>JAESUZ010005114.1:0-127500 GCA_017311185.1 Proteles cristata cristata
GGAGGTGTGCCTGTTCTGGAAGGACAGCGCTCCTGCGTTGCCTCTCGGACTTGCTGTAACCTTACTTGTGTCTTGTTTCCCTCACACCCCTAAGTCTGGCTCAGTGAAAGATGAATCCATGGTCCAGAAAGTTCTGAGGCATTGCCCAGTTACTGAGGCAAAACATTGTAAAACTCAAGGAAAAAAAAAAAAGAACAAGAAACAAACCTAGGCTGGTGGCTGGGGCAGCGGCAGGCTGGTGGCAAAAGCATGTTTCCTAACAACTACACACCCAGAGGGGGGCGGTGCCGGGGCAGGCTCACCTCCCTCTCTCTAATGTTGTTGTTGTTGTTGTTTTTTTTTTTTTATTTCTAGGAGAGAGAGAGAGACAGCGCGAGCAGGGGAGGGTCAGAGAGAGAGGGAGTCGCAGACTGAAACAGGCTCCAGGCTCCGAGCTGGCAGTCAGCACAGAGCCCGACGCAGGGCTCGAACCCACAAACCGCGAGATCATGACCTAAGCAAAAGTCGGACGCTTAACCGACTAAGCCACCCAGGCGCCCCTCACTCTCCTCTCTCTAATGCGAAATCCTTCAGGATTGAATTTATAAGAGATTACAGAAATCTGTAGTGTCTGTAGTTTATATTTTTGTACTCATTTATTTATTTATTCAACAAACATTAACTTTTTTTTTTTTTAATGTTTCATTTATTTCTAGGAGAGAGGAAGACAGCGTGAACAGGGGAGGGTCAAAGAGAGAGGGAGTCACAAACTGAAATAGGCTCCGGGCTCTGAGCTGGCAGTCAGCACAGAGCCCGACGCGGGGCTCGAACCCACGAACCGCGAGATCATGACCTAAGCGAAAGTCGGACGCTTAACCGACTAAGCCACCCAGGCGCCCCTCAACAAACATTAACTAACTAGCGACCGCGGGCCTGGTTTATATTTGACACCATCACATCCGACTTAATTGTCGCCTGCCTTGAGGTTTCTAGAAACGACCCTGTGGGCTCATAGTCTGTGTATATGGGAGGTCTTGCTTTCACAGTAGGTTTCGTGATCTCAAATCCAATTTATTTCCAATGGAAGATGATTGTCCCTTCACATGCCTGCACGTTTCAAATTTGAAGTTCAGAGGTAGTTAAAGAAGAAAGGGATGTGAAATCGTACTTCTTTCTGAGTCACATTTTATATTTATCTTACTGATTCTCATCTAGAATCCATGCACAGCATGCTCATTGGGGTAACACTAATCTCAGGCCAGGGCACTGACTATGAACCCTTCAAAAGATATTGTTGTTGGGGTGCCTGAATGGCTCAGTACGTTAAGCATCAGATTCTTGATTTTGGCTCAGGTCATGATCTCATGGTTTGTGAGTTTGAGCCTCGCATCGGGCTCTGTGATGACAGTGCATTGCTTGCTTGAGATTCTCTCTCTCCTTCTCTCTGCCCTTCCCTTGCTCATGCTCTCTGTCTTAAAAATAAATAAGGTTAAAAAATAAATTAAAATACTGTTGTCTCCTGCTAAGTTCTCATGAGACAAATATCTCTAATATTATTAAAAGAGCTGGCAAAACATGATTCTGGAAAATGTAAAGCGCATGATACCCCAAAGTATTACAAAGTAAATTTGAAAGAATTCTTAAGAATAACAAAGGTTTCATTGGAAAAGTGTCTATTCATGTCTTCTGCCCATTTCTTCATTGGATTATTTGCTTTCCAGGTGTGGAGTTTGGTGAGTTCCTTAGAGATTTTGGATACTAGTTCTTTATCCAATATATCATTTGCAAATAACTTTTCCCATTCCATTGGTCACCTTTTAGTTTTGTTGAATGTTTCCTTTGCAGTATAGAAGTTTTATCTTGATGAATTTCCAAAGAAGACTCCAGTTGGCCAACAGACACATGAAATGATGCTCAACATCCCTCATCATCAAGGAAATACAAATCAAAACCACACTGAGAAACCACCTCATACCTGTCAGGAGCCTACAGATGCTGGCGAGGATGTGGAGAAACGGGCACCCTCCTACACTGTTGGTGGGAATGTAAACTGGTGCAGACCCTCTGGAAAACAGTGTGGAGTTTACTCAAAAAATTAACAATAGAACTCCCTATGACCCAGCAATAGCACTGCTAGGAATTTACCCAAGGGACACAGGAGTGCTGATGCATGGGGGCACATGTACCTCAATGTTCATAGCAGCACTCTCCACAATAGCCCAAACATGGAAAGAGCCTAAGTGTCTATCAACTGATGAATGAATCAAGAAGATGTGGTTTATCTATACAATGGAATCCTACATGGCAATGAGAAAGAATGAAATCTGACCATTTTCAGCAACATGGATGGAAGTGGAAGGTATTATGCTGAGTGAAATAAGTCAGGCAGAGAAAGACAGATACCGTATGTTTTCATTCATATGTGGATTGTGAGAAACTTAACAGAAAACCATGGGGAACAGGAAGAGGAAGAAAAGTTACAGGGAGGGAGGCAAACCACAAAAGACTTAAATACAGAGAACAAACTGAGGACTGATGGGGGTGAGGGAGAGAGGAAAGTGGGTGGTGGGCATGGAGGAGGGCACTTATTGGGATGAGCATTGGATGTTGTATGGAAACCAATTTGACAAATTATATTAAAAATGTAAATATGAAATTTAGAAAAGAGTAACAAAGGTTTCAGGGGAAACTCAGGATTTCTTAATGGCCTTACATTTATTGCTGAACACAAGAGACATGGACAAGTCTGAAATACAAAACTAATTGGGCAGTTTAGCTTTACTGTGGCCACAAATGGAAAGGATGTCAAGGACATCTTCCTCTGTAGCTGATTTAATAAACTTCAAGAAGAGAGTAAGTTTTATGTTTCAGTGTATGTGACAATTGTGGTCTGGTTGCTAAGAAGCAAAACTAACAGGGATCGATACCCTCCATCTTCCTCCTGACTCTTGCCAACTTCCAACTATTATGATCTTCCTTCTGGGAGACGATCAAAGCATGATCATGATTCCTGGCCTTGATGTCACAGAACGGCCATTTCAGGGCAAAGACAGATCATTCCAGATGTGATGTTCCAAACTTGGCTACATCTATTGGATGCTCTCCTGGGTGGCAGAAATCACACCTGTTTTATGGACTCTGTGTCTAGCAGAAACCACTAGAGTAAGAGGGTCATACGAGGGAAAACAAGAATTGTTAGCACCATGTTCACGTTCACTTTGAACCCTGAGATATATCGCGACGCATGTTATGGTTGCTGCTCCTTACAGCTCGCTTGAATTTTGCCATAAGACGGACCTTAAATGGAAGCACGTTTGCAGCCAAGGACAGACGAAGGCGTGAATGGCACAAGAACACACGGAAGCCCTGTTTTAAAAGCTGAAAGGTATGGAGGGCCCCATGGAAAAGCCAAGCTGGCTTGAGCCTCGGAGATGCAGCTCCTTCACTTCTGAGCCGGGGACAGAGGTTGGGACGCAGGCTGGTGGAGCACAGGACTCGCGCCTCGCGCTGTTGGCACAACTCCCTACTCACCCCCTGGGCTACTCGCTGACGACCTTTGGTTCCATCCAGAGCACTGTTTTCTGATTGGAAATGTAAAAACCCAGAGGGAAAAGGAAAATAACATATAGACTAATGTAAGGTGCTCTCGCTGAGAGCATGGCTGATGCTGGCCGGCCACCAAGCTAACGACAAGTGCTCTCAAGGGCAGGAGACACTGCCCTCGTCAGCCAGTGAGCTCTTTCAGCCACGTGCCTCCAACAGAACCCGTCTTGGAAACTCAGGACGTTAATTCCTATGGAATGCACATTTGTCTTCATAATCTAGGTAGTTTGAGCAAAAGCAGATGAGAATGCAGAAAAATAACCTGGTTATTCTGTGTTTGAAGTGTCGGATGACCTTGTATTGCCAGTGAAGACGGGGGTATTGGGAGTATGAGATCAAATTATGTGCTTTATAAGAAAAAATGATATTTAAATCCATCAAGGGTTCCCTAATGCCTGTGTTTATGAAAACACCATTTATGCAGTCGTGCTGCACAGAGGAGACGCCACAGGATCTGCAGAGGTGAACAGTTTTCAGACCTGCAAACAAAATACACGTTTAATACGTAGACTCTCGGAGGGAAAGGGGCTGCTGGCCCCCTGGCTTCCTCCTCCCTCGTGCCTTGGAATAACAGCTTCAAAATGCCTAGGAATGGGGTCAAGGGCTGGGATTCACTTGCAAGCTTTACAAACTCCCAGTTTTGTGTCTTCATTTACTTCGACTAATATGAAAAAGCATCTCCCAGAACTGAGTCAGGCCTCTTCCCGAACCTGGCTGGGGAGGAACAGGTCCACGGGCATCTTTACACCAGACGGGGCAAGTGCAACAGACGACAGCCACGCGCCGTGCTCCGCAAGCCACGCGGGGCCTCAGGCACCCGCACCGTGTGTGTGGGACCCGAGTCCGGGGGCCCCGGGTGGCGGGCGCTTCCTGCTCCTGGCTGCTGGCCCTGCTAGCCGGCCAGCTGCACCCACAACCCCTCGCCCTTACAGGGTTCACTTCCTTGCTGGCCAGTGAACCAGACAAGCCACCCCACCCTCTTGTGACTACGGAGCCTCAGCACAGCTGTCTGGTCCCTGAGCAGCCCCACCCTGGGGTGGGGTGCTGGGCCGTCCCCTGGCCGTGTTCCATCTTGTTGGCCGGTACGGGTGTGTTGGGCCATCTGGTCCTACTCAGGGTGGGACACCCCTCCCGCACGAACGGGGTGAACAGAGCTGTGATTGGAGCACCACCTCATGATGGGAAGGGAAAAGTTCAAAGACTCTCTCTTTGGGACTTTTGGTCACTTCGTGTCCCCATGATATCTTTCCTGGGATGATTTCGCATGAACCTCGATGATCCCCAACTTCTTTTTCAGACATTTCTGCTCCTCAGACCCACCCCCAGATGGCATGGACTCTGTCATTCAAACTCTTCTCCTGGAAGAAAATACCCCTATTGTCCAAGAAGTGTGTCATACTGGGTTCCGGAGCATTCTTACTCATGAATTACAAGCCCTTCTCCAGGACTGAAATCTAGTCTTGGTGGTGCTGTGAAGCAAGCATGTGAAAGAGAATGCAAAAGCCTCTTTCGCAAGCACCCCATCATCACCAGGATGGGAGTCATTCTCTCGTGCGCTGTACGCCACGCTGGCAGCTGCAGAGGCGCCACTGAAGGTCTGCCTCCTGGTCACCAAAAACACCCAGAAAAGGTTAGACTCATTAATGGTGAGGGGAAGCTTAATACACAGGCAAGTGAATTCAGATTCCATCCTGTCCGCTTTTCTAGAATATAAGATGACCACTTCCTCAGAGTGAGGTCTTCGTCTCTCTTCAGAAAGAAGTATCAGTGCTATTTGGTCCTATTTTAACTGTTTCTCCTGTTGGTGTTATGTAGCTGGTATTCTCTGAACAGTGTAAGTCACCGACGCTCCCTCTTACCCACTTCTCTGTGGACACTTGGCGCCATTCCCGAGAGTTTGAAGTTAGTTACACCAACTCTGCCCCGGCTTCCTCCCACGGGTTATTCTCAAAGCTCGAGTAATAGCCACGCGTTAACCAGCCATGTGCGGTTCCCACCACGGTGCACACAGGGGAGAGGAGGGTCGGACTAGCTCAAGGCACACGCAGCGGTTCCCAGGGACAGGGCAGCGACAGACACTGCAGCTCTCCGGACAACATAAAAGGGCCAGGGGAGGTGTGGTATCCCCTGTCCGTGTGAGGCGCGCCCTGAGTCTCCCTGCTGTTCCCGAAGGAAGGAGGAAGGGACACAAGAGAACCATTCACGTGGGACGGTGGTGCTACTGCAGGAAAGGGTGGTTGTGTGAGCGCAGCTCAAAACCATACAATTCGCCCTTTAAAGTGCAGTTTGGTGCATTTACTATATTTACAAGGTTGTGCAAGTATCCGCACCACCTAGTTCAAGGATTCTTCCATCGGCTGTGTGCCTCCTTTCCCTCCTGGCTGCCACCCCATCCTTCTGGAGGAAGCAACTCGTCTGCTTTCTGTCCCTAGAGATCCGCCTCTTCTGGATTCTTCATATGAAGGGGACATAACAACATATGGACTTTAGTGCTTGGCTTCTGCGGGCTCAGCATCGGATGCTCAGAGCCCATATGTACTGAGCGCGAGTCAGAGCTCCTCGCCTTGCTGGAGGGTTTGGGGGGCTGTTTCACTTGGGCTCCATCCACATAGAACTCTTCCTACAAGGGTCGCCAACATTTTCCAAGAGGGTATGGGATTGAGACGTGAGCATACTGAATAAGGCCCATCATTCTCTGAATCAGTAACTAAGCTCTAGTTTAACTCTAGTAAGCTCTAGGAAAGCCACTTTGAATGATTCCCATCTGTTTCTAGATAGAGCGTAAATAATGAATTCCACATTCAGGCTGTACCTTCTATTTGCAGGAGTTACAGCAAGAATGGAGACCACACTTTGCCTTTGGCCGAGTGGGAAGTGCCCTGGGTAGGGCACTCTGTCCTGGTTCTTCCTAAACCTTAACTAGTTGTGACCTCTAACTAGTTGGGTACGACTGTGAGCAGCTCCCCGAACATGCTGGCATTTAACGTTCCTTGTTTGCAAAGTAGGGTTGTGGGCAGCGCAGGTGGGGCTGAGATGCATCCGGGGTGAGATGACTCAGGTCGGCCATGGCTTCGTCTGCTCACTGTGTGTTGGCTGAAAGTTCCATGATAAAAAGGCCAACAAACAATGGACTTGAACTAATTACATGTAACAGCTAGAACAAGTTTCTCAGCCTGACACCTCTGACAGTTTGGGCCAATGGTTCCCATCTGGGTGGTGGTGTGGGGGTCGGCCCGGGCCACCAGGAGGGTCGGCAGTGTCTCTGGCCAGTGGCACGCTGTTGTGGCAATCACAAATGTGTCCAGACACCACCCGCTGTCCTGGGGGGAGCAAAGTCACGGCCACTTGGGACCCCTGAGTTAGATAATTGCACCTCTCCGGGTGTTCACCATGATTCCTATGCAGTTCTCCACCTACGGTGTAGTCCACGCAGTCTAGCCCATCCCCTGAGACTGGTCAGAGCTCTAGTGTGTTAAATCTCAAGCTGCAGATGTTGTTTTCTTCTTTTCCTTCATCCCAAAGCCCGCATGGTATCACAGAGCTTATTTGTTTGATCTCTCTGCTTTTCAAGTCCTACTAGACAGTGTTGGTAAATAGGTCCTACTATACCACTATGTCCATGAATGTTACCTTTTCTAAAGAGTTGGGTTTTGGTTGTTGACCATCAAAAATGTTACTTTTAGAGTCATTATGATTATAACATGATCATAAAGAATTACCACCTGGGTGGTCCAGCTGGTTGAATTCAGCTGATGGTTCAACTCTTGGTTTTGGCTCAGATCATAATCTTACGGTCTGTGGGATAGAGCCCCACATCAGGCTCTGTGCTGACAGCTTGGAGCTGCTCGGTATTCTCTCCCTCTTCTCCTGCCCCTCCCCACTCACATGCCCATCAGCTCTCTCTCTCTCTCAAAATAACTAAATAAACATTTTTCAAAACTTACCTATTGATATTGGTTATGACCATTAAGTTGTGAATTTGGTGATAAAAATAGGCGAGATTATTTATAGCTTTTTGTATGCCACAGAATATATGCAAAACACTTTAAATTATCTTTCACTTTAGTTGTACCTATTTGATAGATAACTCAAGCTTATAGAGGCAAAGTGACTTTTGCCTAAAGTAATAATGCTCAGGCATTCATTGTGGAAATGGGATTTGAATCAAGGGAGTGAAAGTTCCATCTGCTCTCAATGCAACCTGAGGTACTTAGTTCATGGAGTTTAAAACATTGTCCATGTTTACACATAGTTAATGTTTGGGTTCAAGACAGGTAAGGAAGGTGCATATTGCCTTCTCTTTCACCAAATCGTATTCCAGTGGGAAATTGAAAATAATAATGGCATGTATGTGTGTGTGTGTGTGTGTGTGTGTGTGTGTGTGTGTGTATCTCTATCCAAATTTCCCCTTAGCCAAGACACCAGCCATATTGGATTAGAGTCCTCTCTCATGACTTTATTTTAACTTGATTACCTCTATAAAGCCCTTATCTCAAACTGCGGTCACATTCTCAGGTATTAAGGGATAGGACAGAAACATACTTTTTAGAGGAAACAATTCAACCCATAATGGAAATTTTAATTAAGTAAAGGTAGTTACTAAATGCCGGTTCAATAGTCAGCTACACTAAATATTTTAGTTTTATTTATTTCTATTTTTCTCCATTTGCAAAGCTAAAGTGTTTGTATGATTATTTTCCAAATGCGGCCATCATGAAGATTTGCAATAAAACAGTGGTTAGAGATTTATTACAAGCATGTCTCTGTGGCTGGTCTGAAGAGAGAAGGGCATTTACCAAAGACAGCCACGCAAATGGAGAAATATTTACAGTATACCGAAGGCACTGGCCATTTCAGAATTCATCAGAGAACAGTTGGGAATGATTTATTGTGGACACGCTTTAATTTGGTACACCAAAAAGCACATTAGGACTTCTGCAGACTCTGTTCCTCAGGTACTAAGAAATAAGTGATTTGTTATTGATTTATCCACTAGATAAAGAAGATTGTTACTGCAAAACCCCACAGCACCAAGAACTTCAAGGATAAAGAGTAGAAACACTGAGAATAGATGATGGATAGTTGTTGAGATGAGTCTGCACATTTCCCTGAATCTTAAAAATTTGGCCACATCTCCTTAAAGTTCTGTTACCAAATCTCACGTCCACCCTGGATCTTGCTTAATGAACATATTGTAATTGGTATTTGTACATATAATAACTAGGCAATAATAGGTTTGGTGACCTTTGTGGAGCAGAGCAAAACAGCTGACATTTGGAGGGCGGGTGTTTTTGTCTTTTCTGGAAGGCAGTTCTTTGAGAAACCACCCTCTCTGCAGCCCAGCCACAGGCCTCTCCAAGGGGCGGTTGCTCAGGCCTCTTTTGCCCACTGAAAAGGAAAGAGTGCCCTCTTCCACTCATCAGGGCAAATTTGAGTTCCTATTCCACCACACTCCAAAAAAAAAAAAAAAAAAAAAAAAGACGGAAGACAGAAAAACTCTGCTCTCTGTATCCCACCATCTGAGCTCTGCCTTTGAGTGTTCTGTGGTCTCATTACTCGAGCTAATAAGACCAGCTTTTAAAGGAAGGTAGTTAGATTTGGGCATCCCTTACGTATAAACAAATAAGTCAGGGAAGTGTTAAATGCAGTGTTATAAGAAGTCTCTTTAAAGAATTGCACGAGTTACATAAGGCCATTGCTTTTTTGATATTTTAGAATTTACATTTTTTTAATGTGGAAAAGAAACTGAGCAAAGTGAAATTTCATAACAAATTGTCTGTGATACCTTGCGATTGGTGCAACTGTACTTTCATAGTGTGACGCTGGTTTATTTACTAAATGCGGGGACTTATTTCATCAGTAGATGAGAAAGTTTCACACAGAAAGTTCTTGCGTTTGATTAGCTGTGGAAAGTAACAAGGCGTTATAGAGAAGAAAGTGTATTTTTTTCCCCCAGGACCAAAAGAAAATGGGACAGACAGTAAAATACAATGGAAGCATTTTGGTTTTGATTCTCCTATCCTTATGCCACAAACTAATTCTTGATTTATTTATAGAGAATGGAAAGACCAATTATTTCTATAATCCATCCCTTAATCCTGGGTCTGTGATACATTTTATAAACATCCCAGGAGACAGTGACAAAGGAAATATTAAGTGCCTAATACGCATCAACACTAGGCTATGTGATTTATATATATTATCCTTTTTAACCCAAATGATAAACTTGACCAAGCTATTAAGACTGTGGTTACAGGTGAGTCACATAGATTTGTAATAACTTGATGCAGTTCACACAGTTAGTATAAGTCATGTTTTGAACCAGTTTTCCTGGGTCAAAGCACATGCTATGTACATGCTTCTGTGTCATCTTCCAAGATCGGATGATTATTAATTTTCTGAAATGTATATGAAATGCCAAACATTGAGAAGCTGTTTTAAGATTCTTTAAGATTCTGCCAATAGATTCTTTTTTTTCCTTTTCTTTCATAGTTTATTGTCAAGTTGGTTTCCATATAACACCCAGTGCTCATCCCCTTCTTTCTCAAGTTGGTTGTCTATCTGTATGGAGGGCTTTCCCTATCAGGCTCTCTGTAGCATTTCTGTGTGCTTCTGCACATTGCTTGCTCTTAAGAATCCGTCATAATTGTCACTTGCACTGTAATTACCATCACTGTTATTATGACCATCACCACCACCACCGCTGCCACCACCAGCTCCATAATCACCTCTGTCACCACAATATTCTGGTGGCTTCCTGGTGCAGCCTTAAGCTATATGGATTCGTATTTCAAATCAGATTCAATTCCATGAGCAGCAGGTGTTGTTTGTTTTTAATTCATGTGTAACCTTTTTCCCCCAGGGTTTGAACAAGTTAAGGAACACTCCAGGTACCTCATCATATTTTTATTTTCTTTTAGCATTATTTATATGCAGCCTAATTTATTTAAGCATCAACCTGATTTCTCCCAGTTCTTCAAATCGGTTTTATTTTGCACGTTTCGAGCTCCTTCTGTTCGTTATTAAGAGAATGCCCTCTCCCTCCACCCCCCTCACTCATGATTGTGTTCTAAGACAATTTCTTTCTATGGACACTTCATTTTGTGCTCTGCTCTTCAACAGCCAAAAGTAAAATCAATTCTTCCTCGACTCATAATGACAAACCATCAGGGAAGGGTTTTGAGTTTTCTAAAGAAAGAAAGTTCAAAGTTTTCCCTGGCAATAACCTCTTTCCTACTTTTTCATAGAGGCTTGAAAAAAACATGGGTGACTTAAGTAGATTTGTTCTACAACATAACTATCTAGCAAATAGCAGATTAGTAAAACCGATGCTTGTTCATAAAAAGTTGGTGAGATTTGAATGAATTTGGTTTATTTATTTACATGGCCAGCCAACCTCCACGTGTGGGGGAGGCTCGGGGAAGTGTCTCCTACCAGGTAATTGCCAACCGCGATCCCCTTCATCCCTCCCCTTGTTTTCTCCTGAAGGCTGTCACAACACAATAACACACCCCTGTACGTGCCCCCGCATGAATACAGTGTTCAGACAGGGTTCTCTCAGCACAGGCTGGGAGACCCAGTGTTTGCCTTTGACCAAGAGGCAGGAGCACCGATATTTTACGGTACTGTGTTTTGAGGTGTCTTACACTTGACTGTTGATTCTCTAGAGGATCCTGATGCAATTGTGACCTAAGTGAAGACTCAAGATATAACTGTGCCCTTGGCCGTGGTGAACCATTATTTTCTGCCTGCCACAACTGTAATTTCAGCCAAATAAACAATGAAGTCAGACTTGTCGAGGAAGTTCACTTGCCCACATTACCTTTGCTTCATAAAGAATAAAACGCGAAGCTCTGCTTGTGTCGAGGATGGCCCAAAGTGAGGCGTCTGTTCGCTGTCTCCATGTAATAAGCCACTATTTAAAAACGAATCCTGCTAGCATACCTCACCGACCCAAATAACTCTCAAGGAAAACCTGGCCATTAGCATTAAAGAGAGACAATGCAGAAGGTCCTAACGCAGCATCTCCAGGACTAGCCCTGGATAAAGACAGTTAATTATGCTCACAGATATTTATTACCTCAAAGTGTCTAAATAAAATGTAGCTCTTAAACTATTATCCAAGTAAGCCCAATGATTTTAACTGGTTCTTTTCACTTTGTATTGATAATCTGTAAAGAAAAACATACATAAGCACACTTTCTCAAAACACAACCAATACCAACAAACATAATTTCTAAATGTAAAGAACGTCCTGAAAACTAATGATGAACTCATTTTCTTAGCCAATGTGACCTTCATGCGAAGACAGCTTTTAAAAAGCATTTACCACTGACAATACAAAACTTTGGGCTATTTTTTTTTTTTTTTTTGGAAAATCAAATGGTTGGCCACTGAAGAATCAGCATTAGAACTCTTTTATGCACTTGCATAAAAAATTCACCTTCACAAATAAAAGCAAGCTGCAAACCATTTATCTTTGCTTATCTCTTTGATTACCATATATTAATTAAGATGTGAATTACTACTTAAAATAAAAGGATGCCTGAGATCCAAAAAGAATTAAAAATGAATGCTTAGAGAGGGAGACAATGAGGAGGGTGATTCAGGAAGCGATTGAAAAATGAATGTTTACTTTTAATGTTTTACTTTGCTATTTTCCTTAAAAGAAAATCTATATAAATTTATATTGTTTGCACTGGGCTGTTCTCTGCGAGTTGGAGAGCAGCTGTCCTACAGCATCGGTCTTTGAATGGCTGGACGGCAAGACTCAATAATCTGTCGCGGCCCGGGTTAAGTGATGGAATTCATTTAAATGCCCCAGAAGTAATCATCCACAAAGAGTACATTATTTCTCTTTTATGAATTTTCAAACCTAATACTGATGGGCGGCACGCAATTAAACCTGATCAATATGTAATTTAGGTGGGCTGACATGTTTTCAAATTCGCAGAATATAGATTCTTTCAATATTGCAAGAGCTTAGTGAAATACTTAGCTTTTATAAAATAGCTCAGGCAGTTTAGTACAGTACAGAAAAAAAAATAATGTGTAAGCAGAAGATATACAGAGAAGTCATTGTACTTGGAAACTATAAGTTTTGAATGGAAGCCATAACTGGGGAGCTAAGAATAGGCTTGGTTTTGTTTTCGCTCTATCTCTGCTCTCGTTTCTCTTCCAAACAGGAGGTGAGAGCAGGGGAATCTACAGGATTTTTGTCAAGTGCCGTCTTGGTAACTTTCACGTGCAAATGCTTTCAAAGCCATTATAAATACTGATTTAAAAACTGCAGAACATAATGTGTATTAGAATGAGAAAAATTACATATACATTTATTCACAAAGCTTTATTTGCATGGACTCTGAGGCAAAAGTAAAAAAAAAAAAAAAAAGTAAAAAAAAAGAAAAAAAAAAGAGAGAGAGAAAGAGGGACAGAAAGGAAAAGCCCGCGGAGGGTGGGATTACCATAATGACCCTTTGTGTTAAGCTAATAAACAAGGGTTAGTACACTGGCTTGTGACCCCAGAGGTGAAGGGCGCCTCTCTCCAGTATTACTAATTAGCTCGCTGTCATCTACACAGTAAGAATTACACTTGAGTTCCTATGATTTGACAGGATTCAATTTTAAATTTCATGCCTGAGGTCTTAAAGTGCTCTTTCACCCCGCACATTTGCATATCATCCATGACCAAGCAGATACAACAGGGCCTGTGTCTGTCGGATTGGCGGGCGGGCCAGATGCTGGGGACGACGCGTAGCTCACCGGTGGTGGCGCGGGCCCTGTGTGTAGTGGCGCCTTCACACGGGCTCTGCGCCCGGCCCAGTTCTCTCATCTTATGATGTGCTGGTGTCCTCTGGACTTGGACCTATTGATGGTGGATTTTTTGGCAAATGTTTATTTAATGCTCATTAAACCTACTTCTCCTCTGTGGGTATAGGATTTGCTTCAAGTGGGGGTCCCTGGCCCAGTGACTGTCCCTCCTTCCCTGTTCCCCGCTCTGTGCAGAGCCCATGAATCAACCCTCCCCCCCCCCCACTGTGTGGGCAGGACCTTATTCGGGACTGCACCTCAGGCCTGTGGTCCGTCCACTGCCCAAGGCTGCAGCCCTGGGAAGGCTTCCTCTCAGCTACGGAAAGGCCACGTGGATCTGACTGAGACACACACAAAGGGTGTTAGCAACCCTCAGCACTTGAGCGTCCCTGGTGTCACCACCACCGGGAGCCCGTGGCCCCAGCCCTGGCCTTGGGTGACAGTCATGAAGACCAGGACACGAGGGCGGGCGCAGCTGAAAAATGGAGTCCAGGAACAAGCCAGCCAGGTCTGCGCTGGTCGCCTTGCATTGGCGGGGTCAGGAAAGCAGGCGAGGCTCCGGGGGAGAGGCGGGACAGGATGCCCAGGGTCTCCACGTGCAGGGCCGGCCGCGTGGACCCCGCGCCATCATCCACGCTTGCGCTGGGGTGCTTTGTTGCATTTGAAAGATGCCTTGAAATCTAAGATTCCCCTTTTGAAATGTAAAAATCTATTTTTACCACTGTGGAAAAATTTACAACAGAAAAAGAAAGATATAACAATAGTTACCATGTAAATACATTTAATTAAAATTCCACTTTGGCCCCAGAGGCCCCTGCCAGGCTTCACTCAGCCTTTTCTGAGGGTCTGGGTGCAGAGTGGGTCAGCGAGAAGAGGGAGCCACCCGGAAGGCAGCTGGTGGTCCAGCCGGACATGGGCTTCATAAGTCATGGTCAGACACAATGGTCAGGGTCTTACAGTTGTGTTCCTCAGTCCGGTGCCGTGCGAACAATTTGTGCCCCGGTGCCATCTCACGGTGACACGATCTCTGGGGACTCTCAGGAGGTGAACATTAAATAGGGCACCTGTTTCCTCACAGGGGAGATGCGTGTGTATATGCATATATAATAAAATATATGTATGTTTCTCTATTTGAATGTCCACGTGAACATTGTGTACGATGCTGTGATTTTCTGAGGACATCGTCTCGGCAATGACCCCCCCCCCCCGCCCCATAATGCCTCTCCTCTGGAACATTCTGTCACTACCACATTCATCAAAAATCCAGTCTAACCAAACATACATGAGATTTCTCGAAACGTGTCAGTTATTGAAAGATGTGGATTTATTTCAACATTTAAAAGTTGAAAGGAAAAGGGGAAAGATGGCTTCAGTCTCTAAAAATATTCCTGTGCGGGTGTACGTGTGTGCGTAAGCCAGCTGAACACTCTGTAAAGACCTTCCCAGCTTGCCTGTCACTTCAGTGAGCTCCGTGGCAGGAGAGGAAGAAAGGCGAAGTCCCGGCTCACACACGTGTGAGTAAACAGAGAGCCCCGTGACTGAAGCCCACAACCTCTGGGAAGTCTTTCTTCTTAAAACGCTAACGTGTTATCTTGAGTGTGTCATTTAGAATGCCTGCAGTGATATGAAGGCAGAGACATTCTCTGAGCTATTTGCTGGTCACTGGGACAGAAATGACAAAGGATTCTGTCCATTAGTTTTTCAATACAGTGCTCAATAGTAGTAGGAAATTGATGGTGTGACTGGGGCATCACATCGAGGGAACTTATGATGCGGACAATAGCGCTTTCAATAAAAGGGCTTTTGATTTTCTATGTGTCAAACTGTTTTAATATTAGGGCATTTCTAGGTCAATGAAGGGTTAATGTAGCATCATAAATCATATCCAAACAAGAGCCTTGAGCTTGCTAGACTTAGAAAGTAGTCTGTTAAGGTCAAAAAAGCATCCCCTCTCCCCCCCCACAAAAATCACAAAATGGTAGGTCGCTAAAGCAACGTGGAGACCGCATTTATTTCACTGCCTTAGACATCGGTGTGGCATAC
This sequence comes from Proteles cristata cristata, assembly GCA_017311185.1. Taxonomy (NCBI): domain Eukaryota; kingdom Metazoa; phylum Chordata; class Mammalia; order Carnivora; family Hyaenidae; genus Proteles; species Proteles cristata. The sequence continues at coordinate 15,436 of JAESUZ010005114.1, forward strand.
TAAAGAGAATGAAAAATAGGTGAATTAGAAATTAATGATTCTCTGCTATGTAAATGGCAATTAAAGGGCATGGCCCGCTGCAGGCTTGGTCCCGAAAATCGTCTCCATTTGTTTGGATGGAAATTCAGAGCCTAAGTAAATGTTGCAAGGAGCCCCACTATGTCTTTATTGAAAGCTATCATCTTCCCTCCACACAGACCCCCAAGTAAACTGATCTTGCACCCTATTCATCCACCTTTGCGATAGAATTTCAACAATCACGTTGTACGGTTAATCTCTGGGTATGAATAAATAATATGCGCTGCAGCGAGCCCCGGCCGGACGTGGCCGCCTCCGTGTTCCTTGGCTGCAGAGCTCAATAACGCACATTGATTCTCACCCTGCACATCCGAGCGCTGCCCTGACAGAGCTACACTGTTGTTGTTATTTCTAAGTTCCCCCACGTCTGGAAAACTCCAGAAGAGTTGTTCTCTGAGAGGGGGCCAAATTGTTAAGTTTTTAACTCATTAAAAAAAAACCCTTTCAGCACCATTACCGGGAAGTGCAATTAAAAAAGATGACAAATTCAATAAGATTTAATGAAGAACAGAAGGAATGCAATGAAAGAACACATTTCCCATTTTGTTTGTGCTTTTAGTCTAAACTAGACACATATATTACACCTTGCACAGAGATCGGGTGGGGGGTAAAGAGCCTTCTCAACATGCTTTTCGGGAAGGAAGAGACACACAGTGCCTCAGCGAAGCCACCCGTCTGGCTGCCGGACACTGCGGGCACACATCCCCTCTCGTGGCCGGTCCCCTCCTGTTAGAAACCACGCAAACACAAACCCGCACACACCAGACAAAACACAACTCTGACAGCAGCGCAAACTTGGGTACAATTTGTCACTTAAAATCTGCAAATCCCTGCAATATCGGGTGCTCGCATGTAAAACAAATGGGCTCTGGGAGGGCACGCGGCATTGACAATCCGGCAAGGAGCAATTTTCTGTCGTTTAATGAAGGATGGAGAGAGCGCTTGACAAAGTGCCCGCTCATTACAAGTTTGTTTTTGTGTGTGTGTCTGGGTGGCCGACAGAGAGAATGTGTGTATGTGATGAAAAGGTAATCTCCCCAGTTCAATCTTCTTAGACAAGTTAGAATTGTTAAGGGCAATCTTATTTTATCGTGAATTCATTTGGACAGTACTGAACAAAGAATCAGGCGAACCAGCACCCTCTTGGTATTTCTTTTTAACTGAAACAATACCAAAATGCTGGGTTGTTGTGGCTTTTCAGGCTTTCTTCCAACCCTGGGAAACAAAAAAATTATGCGTCTACATATGTGCATATAATTTTACAATGATTTCTGAAAGATCCAATTAATTTAAACTCTGTCTAGTCATAAATACATATGAAATGTGTTCAATATTCGATTTCTATAAGATTTCTGTTCTCCTATATTGTACGTAATATATAATACAATGATGGCTTGTATTATCCCAGTGACCATTACATTTAATTTTGTCATTGATGAAAAGAATTAACTTAGACCATGGAAAGAATAAACAGCTCACCAAATTCACCTACATCCAAACATAAATTTGAACAATTCTTAGATTGGAGTTCTAGAAATCAATTGGATAAAATAAGATGTAATAATTTATAAAATTTGAATCCACAATTCTTTTAGTTTAGTTAATTTGAACCCATAGAAAAGAATCAAGCATTTCTTCTTCTTTTTTTAATAAGTAAGATATTAAGGAACAGGGCTGAACAGAGATGTGCACTGAGCAAACCATGAGGAGGCTTTTGGTAATAATACCTCAAGAAGTGTCTTCTAACCAACGGCTTGATAAGGTTATCAAGGAGATACATGGAAATACACACACACAGGTTCTGCAATGATCCAAGTGTCATCTCAAGGTAAGTACGTAGGTCCATACACCAACAGCAAAGTACAAGTAACAGGCCGGCTCTTGAAGCTCACAGGTAGGAGACGGGGTCCCGCCTCCCTGACGGCAGACCCCCTGTACATGCTCACTAGGTCTGGAGTAAAGACGCATCGCCCGCTTTATCTCTCTGTCTGCAACTGCCTGAAGTTTAGCCCTTTTCTACATTCTGCTTTTTCTCTCTAAGTTTTAAACTAAATACAAGACACTCTTGTAATTTTTGTTATTGCTCCTCAAAGATGAATCAACGTGTCAGGGGGGAACATGTGTCCCCTAAGAGGGTGGTGGAAAGACACGACTCTAAGCGTGAAAACGCACAGCTGTCCCGTTTTAAGGAAGAAGTTGGAGCTGCTAACGGGGAACCACAGCACGAATGGGAAGTTCTGATCAAGGTTTGCATCAGAGGCCACGGACCGAAAGTCTTCATGGCCACGCCAGCACCACGGGTTTGTAAAGTCCTCTCCTGACCTAACACATGACAAACTCTGTCCCTCGTTTTCCGGTGATTTCGCTTTCACGGCGGTAGTTGTGGTTCCGTAACCATGGACACGGAGGAGACAGCAGGTCTGGGGTGGGGCTGAGTTCCGGGGCCATTTTCTTTTGCACATAAATGAACTGTGCCCCCTCCCCTTCCAGGAGCAAGTGTCTGTGTGCATATAAATGTGTTTACAATTCACACATGTTTGGTTTTACAGATAATTTCTGTAAGTTTATGAATACTGGGTTATTCTGCTGTCTTTTTGGCAACTACTCTGTGGGAACGGTAAAGCAGGGTGGCTGTCACCCAGTGTACCCTGGGTCACAGGGCTCAGCCTTCAAAGCAAGTCAGTCGTTCCAAAACATATCTGTGATTTCTTAAATGGGAAATTTGTTTCAATCACAGAAATTTATGAACAACCTAAGGGTTTTAGAGACCTTTTTTATTCTTATCATTTACCCATTTAAGAATAATATATAAAATTACTTATAGTAAAAACATCAGGAACTTTAGGGCAAAAGTCATGCTTTCTTCACTGTAACTTCCGTGGCCTTATTTAAAGTAGACGTTCCAAAAACCATTTGTTGTTTGCTTACTGGCCCCCGATAACAGTAATCATACGTGGCTGGAAAACCGGGGTCCCTAAGAAAATCGAGGCATAATGTACCATTTACATGTGGGAAGTCATTATTGTTTGTAAATTTCTCAATGTATGTGACACATGTGTGTTGCATATCAGATCATATGTATCAAAGAAGTTACAAATACACTTTAGTTCCATCATACAGCAAGTAAACTGTGTTTACAAAACAGGCCAAGGCCTTCCTGGACACATCGGTCACTACCTGGTCCAGGGGTAGGTGTTGGTAGAAACTCCCCTACAGCCCCTGCCCCTCCTGGGATCAGCCTTCATGACGGAGCTCCCCCTGTGACCCCGGCAGCCAGGGGCAGCCAGGAGACCCTGTCCCGAACCACCCAACACGCCATGCAGTCTCAGGAGGCTTAACCCAGAAATGCAGAGGAGGATGCCTTCAACGAGGAGCGCAGTGGCAGCGAAGGTGGCCGGGAGAGCAGCCCGGAGGTGCCTCGGCCAGTGTGCCTGGTACGGTGGGCTCTTCCCCAACAGCAAGTGCACCTGAATGGAAACTGGAAGTGGGGAGGAAAGAAAACGGGATCCACTTGAGCCTTCTCACTGGGCGCCTACGCTGGGTTCCGCTGTGGCGGCATCTGGGTGCAATTGCATGGTGGACGACACGGTGGTCTATTCTGTGGTGGGAAGACTCACGTCTGGGGGAGAAGGAGCCGTCCGTCGGCAGGGGTCAGAGGGGCAAGGACCTCGGTGAGGGTCTCAGGAAGAGAAGGCACGACGCTGGCGCCAACGGAAATGGGAGCCACGACGTGGACAGTGGTTGGGGAGGGCTGTGAGGAACACGGAGTGGGGCGGCTTCCCCCAGATGTGAGTCCTGAGGGAGCTGAGAAAAGGCCTGGGGCCGGGGGGGCTGGGGTGACTCCCAGGAAGGAAGGTGGGCTGTGGGCTGCGGCGGGAGCAGGGCGAGAGTGAGGGACCCCGTAGCCCAGGGAGGGTGGCCCCGAGACAGAGCCGGGCCTGGACCAGGTGAGCTGGAGTCTGGGGCCACGTGCTGCTCACTCACGACTGTGCAGTTTGTGCCGCTAGAAACACCCCATGAGGCAGAGGAGAGTCTGTGAAGGAGCAGAGCACAGATATGTGAAATGAAAAGGGCGACCGTGACAGCAGGCGCATCGCTCTGGGGGTTCGCGCTCAAGCTTTGGCCGAGTGAGGATCTCGCGATCTCATAACCTGGACATCTTGGGGCGTCAGGCAAACCCGGGAAGTGTGCGCACTGCTCAGATCCATGCAGGCCTCGTCTGCCCCTCAGCAGAGAAGCAAAATGATGGGGCTTCACGACACCTAAATAGTCACTAGATTTCTAAACCCAAGACAGATTGCCCAAATCACCCTCGGTGACATGAGGGCCTTTACGTCACGGCGACTTTTGGGCGTCGTCCCGCTGGTCTGGGGCAGAGACTCCTTCCCTCCCTTCGTGAAGAATTTAGACTTCTTTTCTCCGGAAGACTTGAGTTGGCATGTTGGCCGCCCTCCCTCCCTCTGGCTCCCGCTGGTCCCCTCCTTACTTTTGAATTGTTCACCTGGGGCCCGTCTACCCGTCGGGGAGCTTCTGAGGATGGATGACTCGTCACTTTGCTAATCAGACTCTAAGATGGTCCGCACACTATTTCGCTTTACATGAAAATGAATATCACTATTTCTGAGTCTTCAAAAAAGGAAATAAAGCATACAATTGAAATACTGATCCGATGTCAGTCAAGTGAGGGCATGTGTTAAGTTGGGGATATGTGTGGGACGTGAGCCATGATCTGTAAGTGGAGGTCAAAGTAGTCATTTCACAATAACTCACATCACTAAATTCCCCACGGTTTGTTGGAAAATGTGTCACGGCTGCAGACTGACCACACTGAGTCTGAGTCGTTATTTGCAACAAGAGCTTCCGTATAAATGGTATTTTCAGAATTTGCTCGTCAGTCCAGCGTTACACCCTGTATTCACAGACTGCCCACGTCCACAGGCTCTCAGTTACATACACGCACATCGCCTGCCTTCTCTGTAATGAAGCTTGATTAAAACGCAAAAATGAAAACATTCTATATTTTCTAAGAGGCATCTTCCATGAAATTTTCTGGATCATTCTGCCAATATTTGGATCGGCTTGTACATTTCTGATGAGGTGAGCTGACAAACAGGTGATAAAACATTCTCTAAATCCTTCCCCTCCCCCCAAAATCAAACAACAAAGGAAACAACTCCCTTTGTAGGAAATGCCTGAGAGATTCTGTGCCTCCCGCACGGCATCTGCAAAACACCCCCACGATGGAGGCTTTCCTGGTGTAAATACCAATCTGATCAGAATATGGTATATTATTGGATTTCTAATTTTCTGTGAAAAGACAAGGCTACGTTGAGCAGCCTTCAGCAAGCTGCCACAGATGAGGCCAACGAGCACATCCTGACTTAACACACGGCGAGGTTGCCAAGGATACGCGGCCGAGGGACTGGGGTCAGGAGTCAAACTGACCAATATTGAGCAAATTGCATTGGTTTGAATGATTCCCCCTGAGCTAGTAATGATATGGGAAGCACATAGCCAGGTCTGCAGACAGATAAATACTAGATTTGAAGACCAACCAGGCTGCATTTGGGATCGACGCATGTGTGTGCGTGCTTGTGTGGTGTGTGCAAGAAATACACAAAAATACACACAGCGCATGGGGCAGACAATAAGCCCGTAAAACTGTAGTAAGGGCGTGTGTCGGTCTGTCTACACACCACTTTCGCTGAAGGTGAACAGAGCCACGCACAAAGCTGTACCAGAAGCTATATGTGCACTAGGAAAAAACTCTCTACTGTATTTTTCTGTTTTGATTTTCATAGTCATGATTTTTTTTGCCTCAAGGCATAATGTGATTCTCAGAGTACAACGGAACTAGAGAAATAATACCTTAAAGCACTATTATTTTATGTAATAGCCTCCACAAACTGTCTTAAATATATGACCCACGGGAAGTTGAATTATCAGATTTCAGAAGCCACAGAAAGCTTAGGAAGAAAAGACAAAAGGGGTCATTGGTCGTCTTCCTAATGAACATTCTTCCAACCATTGAAATTAATACTTTCTTCTTAAGTAATCAATGCATCAATCCATATGGCTGCCTTTCCATCATTAAGCTGGCTAATTAAGAGGTCGACATGTTCTCCAAACCTCAGCTTGCTTCCCTACCTGGCCCTGTTGTCACGGGCTGTTTTCATACCGTGTCTCAGAGAGTCTGCCAGAGCTGAAGAATTGGAAGTAATACGCTTGACTACCTGATAGTGAAGATTCTGGAATGGCAAGAGAATGTGCCATCCTGCCTCTATGGTTCAGAGGACATGGGCAGAAAAAAATGCCCCCAAAGTTTCGGAGCCAAGACAGAGTTCCCTGGCTCCTTTCCGACCGTTCCCCAGACCCCTCCTGCTGCTCACTGTCGACCTTTCCAACATAAAACTACTCCCAATCTGCCCACATCCACTGGTTACTGTGAATGCATGGCCCAAATTAAGTGGAAAAAAAGAGGTTGTTGTAGATAACTTCTCAACAAATTGACTTCGCTTTTCTCCAGGATGTAAGTGACATGGCTAAAAATCTAAGATTCTACCAATTTTAATTCAACGTGGAGCAAAGAAGTCATGGAAAACAGACCAAACAGGAGCAAAAGGTAAATTCTATTGGATTTCTTCTGTTCCCATGTAAGTGAGGTTTAAGACAATCTGAAAATATTATACAGTAGATTTATAATCTCAAAGGAAAGGGGCTTCCTCCTCTTTAAAATCTTTTCCATGAATGCATGTTTTCCAGAAACAACTTTAATCTTATTTTCTGTACCTGATACAATTGATACCCTTGGTTTGAAAAGTGTTCTTTCATGTTTATTAAGACACGTACGTCTGGGGTGCGCTTGCGCATGGATCAGATCAGGAAGCATCACAGAGCCTGTGGCAGTATTTTGATATGTATCTAAGTGAGTTGCTTATGCTCTATAATTTATTTCTTTACAAAGTTTCTTTGTTTCCTTTCTTTTCAGTTAGGAGGAAAAAAGTCAAAATTGGCTGCTTTAATAGAAGGAGGAGCGTGGATATTTATATCTTAATGAATGCGGTGTGATACTCTTTCTTAATCTAAAGAAAAGGGAAAAATGGCCGGGACGTTTCCAGATAGATGGTTAAGAAGAGAATCGTTCTGAGTCTTGAGCAGCACATTTGTAAAAATGCTGAGTTTTGTCTCTGTTCAATTGGGATACTGACCAGAGGAAAGCTGGAGGCAAGATAATTAAGTTTCCTTTACTAATTTAGTTCTTTGTCGTGTCTCCCAGAAATGCCTGGTGCCCAGCGCGTCAGCCGTTCACATTGGATCGTCTGCCAGAGTGAGAGATGCTGAACCTTCCTCGGTGACGCGTCCCTCCATCGCCTCCTGAAAGGGGCTGCCGAGATATTTCAAATGTGCTCGTTTTATCTCATGCATGGCCCACAATCTACACTAATTACATCGTGATTCCAGGATGCGTTTCAATAGAGAGGTGATTTATGAAGAAGATGCTAGAGAAAGTCTATAGCAAATAATAGAAAGGAAAATTAATAAATCACAGCCCTTTTCACAGAAAGAAAGAAAATTCTTTGTAAGGTGAACTATTTAAAACACAATTAGCTCATTCAAGTCTTGGCAGCAGGAAATACTGTTTTTGGGGCTGCAGTGAACTCACGCCTCACTTCGGATTTAAACCGACACGTGAGCAGGTGTGCAGGGGAAACTTCTGCACACACTTCCCAAGTTTATGTGTCGCCCACCTCGCCTCTGAGACCCTGCGTCCCGTTTGCATGCGGCCATGCCCAGAGGAGAGGTCTCACCGTCTCTGTGCACCGGTCCGGACTCTGCGCACGAAGGAACATCAGTGCACAGGGGAGTGCCGGGTCTCCAAAGCCCTATTTTGGAAATCGATGCACCCACTGGCATTGAAAACTCCTTTGGGGGGAAAATATCTCGTAGGTGAATATCCTAAGCCTGGAAATACTTAATCTAACCGCCTCACTGTTTGGCTTCTGTCCCTACTGGCCCTTCCACGCACTGTTCTGATTCTGCCCCGGGGCCCCTGCCCCCACCCTGCACCTGCTAGGTGGGCAGTGTCCCCCCGGCCCAGTGCCCACAGCCCTACACCCTGAAGCAGTACGTCTGCCCAGCCCGGACCTGGTCCTGAGAAGGAAAGGAGACAAAACCAGTTGTGCACTTTCAGGACGAAGGTAACGGCACGTCATTTCTGTGGCTCTCCCATCCCCCATGGAAACCCTCCTCCACCTCTTCCGAGGCGCCCCCTCCTCCTCCCACCAGGACAGGGAAGGCTCTCCAGATGCCCCCCTCCTCTCTCTGTCCCGACACCTCGGTCTACACCACGAGCCATTTTGCGGGCTTCCCTGAGCTGGCTCCCAGAAAGAAAGATGCACACGGGCAGCCTAGGAAACGCAGCTTTCGTGTCTCAGCGGTGTTTACTGCCCTCCGCTCGGCCACACCTACGTGTCCACAGATTCAGTGTCTACTAAACACACATCAGAGAGCCACCAAAGTTTCTCCATGAACTATTTTATGGTATCAACAGTGATGAAGATTACAAATAACCTAAAATCCACAAGGCTATGGAATGGTTAAAATTTATGGTAAATGCCTATTGTGGAATATTCTGAGACAGTAAATGAATATACAAGGAAATATGCACAGACTTGGTAAATAATTTATTATATTTTTAGGTTACAATGTAGTCTATATATATATATATCACATATATTTGGGTCATATTTATAAATTGCCTTTGTCAAATATCTATTGTATATATCGTCTAAATTTATAGATAATCTAAGTTTATACATTGCGTTTCTGCAAAGAACATGTATTTATACAACAGAAGTTATTTGGTACCTTCTAGGTATCAAGTATTGTGTTACACAGTACTTGTGTTCTTACCCAGAAAATTATATCTGCAATAAACAAATGCATAATATTTAATATCCAATGAATGCATTAGAAATGGTGAAAACCAGCACTTATCTTTCAGAAGCTATGGTTATGGTCCTTTATGGTCATTTTTAAATTTCTCATTTGTGTTTTATTATAGATTGCAGAGCACTTACAATGTGTGTTAACTGTATAATTGGAAACGAAACAATGAAGTTTGAAACTCATGTATACTTCCCGCAAAAGTGCTCCTCATCTGCTTCTCCTCCCCTATTTCTGGTTAGTGACCTGCCGGTAAGAATATTGTCCTTCGGATCCTGTCCCCTCACTGAAACCCACATGTCATCCGTCCCCGACCCCACCCTCTCTTCTGGAAGGTCTCCGGTGGCCAAAGGCTTCACGTGGCCTGGACCTTTCCTCTCCTCTGCCACGTAAGTCACTCTGTAACCTCTGGCTTCACTCCCTGAAGCCCACCTGATACATCATCCCCGAAGGGGGAGAGCCATCCTTTTGCCCAGAAGAAGCCTTGGGGCTCCCTTTTTGCCCCCGGATGTGGTTCACGGGCCTTCCTTCCATTTGGAAGCCACCTCCGTAGCACTCTCTGCCCGTGTGAGTGTCCCCTGCGTTCACCGGAAGCACAGCGTTCTGTGCCCTCTGGGGTGCACCTTCTCCACCAAGTCGCCCTAACCTCTCACGTGAGCTCCCGTCAGCCTGTGTGCCCGCCCACGGAGCAGACACGTGTCTCTGCCCCAGATAACGTGCGCGTGGGGCACCCCTTTGTTTCCTGGTGAGTCTCACATCTGGGGATCCTGCCGTTGCTTCATTTCACAGAAGTCCTGAAGCTCGCCTGAGCTGCCCCGTACCCGGCTGTCTCCCTTTCCCTAGCTGACCAGGGCCACTCTCTGCACCCAGAGAGGCTGACCGGGTGGGCTCTGTCTGTGCGCTAAACGTGTCCTGCGGTGGGACCTCGCAGATGGGGGCCTTGGCAACAAGGAGGGTAAGGTCAAGGTGCTCGTCCCTCGCCTCCCGCCGGGGGGGCGCCAGGCAGCAGCCCCCTTCACCGAACCCACAGCCCCCGAAGGCTGGCTTCTCCCCATCAGTCTGTGCAGGTCCTGGGAGGGCCCCCCTTGACCTTGCCGTTCTGGGAGCAAGCTTGCACCTGTTCCCTTCAGCCCACCATGAGCTGCCCTGCCTCCCCCTCGACCTGCACCCACCTGTGCGGACAGCCCCTCACACCGACCTGTTTGAATGAGCCCGTGTTTCTAGCAGGAACCCTGACTTAGAGAGTTTCCTGTACATCCTAAGAGGCGGTCCATTCTGCCGGGTGCGGGGGAGGCAGGCGGTGAGAGAGGATTCAGAAGCCAGGGCTTGGGTGGGTACATTGCAGAGGGTATTTTTAGAAAGTGTCATCATCACTTTGCTTCAAAGACTCTGGATTTCCGGGGTGTCATATATATCGATATTCAAATATAAAGGCAAGAATTCCAGTCTTCCATAGATCAATAGTAATTATTTTAGAATAGTCGGATACATTGATTGATCCGCGTCTCTGACCCCTTCCACTAACACAAATGAGCAGGCGCTGCATGTGTGCGTGCTCACGTACACGCAGTGCGCTTCGTGTCGGGTTCAGGCAGTGGCCGGACAGTGTGTTTGTCTGATACTCGCATCAGCCTCCATTCCCTGCCTCGTGCTGTTTGAGCTCACTGTTGCTGCATCCACCCCGGCGAGCATTCGGAGAACACATTTGTGGGAATCCGTTTCTTTGTACAGAGCTGCACGCGTGGGGTTTCATGCGCTGCCCTATTACCTTCCCATGTACACAGTCTCTTTTATTTAAAATCATTGCTCCCAAATCTCCCCAAACTACTAAATTAATGCTCAGCAGAGGCTTTGGGGGGCAGGAACAGGGGCCCCTGTGTAGGTGGACGGCAGCCGGCAGCATCAGGGTCATTTAACCTGAAGAGGAGACGTTTTGCTTAATGGAAGTTGCGTTAGTTGAGCAGCGTTTATTCTGTGGATAAAGATCAGTGTCCAATAAAATCCAATCTGGGCCTGGCGAGAAGACACGGTATTTGGAGGGGTGAGGAGAGGAGGGGGAAGGGACGGGGGCACCGAGGGGCCGTGGCTGGTGGGTCCTGCATCAGGGAGGCTGCCCTGACTAGGAGATCTCCAAGCGCCTTAGGGACAGCATAGGGTTTTCTCCGAGCAGGAGCAGCGTGAAGGGTGGGGAGAGCCTGGTGTGGGGGTGAGGCGAGCCAGGCTGGTGGGGGGCCGCGAGTCTCCAGGAGGGTCCCATCTTCCTGGGGGCAGGCGTCTGCTGGCTCAGGCTGAGGGCAGGCAGGTCCAGCCTCAGAGCCCGGGAAATAAGAGAGGCTCAGCCCGGGTCTGGTTAACGACTGTTTTGTTGGATAAATCAGTGGGGCCAGTGGTCCCGGGGATCACGGCTGAGACACAGAAGGGACTTTGGAGGGTGTGTATTCAACCTGCTCACTCAAGCAGAAGGTAAAACTTTGGTTCTTTTTCTTAACCATGAGAGGTGATATTTTCAGAGTAGATAACAGAGATAGAATGACGTCTCCTTTGCTCAAGGTCTGAAACGATCAGATAAATTCCTATTTCTCTAAAATTGTTTCGGTTGTAATCACCGAGATGGAAAACAATGCTTTTTGGAGGCTGTGATTTTTTTTTTTTTTTATCATGAACTTTGGAAGCAGGCAGCTGTGAGTTGGGCTCTCGCCCAGACCTGATGGCCGTGGCCTTGGGCGGGCTGTGTCCTCATTGACACACAGGAGTCACGATAGCCACTATCCCAGAGGCAACGGGAAGAGCCAAGCAGGTAGTCTGCGAACTCGCCGTCACAGTCTGGTTCACGTTTAGAGATGCCCGATGAAGGGGAACAGGCCCCATTATGAATAACGGGCACAATAATAACATAACAAGGCTCCTTTCACTCTCTGACTGCAAAGACAGGAGAAAGCTCAACATTTAAACCATAAACTGTGATACAAATATGATTACTATTAATCCCTTCTATGTCACTTCAAAGAGTGAGACCTTTTCTTTCCTACGGTCGTGCTTTATAATTTAATTCTTACAATTGTTAAAATGACATCTATCCCTCAGTGTGCCTCAGCAACACACTCTCCCAAGGACATCCCAACATCAAGGCAGAATGAAGGGAGCCGCACATACGAAAGCTGGGACAGCGAGGATTTTCCATATAATTTACATTTCCAATGTTAGAGGAGGAATGCAGCTTTCAGGTCGAAAAGTCACTTAGTCACCCTTGTGCTCGTATCACTGTTAGGAATAAAACATTAGAAAACATTAGAAAAGTCATGATTCCAAAGACATTTTCCTCATTAAATGTGCACTGGCTCTTAAGTACAGTACAGGCTGCAAATGTAACTGTATCCTTATTACTGGAGGCAATGAGGCCTTAAATTGGGGAAAATTTAAAGACTATAGTATTTTATTGGTATAACTTTCCAAAATGATTCCTTACGAAGCTATTAAATGGATAATTCATCAGAATGATAGAATATAGAAGCCGTGGGATTAAAAGTAGTCCCATCCCTAAAAGCTGTTCCCACCGTGGTCCAGCTTGTTGACATTGTTGTTAGTGCACAGCACCCCCCGATGTGGCCCCGGGACCCCAACTCCCACACGGCACAGACGCCGCTCCCTCTGTCCACCGGGCTCCCTCTTCTTCGCGAGCCCATCCTGGCCTCCGCCACACGTGAGGCCTTTGTGCTGTGCCTCTACCGAACCTGGGGGGCCGGCCGGCCAGCGTGTACCCCACCTTCTGTGGCTGCAGCTTCCTGATGGTCAGCCGAACTCCCTTCTGCAGCTGGGAATTCAGCACCCTGCCTGGCATGCAGTAGGGACTCTATAAATGTCTCTTGACATTTATTTGACATCATTAAATCATTATTTAAATGACCTCATTTCAACATTTCTTATGCTGAAAAGCCAAACTCTGCAACGTAAGCTGTACTCAAAGCTGGAGGGCAGGACGGCCCACTGTGGGGAGACAGTGACCTTGTCACAGCGGGCAGGGGCAGGTGCCCTGCAGGAAGGAGCGCCTCGGCGGCCTCCCCACACAGGACGGCAGGGCCCGGGGTGAGGGGACCCCGCTCACCAGGCGCCAGGTGCAGCCCCGGGTGGACCCGGGACAGAGACTGCTTGCCATAGGCACGGGGACAAGCCATCCCGAAGGGTCCAGGTCCTTCCATGGGATCCGCTGCAGTGAGATGGAGGTGCGGCGATGCTTTTTTCTGGTAAAATTCGGGAAAGGGGGGAGGAAAGATGAGACAAAAAGTGGTCTTCTTGAGGTAAGGCAGGAGCATGATCAAGAGAAGGGGGCCGGGTGCCTGGGTGGCTCAGCCAGTTGAGCTTGGGGCTCTTGCCTTCAACTCACGTCATGATCTCATGGTTCATGAGTTCGAGCCCCGTGTTGGGCTCTGTTCTCCCAGCATGGAGCCTGCTTGGAATTCTCTCTCTCTCTCTCTCTCTCTCTTTCTCTCTCTCTCTCTCTCTCTCTCCCTATGTCTCTCTACCCCTCCCCTGCTCTCACTCTCTTTCAAATAAGTAAAGTTTAAAAAAAGAAAGAAAGAAAAGGGGCAAGGCAGCCTTACAAACCTCAGGTAGAGAACATGCATGTGGGGGGATCTGTGTGATAATTAGTGCCAAGCACGGAATGCATTTGTGTGTGTGTGTGTGTGTGTGCGCGTGCAATGAGTGAGCTTATCACAACCACTCTGAGAGCAATGAGTCTTTAAAAATCAGTGCCAGCAAATTATGTAAAATAAAAAAGAAGGTTTTTCATCATGAGCTTATGTGAAAAAAAGTTTAGGGTTTCATGACAGCTTTTAGAAACTAGAGGATTTAAAAATGTGCAAAAAAGGGTAAAAAATTAAGAGGCAGGATCACACAAGAGTTCTTCCGGTTGTGGTAGCTCTGGGCCCATGAGCCCCAGACCGGAACGGCACAATCTGGGATGATACGGGGCTGTGGTCCTGCATCTACCAGCTGAGAAAACTGTCCTTGTCTGCAGAGTCTGAGTCGTTTACTACAAAAGCTGACCTTGGACATGAGGCTACCTACTGCAGCTGTGGCCGAGGTGCCCTGGGCCCTCCCTACTGCCCTGGGCCCCCTCCTAGGGGGCAGGGCCCACGCAGGGCCCACTGCGCCAACCCCACCCCTTCAACGCGCAACAGCAGCGCAGGTCCTGGAGCGCTCTTGCCTCTCACAGACCAGCCTGGATTCTAGCTCCATTTTCTACTCCTTTAACGTTCCTTCCCAGGGATTTGCATCCCATGGCCTCAAAACCCCTAAGTTCCCTTCCTCTGAGAGGGACGGATGCAAAATGTATCGTTAGTATTACAATAACTGAAATCAACAAGTTATAATTCCCGGCAGTTCTGATTGTTCCACTTTCAGAGGCTTAATCAATCTGTTCAGGATGTTCCAATATTCCTTAATGATTTACGTCGCAATGATTTGTTTTTAAAGAGCAAAACCCTCTTCAAACAAGCACAGCTAAGTATGATTTCCCTGAGAGCCTGGTGTGAGCCCCCAGCATATGCCCTGCGCTGAAGGTTGGAATCTGGATCCTGGCGACCCCAACCTAAGAATATGTGAGAAACGGCACTAAAAAAATGGCTGGATTTGGCCTCTATGTGGTTATGTAAACTGGCGCTAATTTTTTTTTTTAAGGAAAACAGGACCCTACAGCGAGTGACAGAGGGAAGCTTCCACAGCAAACAAAATGAATACTTGCTTTAAAAAAATGTCAAAATGTGGATGTGCCTCCAATCATTTAAAAAATAGAAGGTGATAAGTTGAAAATGTCAGGTAATTGGCAGACAGATAGAAAGTTAAACTGTGTCCTCAGTGAAGAAAATTAACCAGCAGCTGCCAGCAGGGACCCCAAGGTCATGTGAATGCCAGAATCAAGCAAGGCCCAATCATTCAGAAGGGGTTCTCGGCTGATAACCCCCTCCCTGGTCATTTCCAGATCTCTCAGGAACTGCCCTGAACTACTGCCAACATGTGTTCATTTCTAAAAATTACATAGATTGTGATTTATTACCCATCACACTACAAAAATCCACTGTGAATTAAATCAGCCCTTTGTTTAAATTGCTCCTTGGCAATACGTATCATATCATCATAAATGACATTGAAGTTATAATCTGCAGTCGCCGGCCTCAGCCACTGATAAGGCTCCACCATGGGACGATCAATACTTACTATTCATTTTTGAAATTATCTTCACATTGATCCCTGAACAAGCAGCGGCAACACAGAGGCACAGCCTTTAATACAATAATTATATAAAGGTTTACAGGCTCATCCTCCCAGCCAATAAAAGCTGTCAACTGGCAGGGACAGTTACAATCCCATAATCCATCAAAACCCTGTTCTCTGACCTGTGGGCTTCTGGGCTTTCTGGAGAGCACAGTAAACACGCTCACGGAGGGAAGGACAGGGCGCAGGCGGGGCAAACAAAGGCTGCGGTGGATACTACTGATTAGCGGAAAATCCTCCGAGTGGCCGGAGTCCTCTTTCTTATGAGAGGAACAGTGAGGGGTCATCTATTCATCTATTTGCTAATTGTAATCCAACGAGGAGGACACAGCCAGCCACTTCTCTGCTTTTACTTTTAGGTCTTTAATTTATCAGGTCTGACCGTGCACCGGATGATTTGCGGTAATGAAGTAAGCCCGCGGAGCTCATAGTGGAGGGGCACCTCAGCAGAGGGACAGGCGAGGGTGTGAGACCAGAGAAAGGGAGACAGAGCCACGGACGTGGAACTCAGTGTCGGACTCTTACACACACATGGGCGCACAGACCCACGTACAGACCCACGAACAGACCCACGCGCACAGGTGCACTCAGGCCCAGGCACACAGACATACGTGATCCAACACAGGAAAACACACCAAGACAAGTGCACAGACACAGGTGCACGCACTTGGACGCACAGATACACACAGACATAAAGGCAGCGACACACACAGATACCTACAGACATACGTGAACAGACATGTGCAAGCCCCCCCCACGCCAGGGCACACAAGGACACACACGCACACACAGATGTAGACACACGTGAACACACATGGGTAAGCACACGGACACACACACACACACACACACACACACACAGAATTACAGTAAAAATCTTCCCAGTCAAGTTTTCCAGGACACTGTGAGTTATAAGAAATCTTGCAACTTTTCTGTACCTGTGTTTCTGTTTTGCTGTTAATTATAACAAAGTCGTTTACGAAGCCTGTTTAACGTGTCATTGAATGTAACCTTGCTTAGCTAGCGGGATAGACCCTGAATCGTCTGTTATTTTCAGCTGTTTTCAGGCATGACTTGGAGCACGAATCTTTGCTGCCTGGGGGCAGGGCGACGGTGGGGGTGGGGGGGTCCATGCCGTTTCCAGCTGCGGACTGCTCAGGAGCGGGTGGGGAGCCGCCGCAGCCCCTCGAGGGCAGGGGTGTGCGGGAGTGCCACAGGAGGGCAGCGGCGCCTGCAGCGTGCGCACACGTGGAAGGCAGGCAGCGTGGCTCCACGCGGGCTGGGGGCTCGGGGAACGCACCCCCACCCGATGCCAGGGTCCACCCTCCCGTCTCCTGTCCAAGTGAGTTTCCGAGTGGCGTCGATCGTGGCAGTGTCCAAAATGACAAATTACTCGCCTTTAATGGGCTTTTTTGAAAATTTGTTATTAGTTGAAATCGTCAACATTAAAATCCTGCAGAGAAAATGTCAGGTGACAGGTGGTGGCTCTTCTGGTGCTTTTGTTGTCACTTGGGTGGAGCGAGCGCTCGTGTTTTCCGAGCCCGCGGACCGGGCTGGCAGCTACGACGAGGGCCCCCCGCTGGCTCGCAGCAAGTGCATGCAGGGCTGCGCGCGGCGGGCAGGGGGTCCCGTCTGCCCACCTCACAGGGAGGTGTGGATGGGAATGATTTTAAAAAATGAGCATCAGGTTTAGAGAGTTATCAGAATTTGTGGTAGGCCTTGATGTCTTCCAATTCATTGTTTTTTTTTAACTTTACTTTCTTTTAGGTTTATTTAGTTTGAGAGAGACAGAGAGAGTGAGAGCGGGGTAGAGACAGTGAGAAAGGGGGAGAGAGAGAATTCCAAGCTGGCTCTGCGCTCTCAGCACAGAGCCCAATGGGGGGCTTGAACTCATGAACTGTGGGATCATGACCTGAGCAGAAATCAAGGGTCGGACTTACCCAACGGAAGCACGCAGGAGCCCCATTATACTTTTTGTTTTAAAAGCTCCATTACATGTCCTTTAAGGCCACACAGTGGAGCAGGAGCCCTGCCTTCCAAATGCTCCCGGAAGTGCTACGCCGGAGCCACAGTCCACCCAGAGAAACGGTGTGGGCAGCGTGTCCCCACATCCAGAGGCGCAGGCCACACTCGCTTCTCACCCTTCGGAGCACTGACCACCATGTACATTCAAAGCTCGGGTGATTGTGAGACCAACCTCCTGCCCCTTTCTGGACTCTGAGCTCCCAAAGTATCAACTCTTTTAGTTGATCATGGCATCCCCAGGGTGAGACACCAGTGGCCCAACCTACTGGCGCTTTACAAGTGTTTGCTGAGTGAATAAATGGACGATTCAATCCCGGGTCATTTGAGCACAGGATTATGCTCATACCTAATGGGTCATGGTTCTCAGCCGTCTCGATCATCAACATCAAAGGGAGAACTTGTTAAAAATTATTATTGTGTAGAAAAACACATAGCATGAAACTGACCATCTTAGTGTTAAGTTTATTCACATCATTGTGAAGCAGATCTCCGTGATATTTTTAACTCACAAATCTGAAAACATATACCCATGAAACACAGATCTCCCTTTTCCTTCCCCCTAACCTCTGGGGGCCCCCATTCTACATTCTGTCTTCGAGAATTTGGCTCCTCAGGGGACCTCATGTAGACGGAACCGCAGGGCATTTGTCCTGTGTGCTGGCTGACTTCACTTTGCATGGTGTGTGCAAGGTTCATCCACGTGGTAGCAGGTGGCAGAATCTCTTTACTTTCTAAGGCTGTATAGTAGTCTGTTCTGGGGATTTCCTACGTTTTGTTCGCTCATTCATCACCAGTGGATGCTTGTTGCTTGCACCTTTTGAAGAGTGTGAACAGCACTGCGCGGAACACAGGTGTGCAAATATCTTCACCAGGCTTAGCTCTCGGTTCTTTTGGATAAATACTCGGACACGGGCTTGCTGGGTCATGTGATTACCCTGCTTTTCTATTTCTACAGCAGCCACACTATTTTGTTCTCCACCCCACAATGCACAAGGACCCCATTTCCCCACATCCTGGTCTGCAGTCGCTCTTTCTGCGTATTTTATCCGGAGAGTAACCATTCTATTAGGTATGAGGTGATACCTCATGGTAGTTTTGATTTGCAGTTTTGACAGTTAGTGATGCTGAAATCTAGAAGCTGAGTCAGAGCTCAGGGAGAAGAGTCCTTAAACAGCAGGGCACCTGCAAGGCTTCGAACACCTGTCCGCAGTCTTCCCTCCTTCCCGACTTAGCGCCATGCTTCACGTTTCCAATTTTCCCACCAAGCAACGCCTCCCTGCTTACACACCCCCTGACTCCCTCGGAGGTCTGTGCTCTGTGTCATGCCCTCCCCCTACATTCCCGGACATGGTCCCATGTTAAGGATGAGCTTGAACTCTTCCTCACATTCAAAGCCCTCCCAGGCCAGCTGCAAGTGAATTCTTTTGTTCTACTTTATATGTTAGGCTAGACCAGGGTATCTCAGTCTCAGCTCCACTGATGTTTGGGGCCAGGTCATTGTTTGTGGGGGGCTGTCTGGTACACTGCAGAGCTTATAGCCACATCTCTTACTCCCACCTGCTAGACTCCAGCATCATTTCCCCCACAGAATGTTTCCAATGTCCTCAGACATCAGGTAGCATCCTGAACAGGGCGGTTTCCTGTACAATCATTGTGCCCGCCTCCCCTTCTTCATAAGCAGCGGCCCTCATGGTGTTAGGTCCCTAATCTTGGATCTGAAACTCTTAATACTGGCTTCCAGGTTTGGGACATGCAGGAGGCCCATGTGCTCAGTCATTCAATACCTGGTTACCTCCTTTGTTCCTGGGCTCTTCACTGAACAACGCAGAAGAAGCATGGGGCATGGGTGGGGATGATGCTAAAGGCCGATGTCAACAAGGTTTCCTTGCGAAGTCAAATCAAGGACTGGTCCACTGACTGCAGAGGCTGGGCCAGGATTTGGGGGCAGGGTTGTACAGTGCGTGCTCAAGGCTGTTTGGCACATGCAGTGCACTGCCCTGTGTCACAGCACACGCCTCCCCCCGGCCCTCTGCCCGGCAAAGACACAGACACAGCAGTGCGTGCTGTGCCTCCACACGAGCACGGATGTGTATGTGCAGCTGCATGAGTTCCTGAGGGGCGTCCAAGTGTAGACAGCAATGCTGCAGATACTGTAAATGCTTCCTTGCATTTCAAATTCTGCTTTATACATCAAACCCCAGGGTTAACCTCACGCATTTCATGTCATTTCATAATATGCAAAATAATCTTAAATTTAAGTGTTAGAATTATACATCGGAAACCGAGGTGAGGAAGCGACGTGAATGAAGCAAACGCCACACGTTGTTAACGATAGCAATGAGGGAGAAGACTCACTGAAGTGGGTCAGATCGTCGGGGAGACACGTGCTTTGGCAGGTGGCATCCCTCAGTGGCGTGGTTTTCCAGGTGATGGTTTACAGAGAAGGAAGGACAATGTGTAGGATCGATGAGGGATCAAGGAGGGTCGCAGTGACGTGAGTGAGAACAGCCCCTCATGGGAAGCCCACAGGAGAGCAGCACTGATTAGTGGGAGAGGATCCGACTTGACACAGAGGCCACGGACGGGGATCACTGGGAGCACTTCAGAGGCTGGTGGCCCGACCCCTGGTGCGGACTTCAGGAGTGGGTGTGCGGTGGTGGGGGCTGGTGTGTGCGTGTGGAAGTCCGTGTTCCTGCCCTGGACATGCGCCAGGAGGAGGTGGCCAGAGCGACAGTCTGCACTGGTGCCCATGTAGATAGTCTGCAGGCGGCTATGTCATAGCAAGTATAGTCTATTGTGACAATTCTGCTTCAATATTAGCCGTAGGCTTCTACCATGGAGGCAAGCATAAAATGGATAAACGGAGCGGCATTTCTCCCTAGGGTGGGCTTACTGAGTGTTCCTTAAATCTATGTGTCAACAGGGTAGTAGGGACTTGAGCAAAGTAGAGATGGTACCAACACACGGGGTTCGTGAGGTCTCGAGAAGGTTCCACACATGGGGAGCTGTTTCCTTGAGGCTACATCATGGGGATTGTCCCTCAGAACCCTCTCCTCCCCCAACTCCGGTCGTCACGTGTGTGTCTGGTTCTCACATCCCGCTAAACAATGGCACGTATAGCGCTAAAATACGGCCACGTAACGATACATATGAGGTTCTCAGGGTACTTGGGATGCCTTAACTTGTATTTTTATTTAATTGCTTTCGACTTATAACAATGGGGAAGTAGTGAGCTGTGTAAGAACAGCGGTACCCGAGCAGCAGACGATGTATCTATTATCTGGCTCGCATGAAGGTCACTGACCTATGGCAGTTGCAGTAGTGGAAACATTAGAAATCATGTGCAATTTAATCTTTACACAAATAAAGGAGAAGTATCACAATGCCTGAATAATGAAGACTCTCGCGGAGAAAAAGAGAAGTCTGTCCCCGAGGATTTTCTCTGCCGCACTCTTCCGACGCGCACACACCGAGATCCACTCTCCGGCTGACACTCGTATTAATAGAATTTTGGCTGGGAGAGAGTCGATGTTCTCGGTGATTGCCCTGCGCAGCTGTGACTCAGTTCTCCCGCACCCGCTCATCACTGCCCGGTGTCAGCTCTCAGACACTGCTGTCCTCTGGAAAACTGTCATCGGGACTGAAATTAACCGTTTTCCCTCCTGTTACAAGGAAGAGTGTTTCCTGTCCCTCGCTTTTCAGGATACGCCTGCCGCACCTCAACCTTTTATAAAGTTACAAAGAAAGAGAACACCAGCTTTCATCCAACGTGAAATAAAATGAAGGCACTGCCCTGAGAATTATAAGTAGGGGATTTCTGAGGCGGAAAGGAAGTGTCTAGGTGTCATGGCTGTTAAAACGGGGGATGATCACTGCTTCTGTATGAGCTGCCGGGAAGGTTTGCCCTGATCAGGCAGAAGAGCCGTGCTTCTGTCTGAAAATACCTCTGCTCGCAGCCGATGGACCCGGGCGCCCGAGGTGGGGGTGCAGGAAGGCGCTGGCCCTGCAGCTGGGGAGCCAGGGATCGGCAAAGGCACGGGCTCCCTGTCACCTTTCCCGCACGTGGCACAGGGACCAGGAGCCTTGTGCCCTCATTCCCAGAGACAGGGAATCACAGCAAAATGGAGAGAGGAAAACTTGTCTTGGAGAACAGAGTTCCTGTCTGGCTTTACTTTCTTATATTTAAGAAAAAATGTTTTATTACAGAGCAATGTTAGAGGTATAAAAATTTGCAAAGATACCACGAAGAGTTCCTGGTTAGCTTTTCCCGTCTCCCTGGTGTGAACAACCCACGTTACCAGGTGCCTGAGGAGCTGCTGATGAACCGACACGGATATGCTGTCATAACCCACACCCCGGCCTTGTTTTGGACTCCGCAGCCTTTCCCTAACATCTGTCCCTCTGCCCGGGCCTCCGTTCAAGACGCCGTATTGCATGCAGGCATCGCGTCTGCCTGCGCTCCTCTGCGAGTGTTTCTCACACCGCGCTTGCTTTCCGGGACCCTGGCGGTTCCAGGTGGACGGGCAGGTGTGGTGTAAGATGCCTGTCCCATGGAATTTTCCTGACGGTTTATTTGTGATTAGGACGTACGGGTTTTGGGAGGAAGACCATGACAATAGAGCGCCGCTGTCGTCGCACCACACGCAGTGCACCCTACTCACGGGACACATCCCTGAAGCTGACCTCCGTCACCTGACAGTGCGTCGGTCAGCTACCTTCCCCCTTTCCATGCTGCTCTTCTTGGGAACAACTTACTGAATACAGGTCACCCTTCAGGGGTGGGGAGTTTTGCTTGATCTTCCCCAGGGGAGTAGCTACATAGATTATGTAGAATTCTTTTATGGGAATTGATCTCCTTTCTCTCATTTATTTATCCATTTAGATTTTGCACGTCAGTGTGGACTCATGGATATTTATTTTATCCTTTGATTTATAATCCAACACTGTGTTATTGACTTTGTTGCCCAAAATCTTCCTGCTTTGGCCCCTAGGAGCCCTTGCACCTGGCTCCCGTGTCCCTGAACAACCCCCCCATCTCTGTGGTTGCTTTTCCGCTTTTGGACTCTGTCACTACAAGCTGGGGCAGGCTTCTCTGAAGTGGGGGCCAAAGTGCCAGAGGTGCGGGTGACTGATGGGGGTGGTGTTTCCTCTCAGCCAGAGCGAGGAAATGCATGCCAGTGAACTAATCCGTGTACACATGCCCCCACCTCACTCTCCCTCCCTCCATTCACCCATCTATGTACCTATGTATCAACCATCGGTCTATCTACCCCCTGTCTATCTTTTTCTGTAAACTCCCATTCAACAGTGAGAAACCTGGCTCCCACCATCCACCATGTCTTCTGTTATTTGTACAGTTTCTGTATGAAAGTGCAGTATTTTCAGAGGAAATACCTCCCAGCATATGCTGGGGCCCCGTCCTTTCCCCATGAGCTCTCAAATGCATCCTAGTGCAGGATGCTGTGGCCCCAGGGTCATCCAGGCTCCCAGAAGACGCCCTGGGACCAGATGCATCACTTGTGGTTTGCCATTTCTGTGAGGACAGCCACGAGCTGAAGCCTCTGTCGGCATGAAAGACTGGTGAACTCCATAGCCCCAAAGCACAGCTGTGCGTCACCCAAAGACCCAGAGAGTCCTCCTTTGAGGATGTGCTGGCTCTGCTAACCCTGGAAGCTGTCTTAAAGCCGTCCAACTGGAGCTATGACTTATAATATTCGTGTGTATTTAAATTTCAACTAAGCAACACTCTAAAACTAAGATTTTTATTTTGTTTTCTTGCTGTGCTGATTAGAAATTACCTTTTCCTTGAAACCAAACATGAGTTTAAGGATTTATTTACTAAATAAATAGTGCTTCTATGTTTGTTCTGTTTGGCCTCTATGAAATGGACACTTCCTTGTATGATTGGGCCCCAAGAAATGTAAACTGTGGCATGCCTGTCAGTCTGACCAATGCAAATCTAGTCTGAGGGAGAGGGTCTGGGCTTTGCATGAGGGATTTCATCATGGCGCCCTTCCACAGAAATGCCAGTCACCACCAGAAACAGACACACCCGTTAGCACACGGGTCTATCTCCACCGCCATTTTGAAACACCTAATGGTTATATTAACCGTATATGGTTAGCTACTCCCAGCTTCTCAAGTATAAGACAATGGCAGATCGAACAGTGAAAAGCTTTGTAGAGCAGCCACTGAACCAAATGTAGCTGTTCTTTGTTTCCAAATAATCTCTATCCAAGCAATGCTTTTCAAGAGAACATAACGATCTGACTTAAGAACATGCATGAAGTATATTGCTACAAATGTCAATCAGCATCATCTTTTCCAAAACTGGGGTGCCTGGGTGGCTTAGTCGGTTGGGCGACCGACTTTCGCTTGGGTCATGATCTCACGGTTCGTGAGTTTGAGCCCCGCGTCGGGCTCTGTGCTGACTGCCAGCTCGGAGCCTGGATCCTGTTTCAGAGTCTGTGACTCCCTCTCTCTCTGACCCTCCCCTGCTCACGCTGTCTCTCTCTCTCCTAGAAATAAATAAAACATTAAAAAAAAAAAAACAAAACTAACATGTGCACGTTTGCAGCATCAATGGCCACTGACACCCACCTTGAGTAGCAGAATCCATCACACACACCAGGAGGAGGAGCCTCTCCCAGGCTCCCGCATGGACTCGTGGGCACAAACAGCAGCTGTGAATTCAAGGCAAAGACTTTGACCCGATTACAGTTTTACTCACCAAGGGGAACGTTATTTTCTTCTAATAAATTCTTCCTGAAGGAAGAAAAATAGAAATTCTGATGTGTACCTTCCTCTCAATGCTGTTTGGAGAGGGAGATCGGGATGCTCGTGTCCGTTTCAGCCGTGAGAGAGCATAACATAACAACCACGTGCTGAAATTGAGTTTTATATTATTCAATTAGATTAACGGCTTTTGTTTCTGAAGTACAGTCAAGGCAGAGTAGTAGATCCTGGCTCTGCTGCGTTGTGTGCTCCCAAACAAACCAGGGTAAATGAGATGAAGCATAAAAAGGCTCAGGGCAGAGACATGTCTGCCTGTGAACCAGGAAAGGGGGACGTGCAAATCGGAACACTGTCGGAGCCAGGGCTCTGCTGGCCTCCGGGGAGCAGGCAGTGACATGCAGGATTTCGGCTCTGGGTGGAGCAGAGCCACATGGCAGCGCAGGACAAGATGCGGGACCAGGGGGCCAGCAAAGAGCTTGTAACAAAATGAAACAAAACTGCAGACTCACTGCTCTTTTCAGTGAAATATTAGCCAAAGACAAGACACCAAAGGAGAGCCACCTCCTGGCTCACCGGCCGTCTGTGTGGAGGAAGCCCTGAGGTCACCGCTGGCAGATGCCCTCTTCCAGCCCAGCCCGAGCAGAAGGGAACCATGGGACTCAGTTGGTGAGAGATAAAAACATGTGGAAAGAAAAACAAAGTCAAGAGCGCTTACTCAATGGTCATGCAGACTGGAATCCCAGTTCTTAAAATACAGGAAAAATTACATGCTGGAGGAAAGGAAGGGCGGCCATATTTTGGAAGGAGGTGGAAGGGCTGATAAAGGGGAGCGTGTGCCCCTGACCTCAGGCGGGTGTGGCCCTTGCCTCTGCTCCCCAAGCAGCGGCACTTCCTACAAAGCGTCCATGGCCTCCCTCATCCCTTGGGCCGGCTACACTCGAAAACTCGTGCACCCTCACCTTGCCCTTATGTCCTTCCATAAATATTGCTGCCTCCCGACTCGACTGCACACCATGTCTATATGTAGTGTCATTCGCTCTCCAACTGAACCCGATGAACATCTTTGGCTAATCATGATGTCGGCTTTTAGTGAGTTTCTAGTGTCCATTTATGGTGAAGAAGGCTTGATATGAAGGCTTGCTTATCAAGTTGGGCATAATCCCTTACCCGATTTATCTACTGAGAGTACTTTAATGTATGCAAAGAAAGGTGCTCCCTAAAATGTAAAAGCGGAGGGCACACCTACTTGGGTTTCTGAGGATGGTCTGAGAAGCCAGCTTCATCTGCATTTGGGATTCCTCTTTCAATGGGATGAGCAGGGGTGTCTTCTAGCCCTGGGTTCCCAAATCTAACATATTCTTCCCATTATTTGATAGAAAAGTTCAAATTTAATTTTGTCTATGTTAAGATAGAGCATCTATGGAAAAACACAGACAACAATTTACTAGCCCTCCTTCTCCCTTTGTGTCTACCCCCAACATGCCGATTTAAGAAGACATTTCCAAAGGGAAGGCCTGAGCTCCAGGACCGAATCGAGGGTTTCCAATTCTGCTAGCTGGGATGGAACCCAACTCATCAGGCACCAAACGGGCTTGCATTTGTTATTTTTTTTTGTTTCCATTATTTGGCAGAATCTCCTTTATCTTTTACCCCCTCACATTAAAGTCACTTTTGTTTTCATAAATGGAATGGCGGTTTAGGCGCAGCCAAGGACAGGAAGGGAGGGTGCGGGGTCACATTGCCACTTAGTCAACCGCCACCCGATAATGTCCTTGGCATCCCAAACAGAAATTTCCAACGGCAAATAACCAAGCATGCTTTAAATACATAACTATGTGCCTGCCTCACTGCATTTTCTACACGACATTGTTTCTCCTTGACAGATCAAATCAATGCTGATAGACACAGGACCCCTCTGGCTTCCCTGGAAATCTAGTATTTCATGTGAGAGTACATGCTGCCCTAATTACTCTTCCTTTGTTTAAAATATTGTATGTGGTTTGGTTAAGCTTGCCCAAATCCTGCCAAGTTGCTGTCCTTAGAAAAAATAAGCAACTGCTCGGTTTTTCAAATCTCTAAGAATGACTTTGCATGTGAAATTTAGATGGACACGGTCTCAGGAAAGATCAGGTGGACCACGGCGATCTCGATTCAGAGATGATTCTGAAGCAAAGTGTTTGCACATCTTCCCGCATGGATGGTGGGGTGTGTGGCCCACTGGGATGCAGAAGGGAGGGTGCTGGCTCCGTGGGTGGCCGCGGGCCTCTGAGATGTCCAGCGCAGCCCACTGTCCACACGGCTTCCCAGGGGAGGGTGGAGCGGAGCCCACACTCCTCACTGTGGGGCAGGTGGTGGATCACGTAACCTGCTCTTCCCAGGGGAGCCCTGCAGAGAGTCACTGGTCAGGTCGTTGGAGAGCACTTGGAAATCACTGGGTTATGGTGTCTGCAGAGATAATGAGATCCTGGGGTCACAACCCGGGGACAGACACTCACAACAGCAGCCTGAAAGTCTTACCAACACTCCGTGAAGTCACAGCCGCGCTACCAGCTGTGTGGACACCCTGAGTTTCCAGAAGCAGGGTGCACGATGCATTCTCTGGAATAGAGGAAAATGGGAGCCACAGGGCTGGCCGGGTCCCCCAGGGTCTCCAGGTGCCCATGACAGTAACCAGCTCCCACTCATTAGGTAGAAATGACCATGAAAAGACACCGAGCTACGGAACCATGAGCTCCAGACGACCAAGACTGGGGCCACCGGCCAGAAAGGGGGCCCCCAGAACCTCTCCCGTGAGCAGGGCGTGTGTCGCACACACAGGCACTGCCGGCCACCACCTCTGCCAGGCTGTGGTTCACAGCAGAGGCCCTGTGGCCAGCCGTGTCCTCCCAGAGCAGAGGCCGCCCCTCCCAGCGGGCTGTGGCGAGGCACCCCGGGAGCAGGTGGCAGCTCTGTCTGTCTTGGGGGTGGGGGAGGGCACAGGACAGGAGGAGGGAGCACAGGCCCTCCTAGCGGCCCCACCGGGGGCAGGACAGGCCGTGGAGCAGTGAGGATGCACCGGGAGCTGAGAACCAGGCCCTGCGGCCAGCGCACCTGCCTGCAAACCCACCTCATCTGTGCACCCCTGAATGCCCCAGGCCAAGCTCCCGCTCTGCCCTCGGGGGGCCTGGGGAGCAGCGCCCACTGCTCGGGGTCCCCACGTGGGGCCCCAGCTCCGGAAGGGCAGGCTGTCTCCGTGGGCACCTGTGCCGCCTTCCCTCGACCGACCGTGTCCTCCAGTCCCTTCTGCTGTACTCTGTCCTAATCTGATTTTAGAAGGACACCGGTCGGATTGGATTAGAGCCCACCCCACTGACCTCATTTTCCCTTAATCACCTTTTTGTAGACCCTGCCTCCAAATACAGCCGCATTCCAAGGCCCTGGGGCTTGGGGCTCCAGCAGGTGGATTTGGGGGCCACGACTCAGCCCCCGACACTAGCATGCCTGCCTTTCTGCCAGCAAGAGCCAGCTGGGCCTCAGCTGCTGCCCCCCAGCCCCCAGTGGGTCTCAGTCCTGCTGAGCAACACCCCGCCCCCGAAGGCTCCAGCCTGTGTGTGTCACAACACCAAGTTAGAATGCTGTGAAGTCTCACACTCACTCGTGTGACCTGTATTAGCATTGCAACAAGTGTGAGAGCCGTTTTGTGGGCAGATGCATGAGTGTGTAGGGCGGGTAACAACGAGCCTTGCAGGGAAGGGAGAAGGGACCAGATCAGATGATATACACACACGCAGCAGAGACAGACGGACGCAGTGGCATGGGCTCGTAAGCTGAGCACACTACTCTGTTCACACGCTGATTTTGATTAGACCACATTGATTTATGAAGACACATTGTATAGTGTGGAAATCTGTGAAGTACCTCCTTGAAGGCAGTTCCTGAACTTCACCATGACTTTAGTCACAGCCCAACCCACTTCCTTAACACGTGTGGGCCAACCCCATGACCCACCGTTCACGGCAGACTGGTGGAAAGGGGGAGAATGTTGGGTGCATAGACCGGAGCAAGGTGCTCAGACCCTCTCAGGGAGCCCTCCCCACCCAAGCCCCTGTCTGTCAAGAGCGTTGATTTTGATTCAACTTTCTACCCTGAGGTTTCCACAGCTCGAGAGGGTGGGTCCTCCCCCTTCTCCCCTCCCCTGCCCTCCCTCTCTCTCTCTCTCCCTCTCTCTTTCTCTGCTGTGAGCAGAAGGGTTTAAGAAGGATGAGATTATTTATATCTTACTTCCTGATTTTGGACTCTCAAAATCCACTATGAAAAGTAAGGCAGGCAGATCAGAGATCAGCTCCTTCATCTTCTTAAAGAGATAATTTTAATAGATCATCTTCTGGAAGTGTGTCATTGACAATGTTTTTGTTTTCTTGTGATGCAAGTAATGCATGTTTATTTTTGAAACTTGAGAATATCTATAGGCCTATGTTTTTATATTAAAAATGAGAATATTTCAATAACAGTTCACAGACTAATCCCAGTACACACGTAGCTTTCTACAGATTAGATCATCGCAAACAGCTTAACGTAACTTTAACTTCTTTCAGTTTTTTTTTTTTTTAGTGTTTTTATTTATTTCTGAGAGAGAGAGAGAGAGAGAGCATGAACAGGGGAGGGTCAGAGAGAGAGGGTGTCACAGACCGAAACAGGCTCCAGGCTCTGAGCTGGTAGTCAGCACAGAGCCCGGCATGGAGCCTGAACCCACAAACTGCGAGATCATGACCTGAGCGAAAGTTGGATGCCTAATCGACTAAGCCACCCAGGTGCCCCTGTTTTTTGTTTTTGAAATAGTGAATACTTCAGGAAGCCTGAGTGGCTCAGTCAGGTAAGCGTCCGACTTCAGCTCAGGTTATGATCTCACCACTTGTGGGTTCGAGCCCTGCGTTGGGCTCTGTGCTGACAGCTCGGAGCCTGAAGCCTGCTTCAGATACTGTGTCTCCCTCTCTCTCTGCCCCTTCCGTGCTCCTTCTCTCTCTCTCTCAAAAATAAACTTAAAAAAAAAAAAAGAACTAGTGAACACTTCATTTTGTTGGCTTTCGTATAGTTTCATTTTGAAAAATATTTAAATATGGAATTACATTTGATAGTATTGGTGGTCAGCAGCAGCTTTGGGCCTTGCTGGTCAGTATGTGTATTTGCTTCAGCACACATGTGCGCCTGCCTCGGCCCTGACCTCACCTGGGCCACAGCGACAGAGTACACAGGCCTGTTTCTACCTTCATCCGAATGGAGCCTTTTACCCCTGTGGTCAATGGCTGAAGTTATAGATTACGGATCCTTTAACTCTGCTAATGGGCTTTTTATACTGCAGGAGCCAGGCTTGATGGCACAGAGACTGCTTAGGCATCGACAGTCTGCTCCTCCTGTTATACGACTCAGAAGCCTGGCCGAGGGGTCATTATCCAGGCGCTGAGGAGACACTGCACTCTCTTGGATCCCTCACAGGGCTGTTAGTGACACATGGCCCCACATGACATGAGAGCAGCACAGCCACACACCATCCCTGGATGGCTCACCTCGCTCCAGCCAGCATGCCTCTTCTTTCCCGAGATGCCGCCAGGCGTCATGTGAACTTGATGTCCCTTCGTCTGACCCACCACTCAGGTCCTTATAGTCGACTCTAGAGCGGACCGAGAAAAAGAATAAGTAACAAAAATTTGGCATAAACTTCCTCTGTTTCAGCCTGACAGACAAATCTGTTTCTCACATAAAAGAAGGTCAAATTGCTCCTAACTTTTATTTTCCACTTTACATCCTATTGTGAATTTTGTGTGTGTTGAGTCTTCTCAAACAGAAGTTGTAGCATCTTCACAGTTAACCAGCCTGTGAAAGCACCTCTCCTATTCCATTGAGATTGCTCCAGTTATTAAAAAAATTCAGATAATGGATGATGCTGATGATGAAATCACTGCAGATAAATCTCGACACAGTTTTTACAGATGGAAACGATGAATAACAGAGTATGCATACTTTTAAGGTCTCAATATATATCTATTGGCAAACAACCCTCTAAAAATCTTGTATAAACTCATACAGCAGTTTCTTGCACACCTTTGACTATATATCTCCTGTAAAATAACTCCCCTGGAAACTTGAACCCTTTAAAAAGTCAACCTTTTGGCTAAATTTGGACTTCTTTCATTATAGTAGAGGCTGAACATTTCAGAAATACGTAACTATTTTCTGTAAGTGTCTGGGGGCAGCCCGTGTCCACTTCCCAGGTGGCTGTCACCTCAGGGTATGAATGTGGAAGTTGGACCCACCCCGGGTGGCCAGCTCCTTGCTGCATGTGACCCCAGGGAGTTCCACGCCCTTCTCCGCCCCCCGAGCCCTATGGTTCCGTATCTAAGAAGGTGGATGTTTTTAATGCCTCATTGTATGGACTCACAGGAAGCATTTGTGGCATGACTTGCCATCTGACATCAATTCATTTATTGGATACAAATGGATTCATGTTTTGTTTTGCTGCTGCACGGGGTGGTGACCATGTGCCAGGAAGGGAAACAAAGCTGCCTGAGCTACGGCGGTTTCCTTTATGAGCCGTATTAACCGCAAACTGCTACCCTTCCTTCCTTCCTTCCTTCCTTCCTTCCTTCCTTCCTTCCTTCCTTCCTCTCCCTCTCTCTTTCTTTAAGGTTTACTTTTTTTTTTTTGAGAGAGAGACACAGCATGAGTAGGAGGAGAGACAGAGAGACAGAGAATCCCCAGTAGACTCTGCACTGTGTGTGCCGAGCCCAATCAGGGGCTGGAACTCACTAACTGTGAGATCATGGCCTGAGCTGAAATCAAGAGTTGGACACTTAGGTGACTGAGCCACTCGGATATGGATACCTCTTATTATTTTTTTAACAGTCTTGATGTAATGATCTCTGTTAATCTCTCAGTTTACCCAATCTTCCAGTAGCACATGACATATTAAAATGGTAGTTTGGGGGTGAGGGGAAGGCATGCTTTGGAAAGAAATCAGCCTGGGTGGTCTAAGACCCACATTATGAGGACCGGGACCATGTTGTGTGACACACAGTGGCTGGTGTGTCCATGCCAATGAGGCTTATGTGAGCTCTCTGAAGAGGGACCCCATCCGTGCACCTCAGTGTCCGGTGCCACAGCAGGTGCCCTGCACATGGGAGAACGTTGGGAAGCACAGAGCTCATGGCTCTCATGCAGGCCCCACAGGGCACCCAGAGTGTGTTTATTTCTGAAGGAAACACAAAAGCACATGGCATTGGTCCTACTCAATGCAAAGGATAAGCTAGAGGTAACACAACATTTCCACATTGGAGGCCGCCGCATTCTTTCCAGTGATGCCATATTTTGAGGAAGCCGGCAGTTGGTGGCTGTTGTGTTGGTAACAAGTGCCACATGAAAATCAAGGTCAATGGGATATGAGGGTCGCTGTGTCTGAGCTGATGCCAAAGTTCAAATAGTTGTACAGAGCCTAATGGGTGCAAAAATCCCATCCCTTAGTATTTGTGGTTATTGGAGAATGGAATCAAATGCCTATTTTTCTTTTTCTATTACATTTACTATATTTTCAAACAGCTACAGAGGTGTGAGGAGGGAACACTGATGAGGTTCTTTGGATCTGCCTCATACATGGAACGGGTAACTGTTTCTTCTGGCCTGCGGGCACTGGGAAAAAATTGCTGAGACACGAAGGGGCCCTCTAGGCTGAGGAAGTTGGGAACCTCTTGGAAGAGTCTAATTCAGTGGTTCTTAATCTGGCGATTTTTCCCCTTGGGGGACATTTGCAGTTGATTGATGCCAAATATGAATTCCATTATCCAATAAAACTCTCAGTGATCAATCTGCACACTGTAAGCCCTCCATTGCTTTTTGACACTTATTATTTGTGTATGACCTATGGGAGCTCTTTATTAACAAATGAATGAATAAGCAGGGCTCCAGCCAACAAGGCACTTGTAAGCTATCGCAGAAAACGATATTAAAGGCAAACATCTGTATGGTAATTTGCCTTCGGCTAATGGGAAGGGCATATTCTAAGTGTGTCAAACCCTGGGGAAGTCATTTAAAGTATAAATAATAAAAAGCAACATTTCTGACTCTGAGTTGGCTTCTCTCTGATGAAAGTGTAGCTACGAGGTCGAGGTTTTCCTTTGGGCTTCATGAAGTGTAATGTCTGTACTTTGTAACAAAGAATGATTTAACCCGACATGCTTTACGTGATCCTGTTCGGGGCCTCGGGCTGATAAGAAAAGCATTAATCACAAATATGAGAAACTAATACTTTAAGTCCCTGCTCGGAGGACCCCACTTGCCTCCTGTCCCAGGACTAATTATGCATCGTCGAGGAGGCTCGTTCATGTAAATATGTGTTTGGTCAGTAATGCAAAACCTGATCTTGCTCTAGAAACTTCCATTTACGTGCAAAATGTATATGTGGGATCAGGTCGAGACGGCCGTGCCAAGCATAAGCAAAGAGCTGCCGGAGACCGGATGGGGACCACATTTCCTTCTCTCAGCTTCCACAGCATCTTAATTAAAACAGGACCCTTTCTCCAGTGTAACGTGTTTGCGAGATTTTAAAGCTCATGGTTTCTTCCAAATCACACCATGTTCTATGAGAATGATCACAATAATCTTAATATGTTTTTATTCACCTCTACTAAGAAACCCGATTCACACCCATCACTGGCTTGTCCACATTTATCAAGAGTACTGGAATCCCCCCTGAGCCAAATCGGAAGATGTCTGTGCACCTGGCCACTACGTACAGGGAACAGTGTCAGGGAGGATCGAGGACAGGGTGACCTCAAAGGGCTGTGCTGAATGTCGAAACGTCAGTCAGCCACCCCACTGGGAAGGAAGAGTGTATCCCATGGAGATCCACAGACACGTAACCAACTTTTACTTCCCGCATTTGGGAAACCAATCAGTAACATGCTCAGGAGGGGGTGGGGGTGGTGATGGGGGAAGAGATGGTTTGGGGGCCATACAACTGTATCACAAGCCACTCGCTATTGTTTGCATTGTGATAACAGCCACGTAAAATAAACCCCACCATTTTGTAACCATCTTCAAGTGTCCAAATCAGTGGCGTTATCACATCCTCAGGACCCACCCCCACTGCCCAGGGCAAGACCACCTCATCACCACTAAGGGGAACCCCACGCCCGCTACCCAGCTTACTTTTGTTGGGAGTTTTCTTTATGGTGAAGATGATTTATTTACAAAACACTCCAACCCACTAGCGAGCTTCACTATGAAGACATTTGGCTGCATTCATGTGTTTGATTCTGGATGTGAGAGCCACACAGGGTTAGTTTTAACATCGCACTGAGAATAAGGTCACTAGCAAAAGACATTAGTAATCTTCACTTTTTACGGATTTGCATGGTTGGGATAAGATGATCTATAACTGACAACAAAGCTTAGCTATGTCTGGGAAGCAACCAGCAATGTACCAGGCTTACAATGCGATGTTACAGGCTGCTTAGCAACTAAAGACGGCTTACACGGAAGGGCGCTGGATGTAATTTCTTGGAAAAAATTATAAGCAAAAGGATTGAATTTAATCTAATATCACCACTAAAGCTTGCTGCAATCATAGGCAACATTTGGGTAGTACCTAGGGCCAAGGAGATGATCCTGAATTAGCATAGCATACAAATCAGCTTTTCGATTTTTATCAGATTTATCTGCATTACCGGCTAATGCTGATGTATTCCGTAACATGCAATAAGTACTCTCAGGCATCATATTTCTGTGGTGTAAAATATCCTCAAAGCACATTTTAATTGTTTTAACAAGATAAAGTATGCTATTTTTGCATGAATAATATTATCAGTATTACATCAAATCTCTTCATTTATTATCACTAATGCTACTTAAAAGAGATGTTAATAGAGTAATTCATTCTCCTCCTATGACCTTGGTCAGGAGTACATGATGGTTCATATTCATTATGCTGAGCTAAGAGAGGGCTTCTGTTATAATATCACTTAATTTATATTCTGAAAAATGCTCTCGGGACAAGTTGATCTGCTGCATTAGAGCTCCATCTAAATCACAGTATTTGCAGACAAGTGGGGATGCCAGACAACTATTAAACAACTCCTCTGTGTACTCTCGGCTCTTCCAGAGCTGCAAACGAAAGAGCTAAATCCCAGCGACCTCATCTAAACACACAATTTACCTGTGCAAATCAGGGCGCATTTACATGCTATACATTAGGGTTTACATCCGGCAGAAAGCACTGGTTCAACACCACCACATACGCCACCCACAGGATGCATCACCGAGCTGTGCTGTGATTAGGTTAGGGAGTCATGGTCAATAACCGGCTTTGAAAAGCGTGAGCAGCTATTGTCTTTGGCTACATCTACTCTCTGTCAGAACACGAGGTGTATGTGCAAGGGTGTGCACACATGTGCTTGGATGAATCAGCCACAGGAGATGCATGTGATGAGATGTGCACGCTAACAAAAAAAGTTCCAATCATCTTAGAAAAGAAGTCCAAATAAATCTCTAATTCAGTGCGTCACAAAAAATGGGCATATGTACCACACAATTAATAACTTTGAAGTGCCAATATAATTTACATCAATTAATTGGATTGGCCATTGTTTTGGTGTCATATAATTCTCTAGAAGTACTTTAAAAATACTTTAAAAGTGCCTGGAGACATTGTAATGAACTGGATACTTTTAATTTATAGTCATCACGAAGCAGAAAATATTGCTGGGACACATGACAAGTACAAATCTTAACTTCAGAGCTAAGAGGGACAGGTTAAGTGTATTTTTCAGAGAAGTACAACAAATCCAATGGGTTAAATGGTACAGAAAAGTCACTTGACTAAAAGATAGTTAATGAAAACTCACAATAAATGCATAATAATTATGTTTGCAACTCATGAGTTTAGTATGAGATGCACAGAGAGAGAGGGAGTAAGGGAGAGGATTTATAGCTCAGACTGATACGGGATGAAGCTCTAGAGTTGGGTCAAGTCCTCCCTTGGCTTCCTAAAGAGCTTAGTGGCAGTGCTGGTGGTGCTATGAGTGTTGCTGATGATGGCGTGGCGGTACCGGTGGTATGGGTGGTTATGCTGGTGGGTTTTTATGCTGGTGACGATGACAGTGGTGGTGATGTTGCTGATGGCGGTATTGGTTCAAGTGCCGGCCTTTTATTTGTAACCACCCTCTTATGGGGTAGATGGGCTCAGGCAGGGAAGGAGAGGTGATCTGTCACTGTTCTGTTTGCCTGCTTCTGAATCCCTTAGGAATGAGAAAATGAAGTTACAAAGCTCAAATCCTCTAAGGTGCTGAATGTTCTGAATTCTTTTAAAGTATACAAGTGTGGAGTGGATGAGGGAGAAAGAAAATATGTATTAGAAACATGAAAGGATAAATTCTCAAAACACACATCTAAAATCAACACAGGAACTGATATTTCTGTTACATTAGCAAGAAATATTATAGTCCACCTCTAATCAAGTCTTTCCGTTTTTTTTTTTTTTCAAGAATCCAGTATATTGCCAAAGGTATGATACTGTGGAGAGTAGATTAGCTTTAGACACCGAGCTTGTGCACTCTGGAAGCCGCCTCTGCTACCTTGGCTGCACGTAACAGGTGAGAAACATAATTATCTTACTCTTTGTTGGTCTTGGGAACAAAAAGTCCTGGGCTCCCAATATCAGCACGACTCTTACTAAAAAAGGGGGCATATTATTGACCATTCAGAATGTCAATATTCTTATGGTAAAAATTAGGGGGAACACTATTCTACCCAACGATGGAGCTAGAGTTCTCAATCAACAAGAGAGCATGTATCTGAGTTTTTACTGTAGGACCTGAAAGGACCCGTGGATCAATCAGTGCTAATGTGTCCCCTTTCTTGATGGGGAACCTGGGAACATGAAGAAGCAGATGTCACCACACATACATCAAAGCAAAAATAATGTGGGTCCTGAGACAACATTTTTTCAGGTTTTGAACATTGTTACCTCTTGCTTCCATTTTTTAAAAAATGTAATAAAAGTCCTCTATTGGTTTTACAGACGGTCATGCCACAAGAATTATGTCTGCTTTGAGAAATTGACTGAATACAAGTCATCTCTATTTGAATTGGTTCATTATTTCAATTTCTTTTTTAAAATTTTTTAATGTTTTATTTATTTCTAGGAGAGAGAGAGAGACAGCGTGAGCAGAGGAGGGTCAGAGAGAGAGAGGGAGATACAGAATCTGAAACAGGTTCCAGGCTCTGAGCTGTCAGCACAGAGCCCGACGTGGGGCTCGAACCCATGAACCGTGAGATCATGACCTGAGCCGAAGTCGGACGCTTAACCGACTGAGCCACCCAGGCACCCCCATTATTTCAATTTCTATACAGTCATTTAAAATTTTGTTATCCTTTCTGGTTTTCAAAATACACTGATGTTTTCTTCTAGGTTATGCTTACAAGAAAAAAAAAAAGCATGCTGACATTATATGTTTAAAAGAAACTATTTCTTTTCCCTCCTTTAACTGTTTGCTCCAATCCCATGTCGGCTGGCACTGAGGGAGTTCACGCCCAGGGACTCTGGAAACCTAGTAGGTTCTCATTCTTAATAAGTCTGTCGAATTAAATTAAATTCAATTAATATACAAAAATATTTTACATTGTGCTAGAAATAACATTAATAGTCACAGAAGCAGGCAGATATAACTATATTGTTATACTAAACCTACACTTGCCACTGACATTATAAAAATTTGAAGTCTGCATTTTGAAATGTTAACACAAGTGGGAAATATCCAAGTTATCATTGCCCTCCTCGGCTATCAATGGCCACATGTCTACATCCGGTCAAATTGCAATTGATAACTGATAGTCACATGTGATCAACCACCATGGGGAACATCTGTCCTTGACAACTCAGGAAAGAAAAATATGTTAATGTTCAAACACGACACTGCCCAGAATGTCAGCATTCTCCTGGAAATTCTGACTCTAGTCTGTGTTGCTTACAAACACAGAGAGAGCCAGACGGTGAGGAAATACACAGAGTACTTACTAAAAGCAGGTGTTGTAGAGGGAGTGCAGAGTGTGCTCCTGCTTAAAAGGCATTTCATAAGTTTGGTTTTTAGTGTTTTTAGATCTATTGAGTCACCCCTTTGGGGACTATCTGAAAACACATGAAAGAAGACAGTGTGAGCCTGATGGAATTTCAGGGAAAGGAGCAAACGGCTCTTCTGAGAGCGCAGAGGATTGAAGAGATATATTAACCCTTTCAAGACCCTCAGGCAAACTGACATTAGAGAGCTTAGTGACCCCAAACTTTTAAAAGATATCTCCCAGTTTGATCAATGACTCTGTTAAATCCAAGGTCTCCAGGTTTTTTCTGTTTCTAGGTCTGTAAGAAAGCATCTTTTTCTGGGCTTTTCCCTAAAGCGCGCGCGCGCGTGTGTGTGTGTGTGTGTGTGTGTGTGTGTGTGTATTCCAAACTTCTAATACTCAAGAAGAAATATTTTTATTTCCATACTCGGTTCTGTTATTCTGTTATTTAAATTTTTTTCCTTTGCTGAGAGAATGTGCTCATCTTCAAAGATACTTTAAGGCAGAATTGAATGCGTTCCTGATTTCACAACTTTAGGATACCTGCAACTCTCTGCATATTACAAGAGGGAAAACATGAATACAACACCTTGGAAATACTACCGACTGGCCAGGCTGATACCAATATTCTGACCCATAGATCTGTTTGCTGGCCTTATGGAAATATCCTGAACAAGTTGAGATGAACGTGGAACCCGTGGCCATCGTTCTAGGCTATATTCTGTTCTTCCTTTGTGCATGAGGTACCTCAGAGTATTTATTATAGCATCACAATGAGTAACGGCCAGTCAGTGGTTTATTCCACACATTTGGCTGAGCACAGACAGCTCCGAGGAGCCCCTGGCTTCCACCCTTTCTGTCTTACAACACAGTCACCCCCATCATCCCAACCTTTGCTAGTTTCTGAGTCCCGGAAGTGAGGGACTTTCCCTAATTCTGTATTCTGTAAATGCTTTGTCATTCCACCACCC
Source organism: Proteles cristata cristata (assembly GCA_017311185.1). Classification (NCBI taxonomy): domain Eukaryota; kingdom Metazoa; phylum Chordata; class Mammalia; order Carnivora; family Hyaenidae; genus Proteles; species Proteles cristata. The sequence continues at coordinate 53,547 of JAESUZ010005114.1, forward strand.
AAGATACCACCATCACACATTTAAGTCGTTTAATGCGAATGAACACTTGGCTTTACCGAAAGCTCTTCAAAAGGAACTAATCCATTTTACAAATATTTGCCAGGGCATTTTTCTCTATGTTTGGGTACAGCTGGAAACAAGAGACAAAAATCCTCACCCTCAAGACTCTTAAGTTCTAATGGGAGGAAGACAAGCAACATAAACTGTGAGGAAGTCAGTCATGTCCCGCATTAGATGTTGAAAAGTACCAGGAGAGAGAAGCGGGAGGAAATGCTTTCACTCAACTCTACTTGCAAAGAAAGGCTCTTAGTTTGCTTTGGTTAGATGGCATAGACTTATTTCCCAGTGACATAATATTGACCAAATATTCCTCTGATAGATACTTCAGCTAAAGCAACAAGACATGAGCATGGTTCATTCTTCGGGCACCTTATCTAAGTCACACTGGAAGTACACACCGCTCGCTCGTAAGCAGATTGTTTACACTGAGCAGCCTCAATGCCTCTCTCTTTGATGGGATTTCCATCATCGTCAAACATTCTGACACTGGAAGAGAGCAAGCCCGCCAAGCCCCTGCTCGCTGCCTCGGTCTAGTGTCTGAGGACCACGCATCCCTTCCTCCTGTGGTCCGGGCCCCCGCGGGGTGTGCAGGACTCGCCTCCACTCATCTCTGCCTCCGCCCCTGCCTGTGCACCTGCCTTCCCCGCCCCACTTCCCCTCCTCTCTCCTCACCAAGATGCCTCTCATTCTGGTACCAGCCGTCAGAATTTATGCCACAGGACACTGCGCCTTCAGGTGGACCAGGGCCCTGTCTTTATGTTAGAAACGTCTTTCAAAATGAAATAAAACCACTGGAAAGCCACTGCCTCAGTTGTCTCCGCCTTCGGTAATAACAACTACACACATTCTCCTACCTTCTCTTCTGCGGTCCAAGGCGCCTGCTCTTCTGCAGAGAGCATGTGGAACGTGACGCTGGCCTCCTCAGGCCTCCCTGTTTCCCCTCAGTATTTATGGTCGTTCTATAGCCCCTGAGCACGAGTACATTTATTTACCTTATAAGACAATGTGCTCAATAACCTTTCCATCCACCACATACGAATACCTGAGCCTTGGCCCCTGGCTTCCGAAGGACGCTTGGACGGTTGGCCCGTCCATGCGCTCGGTCCAGCCTTGCACCCCAGGGCTCCTAGCGACAAGCGCATGCGTAACGGGACAGACCGAGGCGGAGGATGGCTTCTCCAGCAGGGGTGAAGAAGTGCACAGGGATGGGGCCCAAGTGCCGAGCGGCGCAGTGACCGTGACCTGACGCGTCCGTGGCTGGAGGGGGTTCGCTGTGGGGCTGTGAGGACTGAACAGCGGGGCTGCCTGGGGCGCTTCTTCAATGCTCCATCCTGCATATTTCCCTCCTGTTTTGGTGTCCTTTCTCTGAAAGATCCCCCTCCGCATTAAACTGGTTGAACACCAGGCTCCACAGACCCTGCCCCCCATCCCTGTGCTTGTGCAGAGAGACCGTGTGCTGTGCGGTTCCGGGGGCTGCGAGAGGGGTGCATATAGAGAAGCTTCGTCCACACTGGGTGAGCGGAAGGCGGACCATGGGGTTCCAAGATGGGACCTTCTGGGGATAAGAGCTCAGGGGAGAGAGGGGTGAGGGTGGGCGAGTGTGTCCCTGGTGCGAACATGACGCTGGAGGCCTGGGCGGCTCCCTGCCACCGCCTGCCCCTGGTCACTGAGCCGCGGCCCGGACAGAGAAGGCAGGCGCTGCAGGTGCATGGGGACACACAGGCACAGGGACCCCTGCGAGGGCAGGCGCCCCGCCCTTCTAATGCCCGCCTGCCCTCACCTCGCAGGACCCCGGTGATCCTCGCTGAAGTGACTTACCACATCCCCCATCGTTACAGATGCTCTCCAGCTGGATCCGGGTTTCCAGACTCGAGCTGTGCGGTTCATAATCCTGAAGTGCCGCCCAGAAGGGACGAGCGTCACCTGGAAACCAAAACGAGCAAAGCGAAACTGTTCGTCTGCTTCTTCGGATGACTTAGAAAGCTGATACGTAACATCAATGCAGGCGCCTCTGCAGGGGACACGGAAATCAGTCCACGCTCCCTTGATGATGGTGGGTGTAACCTCAAAGACCTTAGAAGCCTGAGTACCCCTTACGCAGCGCTCGCTGTGGGCAGCGACCCCCTCACCACGCAGCCCGCGGGGGGTCCCTCACCACGCTGCCCGTGGCAGGGGCAGTCGTGCAGGGGACACTGGAGCCACGGGCATTGTAGACGGGAATGAGGGCACAGAAAGCAGGAAAGCACAGGGAAGATGGACGGTGAGGAAAGAGCTAAAATTGGGGACGGGGCGTAGGAAAGCAAGAAGTGCAGCAGAACAGACTAGGAGGTGCGCTTTCAAGGGGCAGCTGTGATTGTTGCTCTGGCTTCGTACATGCCCTGTGCACTCGAGTTCACAGGCATCTGCCTCCATCCCCCGGGACTCCCCGGGGATCCGTCCCTGGCTCTGCCCTGCGGAGAAGGGTGCTCCGTTCAGAGTCCACAGGGTCACCGCCCAAGGTCAGCCGCGCCTGAGAGCAGAGGTGGGTCCCAAGTCAAAGCTTCACTGTTAGCATATTTAAGGTTAGTCCCCAGTTGCCTGCATAATTAATCCCTTTGCAAGAAGAAAAAATGATACTCTGACATTATAAAGCTTCCTTGGCTGTTTGTCAGATCAATTTATCTATCTATCCATCTCTATCTATCTATCTATCATCATCATCATCTATCTTCCTACTTATCTATCATTGGTCTATCCATTCATCTATATTTATCTATTCATCTATCAACTGTCTATCTATCTATCTATCTATCTATCTATCTATCTATCTATCTATCTACCTATCTATCTATCTATCTATCTATCTATCATCATCATCTATCTATCCATTTGTCTGTATCTATCTATCCATCTATTATCTATCATCTATCATTTATCTACCTAGCATTTCTGTATTCATTTCTATCTGTCTATCTATCTATCTATCTATCTATCTATCTATCTATCTATCTATCACCTATCTACCTACCTACCTATGTATCATCTATCTATCCATTCATCTATATTTATCTATCCATCTATCTATCATCTATCTATTCATCTATCCATCCATCTGTATCCATCTATCATCTATGTATGTATGTATGTATGTATGTATGTATGTACCTATCTATCCATCTGTCTGTCTGCCTAGGTACCTGCCTATTATCCATCTATCATCTGTCCATCAATTCTGTCTCTTCTATTTATCATCTACCTCTGCTTTACTTTCTGCCTCTGCCTCCTATGGTACAATGGATGAAGAGATCACAGGCTGTTTGGACTACTGTACTGTAGCTCCAAGAACTATGCCTGGTACATAGTAGATGCTCAGCACATGTTTGTTGAGTGCATAGATGCTTGGTGGTATCTCTCCTTGGCAGAGCACAGAGATTCTCACTCACACACTGTGAAGCGAGATGGATGATCCTGCTTCCCCCACCATGTATTCTTTCTGCAACTACACATCCAAGTGGCAGACAGACGTTTTCGGGCACTGTACGCATGTTCTCGGGGAGGAGAAAGCACTGGAATGCGCTGGAGGAAGGGGTCCCAGGAACAACACGGCTGTGGCTCCAGGTGGATGTCAGTACAGCCGACTCCTCTCACACTGCGACATCCTTCCTCCTCTCTGCCACCTCCTTGTGGGGCGTTCCTTCCCTCCACACTCCAGACATTTCATTCAAATGACAGTGTCCCCCTGTCCCTTCCTCTGGCCCCCACCTTCCCCTTATCACATCGCCATCTTGTGCTGCTCCTTTCCTCCATGTCTCCTGGGGAGCCTCCTGCAGGGCGTACAGCTGGGAAAATTGGGGCGGCTTTCCTACACTTCCCTTCCTCCTCAGGTTCGAGGAGAAGGAAAGGGAACTAATCGAGAACATCTGAGAGCTTTCAATCAAAACCGACTTTATCTAGAGTTCACTCTTTGCTGCCTCACTAAATTCCTCATGAGAAAATTTCAAAATTATATTGAAAATTGCGGAGTTTTGAAACTCTGCTTTGCCATGCTGCCTGGTAACTGATGTAAATATTCACAATGGGCAGTTTAAGGACATAGGAAGACAAGTAATGGCTGAACGGTTGGTGGACGTGGCGAGAGAGTTACCAGCATTCAACTTATGGAGGCATCAAGTGCAAGGACCATGGTGTAAGTAGTAAGATAGGACCACACTCATATAGAATGGAAATACTGTCCTGTGTTTATACTAAACACTTTTTTTTATCACAAGGTTTACTTTTCTTTGACCATTTTAATTTTTAGAGTCCAAATTGTATCCTGGAGACACAGATACGTAGGTGGCCGTGTGCCTTTTGAGATGCAGATTTGCACACGTAAGAATGTTTCAGGCATCTTGAAGGACAGGTATCCCAATGTGTGGTCCAAATGAGGCTGACGGATTCCCTATGATTTATTACAATGCGGCTGATGCTCTGGAAGACGTGATTTAGTAGTCACGGGTTATTTCAATTTACTCTTTTTGCGTTTTTAATTAGTAAATGAATCCCTCATGGTCAAATGATTAATTGCACAATAATTCACCACCGTACCTTCCTTCCGTGTTTGTGCAGAGCACAGTGCAGGGAGCAAGCATTTGGAACATGGGCTGACATTATAAATCACGGGCACGCGTCCGCCCCACTTGGATGTAGGTACGGTCAGCACTTTCATTACTAACTCCCGTTTTCAAGGTGCTTAAAACTAAGCTAGGAAAATTCATTTTCAGATGGCAGCTGGTATAGGAGACGTCCACCAGGGAGCAATGTTTTAAAACTGGATTTGAGAATTTACTTGGCCGTTATTAAGAACAACAAAACAGATGAAGTTAACAATGCACCTTTCTCAACTAATTCTATAAAGTAAAGTAAAATGAGAATGAAATAAAACAGCTGCTCTTGGTGGCACTGGCCCTAAAGTGAGTTCTAAAGTGACAGGGATTGGAGGGGCAGAGCCCATTTTAGTGTACTGTGTATGTACCCTAGAGAGGTACACTCCACACTTTGGAACAGATTCAGATTTAAGGAGAAATTCCAAATATAGTGGACGTTTTGTGTATCTGTGCACATGTCCCCCATGCTAATCTCTCACTTAGGATGGCAGGTTTGTTAACATTAACGAACCAATCTTGATACACAGTTATTAACTAAAGTCCATATTCCCCCCCCCCCCAGATTTCCTTAGTTTTTACCTAAAGTCCTTTCTCTGACCCAGTATCCCATCCAGGACCCCGCATTCCATGCAACCCCCACGTCTCCTTGGGCTCCTCCTGGCTGTGACGGTGTCTGGGACGTTCCCTATGTCTGATGACCTTGACGGTTTTGAGCAGCGCTGGGCAGGTACAGCGCGGGCCCCTCTGTCGGACATGTGCCCTCTCGTCGCTCTCCTCAGGATCAGGGTTTATGGAATCTGGGAGGAAGGGCGCCTCAGGGAAGTGCCACCCTGAGTACATGAGAGCCCCCCCCCACCTGCCTCACCGCCCTGGGCACCATCGGCATCACCCAGCTGAGGTCCGGCTTCTCCACTGGAAAATTACAGATTTGTTTGCTTCACTGCTGTGCTGCTTAGAGAAAAGTCGCTGGACACAGCCCATGCCCGAAGGGTGGGATTCAATGGGCACCTGCTCTGGACACACCATCGACACGCACCAGGTGGAATTCCTCTGCATGGGGCACGCGCCTCCTCCTCCTTGTGTATTAATTTACGAGCCTCTATTTCTATTGGACTCACAGAGTGTTATTGTGCGCCTTGGTTACAATGCAGTGCTGTGCTATTTGCCTTGTTTCCCACACTGTTCTAGCTTCAGCTGTTTCTTTCTCTTTTCCCAGGATGCGATTGTAATGAGGACGTAGCCTCTCAAAGTGCTTAAAACAGGATTTGCTCCTTACAATTGAATACATGTCATCGGTCCGTGTGTGGCCCAGGCAGGGGTGACAGGGCGCAAGCTCCGGTGCCCGGCGTGCGATACAAGTGTAACATCAATGTGACACAAAAGCTCTCAGTCGGCCCTGAGCAGGCCCGCTTTCTCTTTGGGGACCCACATGTTCCCCTTTCTGCCACAGCAGCAAACCGGCGACGTGACAAACCTCCCTGGGAGTTTTGTGAGGCACTGGAATGAAACAATAATGACCATCACGAAGCCCGCCAGTTCCCGTGGGGCTTATTTGATGCTGTGATGCCTGGGAGCGTCTCCCTTCCAGGCACACAGGCTCTGGAGGGCAGACCGAGTGCTTCCGAATCCGGCCTCTGAAACGGTGAGTGAGCCGGGCAGTTTATTTTGGGACTTGACACCCACCCGTTGGTCCACAGCGATACCAACACGTGTGGCTGCTGGCGTGGTTGCAGCAGTGAGATCCTCTGTGGATCGTGATGCGGCGTGGGGATCTGGCGGCATTCATGTGCGTTTCTTAAAACTCCCCGTTGGCTCTTGGGCGCACGTGGACGCCTGCGGATTCCTCAGCACATGGAACCGTTTGGGAGGGACCACAGTCCCGTTGTCTCTCAGACTGGCTGCCGACGTCACCACTGCCCCAGAACAGAACAGCCTGTGGGCCCGCAGAGGCTCCCCATCCTTTCCATCGACTCACGTCCCCCTTCGACTTACTAACCCCCATCATTTACCGATGAATCTTTGGGGACTCCCCTTGAGTTCCCTGGTGCCCAGATACCCCACACTCATCTCAGAAATCAACGCGATGACTTAAGGGAGCATCATTCCTGCAGCAAATGCTGATCGTTTTTAAAAAATAATTTAACCTTTAAAAATGATTAAAACATTTTAAGTATAAAACATTTTAAACATAGAAAATAAGAATTCTGATTTTGCTTGAGTCAGTTTCATTAATGTCCATTTTCCCCCTAAAATGTGTACAATTGATACATGAAATTGATATTCCACATAAATATGTTGTATGATACTTTATATAGAAAAAGTTCCATATATAACATATAAATATATTTATATATAAAGTTTATGTGCATTAAAGCCTATATATAAGGAACATATAAGTATCTTTATAGAGAAAGACTATATAAATTTGCTTATGAATATATAACTAATCAATGGCATAGAATTGTAATATTTTCTTTTAATCTTTAAAACTCTCCACTATTGCTCTCTTTGTAGTCCAAATAATATCTATCAGGTACTATCTTTACAACACAAATATAGAAATACTTGTGGACCCTTCGTCACTTTTCCAGCAGGTTATGATTAGGCTGATCCTGACAATTTCATTTTTTTGTGTCCTATTGAATCATCTTCTGTTCTTAGATCAATGATTTCATGCTTTTATCTTCCCCTGTTGTGACTCTGTCATCATTTGAACTTCTTGACTTGGTTACTTAGCTAATTGTTGCTCTTTCTTTTATTCTAAATTTGCATCTAAGTCTGTATTTCTCTTATAGTCACTGTTTACCTGCATCCTAGAAGTTTGGTATATTGTGCGATTGCCATTTTTATCAGTTTCTTCATGGCATTCTGCCTACTTTCGATATTTATACTTTGAGCTCTGAGCTTTAGATCCAAAGCTGGTCAGACTGAATGGATCTGGTTAAGTCTTTTGCACAAGCCTGTCTGCCTAACGCAAGGTCTTCTGAAAGCCTCTTCTGTGCTGGTGGTGTGGCCCCAGCAGGCACTGACACTCACTCTCCTCCATCAAACGCTCTGGGGTCATCGCATTTTAGATATGTCTCCCACAGATAGCAACAGACAAACTTAAAAAAAAAAAAAAGTGAAACCCGAATACTTGGGTGGCTCAGTCGGTTAAGTGTCCAGCTTTGGCTCAGGTCATGATCTCACAGCTTGTGGGTTCGAGCCCCGCGTCAGGTTCTGTACTAATGGCTCAGAGCCTGGAGCTGCTTCGGATTTTGTGTCTCCCTCTCTCTCTACCCCTCTCCTACTTGTGCTCTGTCTCTCCTTCTCTCTCTCTCTCTCTCAAAAACTAAACATTAAAAATTTTAAAAAAACCCAATTAATCACTTTTGTAATCTTTAAAAGTAACAAATAGCATTTTCATGCATTCATGATTAGCAAATTCTACAATCAGTTGGTATTTTTATTTCCCTACTAAGCACATATTCTAACTCCAAAGAAAATCCTTTCTCACTGTATCCGTTTTTTTCTTTTTTAGCACTTCAGTCCTGTGCTGTTTGGATAATCTTAAACGCGGTCACTGCTTTTCCTGTGTTTCGTGCAGTGGGCATCTCCTGGGCTTGGCTCACACTGTTAACTGTCGTTTGTGCCACAGCTTCTCTGTGAACCCCCAATACCCTTTCCAGGTTCAGCGTCCCCTCTGCGTCCCACTGTCAGAGCCCAGGGACAAATACAGGCTCCTGGATTGGTTTTTTCTCGCTCGCCCTCCAAGCTGCCCCCCGGAGTAACCTCCTCGCTCTTGTGCTGACGTCCCCTCTCCTCCTTGAGCACATAAGGGTTCCCTGCACATCTCAGGCTTCTGGAGTTTGTCATGACAGGTCGTGCTCTGGATTCGCTTTCTCGATCTTTCTGTAGGCTTCTCCTGCTTTCTGAACCTCAGAGCTGCGTCCTTTATGTATCCAAATATGGCCTCATCTTCATGTTCTCATTCTTTCTCCTCTCCCATTTCAGCCAGAAACGGGGCTGTTTCCTTCTTGTACTCACGTCTTTTAACCCTTTGTAATATTGTCTGTATTTTCTCCTCTATGTTCTGTCTACAAGGAGAGTTCTTCATGCCATACTTTGAAGTTCTATTGTCTTTTTAGATTTGTCCAATTTGATACTTAATCTCGCCATTGAATTTTTCTTCAGTTTTAATGAGTTTATTTATTCCTAGAACCTCTGCTTCTTTTCTATACCTCATTTCTTTCTCTGGAAACTCATTAATCTATCAACTAATTTTCTGGTAAATTTTATCAGAATGCACTTTTTTTTTTAAATTTTTGAATGTTTTATATATTTCTGAGAGAGAGAGACAGTGTGAGCAGGGGAGGGTCAGAGAGAGGGGGAGATACAGAATCTGAAACAGACTCCAGGCTCAGAGCTAGCTGTCAGCACAGAGCCCGACGCGGGGCTCGAACCCATGAACTGTGAGATCATGACCTGAACTGAAGTCAGACTCCCAACTGACTGAGCCACCCAGGCGCCCCTATCAGAATGCACTTCTTGTACATTTTGTGAGATGATAGACAGCACACTGCATGTTGTCAGGTTGATGCCTACGTCCTGGCACGTGACAGCCTCTCTGCTGCCTGGACATTGAGCACTGTGGTCACCCCAACACGTCCCCCTCTCCACCCTCCCCACGGCTCCTCTGTGCCTGCGCCCAAAGCCACACAACCACAGGTCTGCTGTCACTATAGATTCTTTTCCTTTTTTTAGAATTTTATATAAATGGGATCATAGTTTTGTGGTAGATAGAATGGACCCCCAGGAAATCCCCAGGATGTGTGACCCCATGCATGGCAACAGGGATCTGTAGATGTGATGAAGTCGAGGACCTTGAGACCAGGAGGTGCCCTGAATGATGAAGGTGGTCTCAGTGTCCTCGCAGGGTCTCCATGGGGGTCAGAGAAGAGGCAGTGGGGGCTGAAGCTAAGGAACGCTTCTGCCTCCGGAAGCTGGAAGAGACAGGAACAGGTCCTCCCACGGCTTCCGGAAGAGCTCAGTCCTGCAATGCCTTGACTGTGTCCCAGGAGCCGCTGTGGACTTCTAACCTTCAGGCCTGGAAGATTATAGACTGTGGGCGCCTGGGCGGCTCAGCTGGTTAAGCATCCAACGTGGGCTCAAGCCCTGATCTCGCAGTTGGTGAGTTTGAGCCCCACATCGGGGTCTCTGTGGTCACCACAGAGCCCACTGTCCCCTTCTTTCTGCCCCTCCCCCATTGACACTATCCCTCTCAAAAATAAACTTTTTTTAAAAAAAGATAAATTTTTGCTGTTTTAAGTCATTACATTTACAGTTATTCATGAAAATGGTGTCAGGGAACTGGTAGGGGTGTGCAGTCTGCATGTTTGGCTTCTTTTGACCCAGCACAATTTTGAGATTTGGCCGCCTCGAGGTATCAACTGCTGCTGTAAGCTGCTATGCAGATTTAGGGCCTTTTAATGGACATCTGGGTAATTTTAAGTTTGGGGCTACAACAAATAAAGCTGCTACGAATGAATGTTTATGTACAAGTATTTGTGCCCGTGGAAAGGGAAACTCGTTCATTTTCTCGTGAGTAAAATATCTAGGAATAGAAGGTGGATCAGATCATACATGTTCACTTTCATTCCTAAGGAGCTGTAATACCCTTTTTCCAAAGTGGGCGTTCCGTTTTCTGTTTCCATCACCAGTGTTGGAGAGTGGCAATCACACGGGTGTGCCCCGCCTTTCCATTTTGGCTGTGCTAACAGGTGCCTAGTGGTGTTTTCTTTGTCATTCAGTTTACATTTAAATAATGGCTAGTGACAGGAAGCGTCTTTTCATGTGCTTATTTGTCTTCCTCTTGTGTTTATCTTCTTCAAAAATTTTTAAATGTTATTTATTTTTGAGACAGACAGACAGACAGACAGACGGGGCAAGCAGGGGAAGGGCAGAGAGTGAGGGAGACACAGAATCCAAGGCAGGCTCCAGGCTCCCAACAGTAAACACAGATTCTGATGCAGGGCTTGAACCCATGAACTGCGAGATCATGACCTGAGCCAAAGTCGAACACTCAGGGCTGAGCCACCCAGGTGCCCCCTGTGTTTATCTTCTTTATGGAAGTGTTTGTTCATCTCTTTTGCTCATTTTTAAAATGGGGTTGTGCTCCCATTATTAAGCTTACAGAATTTTTAATGTTTTCATATATATTTATATGTGAATTTATTATCAGATATTTGTTTGCACATATTTACTCCCAGCCTATGGCTTATTCTTTTTTTTCAGCTTCTTAGCATTATCTTTTAAGGAGAAAAATTTTTGAGGAAATCTAATATCATCAATTTTTTTGGTATGAATCATACTTTTGGTACAATAGCTATAAAGTATTTGCCTAACACAAGCTGCAAGATTTTCTCCTATTTTTTCTTCTAGAAGTTTTAGAATATTAGATTTTAGGTCTATGATTCATTTACAGTTAGTTTTTTATATGGGTACAAGTATCCTGTTCTATTGATTATTTGTGTTGACAGCAATGTTACACTGTCTTGATTAATATAGCTTTAAGGTGAGACTTGAAATCAGTTAAGGTTGGCATTTCAACTTCGTCCTTCTCTTTAAAAGTTGGTTTGGTCTGCATTTCCGCATGGATTTTAGAATCAGCTTATCAATTTCTACAAAAGCTTGCTGGGATGTGATTGGAAATGTACTCAATCTATAAAATGACTGAGGAGAATCAAGATCTTAGCTGTAGTGAGTCTTCTGATATGTAAACATTGCATAACTCCATTTATTTAAATCTTACAAAATTTTTCTCAGTGACTTTTTTTTAAGTTTATTGAAAGAGAGAGAGAGAGAGAGAGAATGAGCAGAAGTGGGGGAGAAGGAGAAAGAAAGAGAGAGAATCCTAAGCAGGCTATGCACTGACGGTGTGGAGACCCATATGGGACTTGAACCCAAGAGCCATGAGATCATGACCTGAGGCCAAATCTAAGAGTCTGATGCTTAACTGAGTGGGCCACCCGGACACCCCTCTCAGCATCTTTTTTCAGTGCATAAGTATTAAGCATCTTTTGTCAAATTCTCAAGAATTTCTTAATTATTGATACTATTGTAAAATATACTTATTATTTCATTTTCCAGTTGTTCTTTGCTAGTATGTAGAACTTCAGTGAGTTATTGTAGATTGATCTTATATCCTGTAACCTCACTAAAATGACTTGTCCATCTGCATCGCTTACTAGTAGACTTCAAAGTTGTACTTCATGCTTTTCATAGGCTGATTTTTTAATTTATTTTCTTGCCTAAAACTTCCAAAAAAAGTTGAATGAAAGTGATGAGAGTAAACTCTTCTCTGAACAGTTATTTTTAATTTCTCTTATTCTATGACTTAGAAACTCCTTTGCGGGTTTTTAATGTTGTTGGTTTTACCTGCTGGGGTCTTGCTACACTTCATTTGTCTTTAATGAGTTTTTCAATTTTGGCTGTAATTTTGTGTTTAAAGGTCTGTGTGTGTGTGTGTGTGTGTGTGTGTGTGTGTACTAGTTGTTTACAGTGTGAGTTGTGCAAATGTATCTCAGAAAGTTTCAATTATCATGGTATTTTCTCAACTTAGTGAACAGAGTAAGTGCAAATACCCAGTTTATGAGAAATGCCAATCCACGGATTCCACGTCTCAGTAGTATATGTTTTGTTTAATGTTCACCTATTGCCTGGAAGAGGCAGAAAAATTCCTTTTGGATTTCTGAATCACTTCCTATATATTTTTTGGTCAACATTTGTACTAAAACTTTTGAGGACTCTGGCAAAAAGTCACCTCCGTGCCAACTCCCGATCTAAGCCAGCCAGACTCTACCTCTGTGTCTCTATAGGCAAAGAAACCTGTTTGATAATCACTTCTACCATCACCACTGCCATCGTCTCTACCTCCTCCACCACCTCCACCTCCACCCACACCATCACCTATACCTCTACCACCACCACAAGCTCTACCTCCACCAACACCACCTCCACCACCTCCACCATCACCACCTCCACCATCACCACTCTCCTCCTCAAGGGTTCCAGCACTGCTCCTATACTGATGATTTGACTTCCAGTTCTTTCTTCTTGCTAGCACCTGAGGAGTCTCTTTTATTTCTGGAAGATCGGCATTGGAGTTAAAATAATTTTACCTGGAATTTTAACTAACATCTAGGAGGTTTGTAGTAGTAATATCTTTGCATTATCTCAGTTCAGCAGATTGTTGCAAATGCAAGGAATACCATGCATCACTGCTAGTCACAATAAATGCTGGATGACAGGTAATTAGTTTTGCAAATATGTGATGTACAAGTGATCTTAAATTTTTAATGGTTTTAAATTTGTTGCAATAAGAATATCATCTCATTTGCAGCATTATGCCTCTTTCACTGTGTTGAGTTGTTTTATTTTAAAACCTGTCATGGCTGTGATGACTTCTACCACCCACTTTTATTCTTTTTATTGTCCGCCATGTAAACGCCACCAAATAGAAATATTTTTCTGTCATGCTTTTATAAGAATTTGGTGACTCTTGTGTATTTTACCTTTGCTTGGAACGGATCCCAATATGTCATCTAGAATTTGTCAAAATATTTCAAAGAAAAAGGTAGGTCAAAGTTTCATCCCTATATGGGGAGTGGATCCACTTCAGGTTTGGGCTGAGAGGCCATTGAAACAGGTTGTTAACTCGCCCTTAGTACATTCCTCACTGAGTCAAAAGAAAGAGAAATATCACATACAGGAAAAGAAAAGAGAATGGGGCATCTAAGCTAAAATAGGTAAATAAAACCAGATATGCTTCAACAAAAAGAAAAAAGAGAAAACTAGAAAGAGAGAGAGGAACAGAGACAGATGCAGACAGAGAGAGAAGGAGATGGAGAGAGAGAGACAGAGACTAAGACAAAACACCCTTTTTTAACATAAATAACCATAGGCACTTGAGAAGCTCAACACTTGAATGCATCTTGAGTATTTTGAAAGACAAAGAATCCTTTTTAAACTGATTAGCCAGGTTTCAATTAATGTGTGCCTTTAACTTTTATAATTTATGTTATATATTAGGGCCCCTTAAAGTAGGATCTCTGCTGTAGTTTGACGGCAGTGCTTTGTTTTTATTTACTTTTTCTTTTCCTTATGTTTTCATTGATATATTCTGCCGAGGTTGATATATATCATCTTTGTATCTCACTGCTCCATGTAAAATTGCAAAATATAACATGTTGGTGCTTTGATTAGACATTCCAAATATTGTTCGTGTGTGTGATTGTTTGTGTAATTTAAAAAAAAATTACTCTTGATGTTGGCCAGGAGTCACCATCAGACTGTTTGATCAGCCAGATGATTAGTCAAGGAAAAATAAATTAAATAAACAGCACACGATCATTAAAACGTAAAAAATAGGAGGTTTGCCAATCAAGCCTGGGTCAGTGGTGACCGGAAATCAATCCCGTCGATGGGCGAGCACGGCCTGTGTGGACTGGGGAGGAGGGCCGGTGCCCACCCAGGCGAGCATCCTTCAGACACGGCTCCGGGGCCTGGCTGGGCATCCTCTCCTAACGGACGGGGCCGTCACTGTGAATGCAGCTCTGTCGTCACGAAGTGAGCCTGACAGAGGCTTCTAGGTCACACTCGGTGTCCTCTCGCCACTTGTCACAGCAGCTCCTCGTCCTTCTGCAGTCTAGTGGACTAATAAAATCACTCCCTAAAGCAGATGTCACTAATTTGGAACAATAATCATCAAAACAGGTACAAATGTGGCATTGTCCCCTTACCTGAAATGCCCAGGCAATGACAATGGCCCCAGTGTCTGGTCTCATTAGAAAATCTGCATTTGTTACGTGGGCAGGTTTGGAAAAGCTGCCGTGTGGACAGGAAGTATCGGAGCTGCTATAGCCTGTGAGTGTCCTCAGTGTTCTGTTTCCCTCGGGATGCTTGCAAGAATGAATGTGGGAGGTAGAATGTTCCAGATGGTGACAACGTGGTCTGGCTGTAGGGGTACTGCCTGGGGTCACAACTACCCCCCCACCCCTCTTCTCTCTGTTTTCTCCTCCTACACATGCTTGTGCCAAAGAGCGGCACGCCCATTCGCACACCTAAGGTCGCACCCAGAACAGTTTATCGTCTGACCGTTTGTGAAAATACAGGGGCTTTGGAAAAATTCTTCCTCTGCCTGAAGAAGAATAAGAAAAAGGGCTCCCTGCCACAGCCCAAACTTCAGTACATGTGATCGATACACACCAGGCGGACATACGTTCCCTTAATCGTCTCTTTTCTAAAGATGTGTGCGATGCTGGACACCAGGTAGTGGCTCCTTCAGGAGCCCCCGGCGAGAAGGGCTGGTTCGTGGAAGGTTCACCTATTCCCTTGCCCCCCAGCCAGCTGGAGGCTAAGCAGACTGATAACCCTAAACCACGGCAGCGCAGACCCAATGATTTTTACATCAAGCAGCCTGATGTACTGCCTTGCCACCCACCAATCCCTTTCCAATATCGATCCATTCCTAAATGAGCCCTTCCCTGCTTTGTACCATGAGCAATAATTAAAAAAGCAGCACATTGATTTTAACTAATATTATGAAGGCTCCGGATGTGCACATGCTTACAAAATAGTGGGCTTTGCCCGTCTTTCATTGCACAACAAAGGATCCTGATTAAAGTTTGGGCGCCGGGAAGGAGAGACCTGTCTGCAATTGAACGTGTCAAAAGTGACACCTGCTCTGTTTTATTATAAATCTCGTTGTGATACCAATGGAGGTTTTCATCCTGAGGTTTCAGGAAAATAAATAAGAACAGTCTTAAACCCACGGTAGAGTATAAGAAATTAGGGCACAAATGCTTCTTTCAAATGCTGTTACCCTGCCGCATAGGCACCCTGTCTACAAAATAAAATCGTGTTCATATTACGTAAGTCACTTGGAAGCAAGTCATGCATTATGACGCCCAGTGTACGTTTTGATACCAAAGTGAAATGCTTTCTAGTCTAAAATGGCTTCCAACAGCCCTAGATTTAGTCACAGTGACATCACGCTCACTATGACGGCACGGGAAGCAATGACATTTTGCATCATCGTCAAATACCCGAAGCTAATCTGTTTGCAGGATGTAGGACAGAATTTCCATTAACTGCAAGGCCGGAGAAACTAGATTTTTAAAAATATGCCGAATTGCACTCTGCTGACCGGGGAAGGAAACAAATGTGTGACCATGAAGGCGACCCGGGGTGCTCCCCCGCTCCCCCACGGCACAGACGTGAGGTCTGCCCTCAAGAAAAGCTTTCAGGCAGCTCGAGGCGCCGGAACCTTCCCCTCGCCCTACAACCATCTCCCCTCCTGTGTCACAGCCGAGGATACCTAAGAGCACATTGTGACGTGTGAGCAATGCAAAGAACACTGGCAGAGGGTAAAGTATATTTAAAAGTTCAATAATTTTAACAAGTATACTGTGAGCATAGTAATGGCAGATCAAAAACAGACACATATCTTAAAACACCATAATGTGTCAGAACACAGAACGGAAAACCCCCAGGTAGCTTGGCCCCAAGAAGTTGCAAATTGCAGGATGACACCTTCAGCTTTCGGCGCCCGTCCTCTGGCTGGACATAGTTCTCGAGTGGTGGGGAAATTAAGTCCTGGTCTCCTGGGGTCTATTTCCACTGTTTCTAACGGGGGTAGTAAGGGATAGATATAGAAATAGGAAGCCCGTGACTTCTTAAGACTTTCTGAGGATATAGTAGACATTTCACTGTTTACGTAATAAACCTAGTAGGCATTTCAGTGTTTTCACCTTTGTGCCTTGTGGTACAGACTGAAAATTATAGATTTTTATTGAGTTCAGATAAACAACCCTGAAGATTACATGACTGGTGTGTCTTCACCTTGTTTATTGTGGTGGGATGTTTTTCTTACACAGATACACCAAAGAATATTCAAAACTAGTTCTGAAGTTAATAGTGTTGAGGGAAAACAAATTAAACAAGATAGATCTTTCATCATACCACACAGAAAAGTCAGCTCCAAGGGGATTGGCATGTTAACTCTGCCTCCCCCATACGCAACACACACACACTCACACACACACACTCACACTACTCCTCCCTGAAGAAAATACAGATGCGTGTCCACATGATCTCAGGATGAGGATTTTCAAAACCGTAAGGCGTCAGAGGAAGTGCACCCCGATGGGTGGATGGAATCTACTACTTTTAAAGTGTGAGGCTCAACGTGCTCCCCTTCATCCGGAGTCCGGGGGCTGCAGGTGACAGAGAATGACAGATGGGCAAGGCTCCTGCGCTGCACCCTGGGGCACATGCACTTTGTCCCCACGAAGGAGTCTCAGGCCCCTGGACCCAGAGCACATAGTTGTGTTTTAGGACCTGAACAAAACCACGCAGTTACTTGGCTTCAGATTCTTGCTCCTCTGGAGCCTGAACAATCGAACAGTCAAATACCGGGTGCCTGGGCCGGGGGGGACGGAGAAGGGGCTGAGAAGCTTGTGGGGGGCAGGTGTGACCCCAAGGGGCAGGGAACACTATCTTGGAGCATCCCTTCCCTCCTGGGGCTGAGGTCTGCACTGACCATGCAGGGAGGGGAGAACATCAGGTGGGGGGGTGAAGAGAAGGACTTGAACTGAGTCTTCAGGACCGAGTACACCCCCATCCCAGAACCAGGCCAGCTGGAGAGCTGGGGGTGGAGGCCACGGACCCGGGGGCACCACAGGCCCACAGGAGCTGCCCTGGGGCCTTGGCACCCGAGCTCAGCCTGGGGACCCTTGGAAAGTGGAGCCAGGTGGTGAAAGCAGGCATTGGGATGGGGGTGAGTGTGGGGGGGACCCCAGTACCTGCAGGCTAGACCCTAAGGCTGGGGGTGAGTGTGGGGAGACCCCAGTACCTTCAGGCTGGACCCTCGGGCTAGGGGTAAGTGTGGGGGGATCCCAGTACCCGCAGACTAGACCTTTGGGCTAGGGGTGAGTGTGTGGGGGACCCCAGTACCCACAGGCTGGACCCTTGGGCTGGGGGTGAGTGTGGGGGGGACTCCAGTACCCACAGGCTGGACTCTCGGGCTGGGGGTAAGTGTGGCGGGGACCCCAGTACCCGCAGGCTGGTCCCTCAGGGGATCCCATGAAACTAGGTTGTTTGGGAAAAAATACCTTTTTTTTTAAATGAAATATTTTCTATCTGAACATTTCAGGCTGGAAATTACATGTAACTATTTAAGTAAATGCGTGTGTGTCATTGTGCTAAGTTCCGAGAGGTCCAGCCAAAGCAGCAGAGAAAATTGGCTTAAACAAGGAAGTCCCAGCACACGCTCTGCTGCAGGCTCTGGGGGAGAGAATCTTCCACGGGGAGCGGAGGTACTGTTCCCGGCAGACTCTTCCCTCCTGGTTACTGGGTCCCACACACAGGGAGAGCCCAGGATGCACAGGGACAGGGGTACAGAGTCAGGCCCTGGGGAGGGGTCAGTGCAGAGGGGAGGCTGCCACACGGGAGGGTCTCGGAACCATGGACCTGATTCTTTTGCCTGTGGAGGAGGCGAGTGTTGTAGGGACTCCCCGTCAAAACTCATTTCTTCTGGCAACACCACAGCGAGCTCCTTGGGTTTTACACCTCACGATGGGGTAAGATTCGTTCTCCTTCAGGTAGGACCTTGGTTATTGTACACACGGAAGGCAGAGCATGTGCAAAGTCCTAGAGGCATGTGGCGCTCGGCCTTCCTGGTCAACATAACCGATCCCAGTGAGCCTGGCGCACACGGTCTGCAGGAGGAAGAAGGGGGCGTGGGCGGGAGAGTCCAGGCCTTGTAGATCTGCTTATGTATTGATTTGAATTTATTTGGATTAATTTTATTGCATGGCTGTGCCATGGAAGGGTTAAGTGAAGAAGCCACCTTGTTTCTGAGTGCACCTGCCGGAGGCCGCGTGTGGGACAGATGGGCGGAAGGCATGGTCAGCAGGGGAGACGGGAAGGAAGGCAAACCTGAGCAGGGTGACTGCAGAGGCAGCAGAGGGAGCGTCGCAATGCAGAGGCGCCAAGTGTGTTCTGCAAATACAGAATGATGGAATTCTGAGGACGTATCCCAGGGCCAGTTACAGACCCGCAGCGGCTGGAGTAGCGGTTACATGGGCCACGCAGACTCCACGGGGCAGCAGACCTGGGCGGTTCCACAGGTCCACAGTCAGGAGGAAGCGGCCCCGCACGGCCAAGGTCCCCAAGCTGACCTTCTTGCTCAATGTTTGTAGCCGTACTATCAACAATAGCCAAATTATAGAGAGCCCAAATGGACTGTCTCTCTCTATATATATATTAGAAATATATATATATATGTGTGTGTGTGTGTATATATATTAGAAGTATATATTAGAATATTACTCAGCGATCAAAAAGAATGAAATCTTGTCATTTGCAACAATGTGAATGGGTCTGGGGGTTCCATTTCTGCTAAGGGAAGAAGTCAGTCAGAGAAAAACTAATATTATATGATTTCACTCATATGCGGAATATGAAAACACAACAGATGAACATAGGGGAAGGGAAGGAAAAATAAAATGGGAAAAACAGAGAGGGAGGCAAACCCTAGGAGACTCTTAAATTCAGAGTAGAAACCGAGGGCTGCTGGAGGGAGGCGGGTGGAGGGATGGGCTGAGGGGCGGATGGGCATTATGGAGGACACGTGTTGGGACGAGCACTGGGTGTTGTATGTAAGCGATGAATCACTGGCTTCTACTCCTGGAGCCAAGATTACACTGTGTATTGACTAACTTGAATTTAAATATAAATAATAAATAAATAAATAAATAAATAAATAAATAAATAAATAAATGAAGTGAGCAGGTTTAATGAACAGGAAAGTGTTGATTTTGAGATTCAGACACAGAAGGCAAGGATTCGTAGAACTCTAATGTCCGGAAGACTAAATAGAGAGAATTGGATGAAAGTCATTATCTAAAGCTGGTGAATAAGCCTTTTCCAGAGCTGACAGAGCACACAAATCCTAACTCTCAGGAACTACAAGGTACCAAGCGAGGTACATTTAAATAAATCCACATTTCCTTTCCATTACATCGCAGTGGCTCTGTTGGGAGACCGTGTCGCCCCCTCCCCAGAGCCGCCATCCAGGACCTGGGGTCCCAGCGCTGCTGGCATCAGCCTCCCCAGGAGGGTTCCTGCCGAAGTGGCCCTCTCCCCTCGATTGTGACCCCTTTCCAGGGACCATGAGTTCTGGAAGCCAGGCTGATGTGGAGGCTGTCCCGGCCGTGCGTCCAGCACAGCTGTGACACTACCCCAGCTTCGAGGGGTCGGCTGGGATGTCAGATGACCCGTACCACAGCCCAGCCCATTCCTCTCTCCTGCTTGCCTTCCTTCTCTGATGAACATTAACGTCAGAGCACTCCTGAATGAGCACCCTGGAAACCTCTCCACGCAGCTTGTCCCATCCCTAACCTGGAACAGTAATCTTCCCAATCACCAATGGAAAAAAAAAAACACCCCCTTCAAGCTGTGTATTGTTTCAGATAAATGATACGGGACAATTGGGCATCTCCCTACGAAATGTGTATGAGCCCCTGCCTCACGCCGTACACAAGACGAGACCTTCACGCAGGCCCCCGGAATACAGAGAGCTTTTACCAATAGATCCTTACTAAAATTATCCCTGAAAGTATTTTAGAAAGAAGGAAAGCAAATTTGAAGAAACATTCTTGGAACAAAGGAAGGAGAGCAAACAAAATCGTAAGCAGTTATCCATGCCCGAACTATCGGGTTAAAAGGAAGCTGGAGACGGTAACGTGTGCCAGCACGTGGAGGAGAAGCCTGCACAAGACGCTTCACGTGTCCTCGCGTGTTGTGGGCGGCGGAATGAGAGCCAGAAATGGGGAGGAAAGTGTGAAGTCATCAATATTCTCATCTTTAAAAACTGAAATTAGTTGATACTGTGTAGTGTTCATGAAAAAATCGAGCTCATTAATAAATGATGTGAAGTTTTATAACTGATGGAAAAGGAGGTGGGGAGGATTAAGGAATGAAGGCAAAGCTCTGGACATTTTTCCAAAATCGTGTTTCCGTGCGCGCCTGGGACACACGCCGTGTGAACTGGCACACAGCCAGAAGCCCACGCGTCTGCCCAAGCCTCTCCACTGAGGCCGGCCTGGTTTCTGGCTTCTCAGCGGCCCCGGCACCCCAGGGAGGCCACCAGGAGCAGCGAGTCCCGGGGGAGGGGCAGGCCAAGGCAGGTAAGCGGGTGACATGTGTGCTGGCTCCAGCGGTGGCTGTGGAAGGACCCGAGCCGACTTGCTCTTTGCTGAGGCTGGCGTGAACCTTGATGAAGACGAAGGAGTCTTCTCAGGGTGTGCTTATTCTAATTTGAAAAGACGACTGTTGGAAATGCCTTTAAACATCACGCACACAGGTCCGTCAAGCTCCAACAAGCAGGTGATTTCCAAAACATCGGCTCTGAGTCGAGAAGCCGTTCCCTTGGAACCTACTTATTGTTGTACTAAAGAAAAATGGGGGGGGAAATCCCTAAAATAGTCGGGTTTTGGCAGATAAGCAGATATGCTAGGTATGTTTCAAATATGAAATTTTATATTCCCTCATCGATTCAACATGACTTGAGTGCACCGTTCGGATTATCTGCCTTACACGGTGAGGTTCTGTTTGTGGTCCAACCTTCCCTTAAGGGCAGCCCTCTGCTAACTGATGTTTCTATCGGTCCCGTCGTTGGGAAAGATCCTTAATTTGTGAGACCAAGATTCATAACCCAACTTCAGATTACACACGTTTTCCTGAAAGTGTCGCAAACCAGTTGCATTCTTCCTAATATATAATTTGTATAATATATACTTTTGCATAACAAGCACGCTTTTTTAATTCTTCTCATGCACGTAACTGTTTTAACGGCATGAATTTTGTCTGCTGACTTTGATAAACCATCTGCACAACTGAGAAGTTAGTAGCCCTGTTTCATCATGTCAGTTATTAAAAAAAATTTAGAAACTCTTAGAGGCTCTTTCTTTAAAAGCCAAGTGATTTTAAGGTGCCGTGATGAGGAACACAACCACATCGACAAACCTGAAATCACCCTATAGCAAAATGCTGCAATGTATAAACCAACTGCTTTTTTTAATTGACATCCATGAAAACCAGCCAATACTTCCATTGTCCTACAGTTCCAATTGCCTGATGTAGTGAAGATGCAAGTGTCAGAAATAACGACTCCTCTGTAGAAACCAATGTCGAAGTGATAAGGAAAGGACTCGAGGCTCGAGCGAGGGTACAGCGAGGCTCGACGCACGTGTCTGCTTTCCGAGGCCGGGCACGCTTGTGTACCGAGCACCAGATCCCTGGGTGGAGACACCTACTCCAGCGTGTCAGGAGGTCCTGAGGCGTTGTGCAGATTTGTACCGGTGCCTAAGGATCTGAGGGGAGCACTGAGGAACGCGTACGCGTGTATTCAAGGTCGCATGCTAACCAGCAGTGACCCAGAGAGGATGAAAGCCTTCTCTGAGCACCGGACGCTGGGAACAGAGCCGCGCGAGTGCTGTGTGTGCAAAGAACTGTGGATTTAGTCTGCATTCCTCAATGCGGTCATTACGGTTTAAAGGGAACTCAGCCAATGAGAACCTGGGGCTAAAATTAAGTAGTTAGGGAGCCCGGCTTTGGCTGGTGTGTTAAGCGGCCGTACCGTAACCTCCAAGCGCAGTGGGCTGTTAGGCCTGGTGGTTGGCGGGGGGTGGGAGTAATTCCAGCCGCCAGCAAGTGTGGTCTAAGACCCGCCCACTTCTGAAACACACGACTGCTTCAGTTGGCAGGGACTTGTGGACTTGTGGATGCGGCCTCGGTATCAGGGCAGGTGCCGGAGGCCACTGAGGCACCTGGAGCCGTGGGCAGGAGGCGGCGCAGCTCCGTGTTCCACGGGAATGCAGGCGCCTGTCCCCAGCCTGCGGTGAGGCCTCCGGTCGGTGTCTTGCTCAGGCACTCAAGGTGCAGGGGGGTCTACTTACTGTTTGCTGGACCTTCACGTCTTGACACGTGAGAAGAGCACAGCTCTCATTTCACAGGTGAGAAATAGAGAGATTCGGGGGTGGAGTGTACAGGGACGCCCAAGTGTGCGGGCTGGCGAGCGGCGAGCCCTGATGGCCCGGACCTTGGCACGGGGACTCTGCCTAGCACTCACCCAGTGCCACCGCGCCCTCCCAAAGCAAGAAACACACAGGCCAAAATGCTCACTTACTGTTTAAATCCATGCGAGGCCGGAGCACGAATGATGCGGTGAAGAAAACGTAAGCCCAGGAGAGGCCGGCGGGAGCCAGGCCTGTATTTCATCCCAAACCGAGGATCTAACGTCATCCGCAAGGAAGCATCAAAGGTCCAAGCTAAGCATCCCAAGAAATTAGTGGCTTTGTTGCGAAATCAACATTTGGAAGTTTGTTAAAAAGAAGAAAAAAGTGAACAATCCCTCAGTGGTGCGCACAAAAACTTTACCATATGAATAGCAGACACATAATAGCTAAGTTTAGCGCCAAGGGTTAAGAACGGTAAATTAATTTAAGTCAAGGTGACGTGGATACAAATAACTGGTGGATCAAACCCAGAGGCTTTTTGTGATGAGTAATTTAATTACAGATTCTATAGAACTTACACGAGGAAAAATACATTGAGTGCATTTTGCATGGATGGCATGGCAGAGAATGAAGTCAATTATTTCATTCATATTAAAATACGGAATTTAGGGGCGCCTGGGTGGCTCAGTGGGTGGGCCATCCAACTTTTGATCTCGGCTCAGGTCGTGATCTCCTGTGGTTCTTGGGATTGAGCCTCACGTTTGTTCTCTGCTGACAGCCTGGAGCCTGCTTGGAATTTCTCTCTGTCTCTCTCTGTCTCTCCCCCTCCTCTGCTTGCTTGCTCTCTCTCTTTCTCTCAAAATAAAGAAATAAACATTAAATAAATAAATAAATAAATAAAATATGCAATTTATGTCTAAGTGTCCATCACCTTTTGATTAAATATTTAACTTCAGGAATTAAAAATAGGCAAGAAATATAATAATACAATTGCATTTTTAAACTGATAAATTCTTGAGGAAAACGTAGGAGAACTACAAGAAACAGGTGGTTTCGACAGCAGTCAATCCTTTGAGAAGGTGGTTCCGCAGAGTTTTTTTACATAGAATTCTGTTTCTGGCGTTAAAACCCTGTTCCTCAGCAGGACACGCCCTCACCCTGGGGCAGATGCCACTTGTTAGGGCTGTGCCTTGCTGACCCCGGGGGCCCTGGAACCTGCTTCTTTAGAAAAGCTCTCCTGGAAAGTTATAAAGGTAACTAGGACTATGTGAAATTGACAATATTCTACTGGGTTTTTTCTTTAAATTTTTAAAAAATTTATATTAGAGAGAGAGAGAGAGAGAGAGAGACAGAGGTGTGTAAGCAAGGGAGGGACAGAGAGAGAGGGAGACACAGAATCTGAAGCAGCTCCAGGCTCTGAGCTGTCAGCACAGAGCCCGATGCAGGTCTCAAGCCCATGAACCATGAGATCATGACCTGAGCTGAGGTCGGACACTTAACTGACTGGGCCACCCAGGCGCCCCTCTACTGTTTTTTTTTTCAATCTACACAGTGGCAATTTTACATGGTTCAGCTTAGGAAAACCACACATTACTGAAACACATCTACCAAGGGCTTGTAGCAAAAAACAACCGTTTCTGCCTTATTCCTGTCTACACGGACGCCCTACAGGGCCCTCCTTATCAGAGGCTCTGGCAGATCCCTTCAGACTGCTAAATAATATGCTTGTCCTACACTTCCTTGTATACTTAATGTAGGCGTGGACTGTTGTATTTTTACTGTGATCAATGAAGAGTTAGCTTTATAATTATATATCACATATGAAATGGTACACATTATATACGTATCATGTGATACATGACAAAGTACGTTGCATCAAACACGTAATGTACATTCTACATGAGTTGTGGGCACTTCCTCTCCTGTGACCTTCTACTCATGTGACTCTTGAATCTTTAGACAATCTCTCCTGAACTCGCACCTTGTAAACCGGGCTGTAAAGGGACCACATACTCTTCCTCTCCGTCCCCACTTCCACTCCTGACGTCCATCATTTCTACTTTACATTCTTGATAAACTTTCCTCTTTAGAAGTTTTAAATTTATTGACAAACTGAGGCTCTTCAGAAAATTCATTGCTCAAAAATTTCAGAAAGTTTTCCAGTCATCAGTCCACTGAGTAACTAGAGGGAAGGAGAGTCCACACCCTGGAGTCACTTAAGGGTTGAGGGTCCACACTCTGGAGTCAGGGGCTTAGAATTCAAGTCCCGGTTTCACGGTCTCAGAACGTTATGACCTTGGTTTCATGATTCGACCTTCTGCTGCCTCAGTCCCCTTACCTTTGATATGGGAACAATCATTTTTAATGTTAGGGGACTGTCATTTTATCAATATCATAAACAGCACAGGTTTACTCAATGAGTTAAGAGTATTCATGGCACCCGGAACCACACCTGTGACACGGTAACAGGTACGTGTCGTCACCCCGAGTGTTACTCTTGTCTGCTTCCTGGTCTGTTCCCCAGCTGTCTTTTCCCTTCCCAGTGTCTCTCGTATTATCCCCTCACCTTGTCGGCCTGTTTTCTTTAGGACAAATTCTTGTTCTGCTTTGTCTTCTAGCTCATATATGTACGTGTTATTGCATAGACTCTGCTGTTTAAAACATCCATTTTCAAAATTTTCTTTCCCCTCCTCCCCCTCCCCGCTTCCTTCCTTCCTTCCTTCCTTCCTTCCTTCTCTCTCTCTCTCTGTCTCTCCATGAAATAATCGTACTTTTAAATGTTAGAACAAATTAAGTCTAGTACAAAATAAGGCTCATGAAAAAAATCTACTCAATCCCTTTATGTGATTTCTTGAACCCATCAGCTATGAGAGTATCGTGGCCTGAGTTCACATATGAAACAAACCCCTATGGGCACATCGTTTCCACAACAAAATTGATGTTTGGAACGAGGGGATGTGTTTCTCAGATAGGCAGCTATCGGTGTGCGCGCATTCATTGGATCAGTTAGGTCCTAAGGGTCAAAGAGAGGAGAGGGGCTAATCTCTTCTCCACTAACAATGGAGCGTCCCCGAAACGCGCCCACTGTGACGTGTATGCCAGGACAGCCCGTGCCCGCTTCCCTCAAAGGAGGTAATTAAATGACAAAGACTCAGACGTTTGACATCCTGTCTTATTAAAACACTTGTGCTCCATTCGGATACTTTGTGGGCATCGGAGACGCACACGGCGAGCACGGCCGGCGTGTCTCATGTTGGGCAGTGCACGTGTGAACCCTGCTGCGCGGCTTCAGTCCCGGGAGGCGAGGGCAGGCTGGGCTCCCATCCTCGCTCACGCGGCCGGACCTGGGTCCGCTCCCACGACGGGCTGTGCTTCCCGAGACGCGTGGTGCTTTCACGGGGATGAAATTGCGTGTGTGTGAACAGGAAGGTGATTAGCGGCTGTGCCGAAGCGCCGTCTCGGCAGGCGGGACTGAGGAGGAGGCTCCATGGTCCCGAGGCTCCCGCGCACCCGCGAGGGACGCGTTGTTCGGGATGTATTGGAAAATTAGTCACACGTGGATAAAGTATCAATCACCCTTGAGATCCAACACACCCATTCAGAAAGGATTGGATGGATGCAAAGCAGGAGACAAAAAGATTATGACGCATGAGCCTCGTGACCGCGCTCCCCACGGCTGGCATGACATACAGGCCATCATCGAGAAACTCGGTCTCACCCCTGCACCCTTGCTTTTAGGCCACAAACCTGGAAAACAGGAATATCTTATTACACCAAAAGTGTCTTCCCCTCGTTTCCTAATGGATAACATTTGACAAGCTGATTAGAATTGTTAATATGTGCCATCTAGTTCCGGTAATGTAACTGACACTGAGATATACGGCCATGCATGCGTGTATGTGTCCATCCATATTCATGAATAGTCATACATTCATATCCATTCAATACGTTCTGCACATATTCACATTCCATATGAAGGAGAAAAGACAAGGCAACTTTCGCCAAATGGTAATTACGTATTTGCTAATGTAATATAAGAGATCACTGAATGCACTGTCGTGAAGATAATTCTTTCATATAAAGGCAGTATCTAAAGAAATACTAAATAAAATTCCCTGGGTTATTATATTTGTATTCTGAAAAAAATTCAAATTTATGTTTCCTAATTGTCTTTCACTCGTGGAAATGACCTCCATCGAGCAATGTTTAGTGCCAGCCTGCGCTGAGCCTCGTATTTGGGAGGAGATCTAGTGAGAACAGGCCAAAATTGTCCTTGCCCTGATGGGGCTTTTATTTTTGAGAACACGTAATATACTGTTTACTTGCTTATTTTGCTGTTTGATTTTCTCCACTATTTATTTCCCTCATAAATTTGTGGTTTTTTCTTTGCCGCCTCGCCCTTAGTTTCACGCTACGCATTCAGAATCAACAGGTGCCGGACAAAAGACAAGGCTCGGGGCAAAGGGCAGCTGGGTCTGCCCCGGTCCAGGAGGAGGCGGCAGATGGAGCCGGCGGCTGCACAAGGGAGCGAGGCCCAGGCGATGACCTCCTGGTCCTGAATGTCGTGTGGGAAGAGGGTTTTAACTCAGAAATTGCTGTTTGAATCCCCAATCGACCACTAACCGGCTTATCATTTAACGTCTCGATTCCCTACCTTTCTCTCCTTAGAAAGTTATTTGTCCAAAGGGAAACCACACTTGTCAAAGGAGCGCCTCCTGGTGCCTTATCCAGAGGAAATCTGTGAGAAGGCACGGCTCCCTTTTAAGATTGTCTTAACAGAGTTTTAAATTTAATTGCTCTCTCAGCAGGTGACCTCAACCACAGGTTTTGTGCTAAATGTGTGCCCATAATAAGCACACTTACTGCTATTTTTCTATCCCTAAAATTACAGATTCCGCGACTCTGCGAAAGCCTGGGTTTTGGGGACCAACGACCAACATGTCACCAATTGAACAGGAACTTCATACGAGCAGGAAGCAAGGCTTCTTTCAGTAAAAATGGATTCGGGAGATAAAATCTGAAAACAGGGGTGCCTGGGTGGCTCAGTCGTTGAGCATCTGTCTTCGGCTCAGTGGCCTTCCCGCTACCCTCAGCCCTGCGCCCCTCACACCGCGTCCCTGCCCCTCGCTCCGCACCCCTACCCCTCGCTCCACACCCCTGCCCCTCACACCGCGACCTTGCCCCTCGCACCGCGTCCCTGCCCCTCACACCGCAGCCCTGCCCCTCACACCGCAGCACTGCCCCTCACACCGCAGCCCTGCCCCTCACACCGCACCCCTGCCCCTCGCACCGCGTCCCTGCCACTCGCACTGCGTCCCTGCCCCTCGCTCCGCGTCCCTGCCCCTTCCACTGCGTCCCTTGGGGTTTTCCCCAGGGATGGCCACACCCCATGTGAGAGCTGAGCCTGGGTCACCCTTAATCTTGCAGCAGCCCCAGGGTGGGTGCGTGGGCCTCTCCCTCAGAGGAGAAGATTCCAGGGCGCGGAGTTGGCCCCTTGAAGACCAGGGGCGAGCCTGTGAGCCAGCAGCCCCGGGACCCTCACTCAGTCACTGATTTGCAAACCTCAGCGCTGTCCCAGCTCCTCCTGTGGCTGCTTCCCTTTCGCTCGCGGCAAATGCTCCCCCCACAGGGGGGCTCCCGGTCTCCAGGCGCCCAGGGAGGGGGGCGCCCAGGAAGGGTGTCCAGGGAGGGCACAGACCTCCCAGCGCCTGAGCGCAGGGCCCGGGGCCTGTAGGCACCAGGGCCTCGATGGCCCGGAGCTCGGCGCCTTCAGTCCCACGACAGGTGTGAGTGCAGTGGGGGCATTTCTCGGCCGTGCTGCCTGTTCTGACGTGGCCGTGGCTCCTTGGAGCCTGGGGGTCTCTGTGCCGCCCCCCACCCACTCCGGGCCTGTCGTCACTTACTGTGGGCTCCGTCTGACTCCACGAAGCTCAGAAACTTAAAACTCAGCAGCGTCCACAATACACAGAAAATATCTGTCAAATGTCCGATTACCGGCGGCTCTGGCGGCTGTGTCTCTGAATTGTCTGCATCACACAGACACTCCGAGTAGCTACAATCAAAAGTTTACTTTCTAGTAGACAATCCACAGTTACAGATGGAGACTTAAGACTCCTCCAACAATAACTGATAGAGCAAGTAGACCACAAAAATCAGTAGGGACACAGAAGACTTTAGTAACTTGACCCAATTAGTACCTTTAGAACATTATAGAAAATTGCAGAATACAACTTGCCTGATGTACATGGAATAGGAACCAAGATAGACTGCTTGCTGGACTATAAAACATAAGTCTAAATAAAGTTCAAATGATTAAAACTTAAAAAAAAATGTTAACTTTCTATCCTGTAAATATGTCCACACAGACTAATGTTTCTTTCTTTTTTATAAACTTTTTAAATGTTTATTTTTGAGAGACAGAGCCCAAGTGGGGGAGGGGCAGAGAGACAGGGAGACACAGAATCCGAAGCAGCTCCAGGCTGAGCTGTCAGCGCAGAGCCCGACGCAGGGCTTGAACCCACGAATGGCGAGATCACCACTTGAGACGAAGTCTGATGCTGAACCGACTGAGCCCTCCCACCCAGGCGCCCCAGAATAATTTTTTCACCAAGGCTATTTTCAAAATACCGAGGTACTAAGAGACCCCATGTATCTAGAGTATAGATCCTTAGCTTTTCATTTTCTCTTGGATTCAGAGCACTTAGGAAAGAGCAGGAAAACTGACTTCATGGTACAGGAAAATAATAAATTTAAACCATATTCCAAAAGGCCAAACGGAGCCCATGAACGAAAGAGCGCAGGCCGCGTCTGGCCATCTCGCCTGGTTCTGACTCCTTGAATCCCGGTGGAGCAGCAGGTGCAGGGCGGGGTCCCGCTCCCCCAGGTGCACACAGGGAGCCGCTCCCACAGCGGGTGGTGCAGAGACTGATAACCCAGCAAAGCAGTGAAGGTGCATGAAGTTGCATGAGGTAAGTGTGCCGGGGAAGATACGCCGAAGTGAAGCCTACAAGTGGAATCTCTGGGTGGAGACGTCAGCTACATATTTAATCTCCTTCCAGAGGAGATGCACCCAACGTGACCCCAACACTGGAGGAGCGACCCAGCCGAGGAGGCAAAGGAACTCTGCCTGGGGCACTCGAGTCTGCAGCCGGGGCGGCAGTGAGAAGTCACAGGTGCCGGGGTGGGGAAAGGGGCTGGGGTTAGAGCGCAGAGGGCCCCAGGGAGAGGAGGGCAGCCCAGCTGGCACCTTGTAATGTACGGAAAGAAAATCTAATTTCTTCTTCATTTTATAGGAAAGCCAATGGAGGCT
Organism: Proteles cristata cristata; assembly: GCA_017311185.1. Classification (NCBI taxonomy): domain Eukaryota; kingdom Metazoa; phylum Chordata; class Mammalia; order Carnivora; family Hyaenidae; genus Proteles; species Proteles cristata. The sequence continues at coordinate 83,600 of JAESUZ010005114.1, forward strand.
CCAGAAGTCACCCTCCACCCCCCGGGGGAAAGAAGGGAGGGGTCTGCATGGTGGGGGTGCAATGTGCGGGGTGCAATGTGGGGGTGTGCATTGTGGGAGGTGTGCATGGTGGAGGTGTGCACAGTGGGGGTGTGCACGGTGGGGGATCTACTGGGTGGGGGTGTGCACAGTGGGGTGTGCATGTTGGGGGGTTTGCATGGTGGGGGGTGTGCAGAGTGGGGGTGTGCATGGTAGGGGTGTGCATGGTAGGGGGTGTGCCTGGTTGGAGGTTAGCATGGTAGCAGGGTGCACGGTGAGGGGTGTGGGCTCTGAGGGTGTGCAGGTTGGGGGTGTGCGTGGTAAGGGTGTGCATGGTGGGGGTTTGCATGGTGGGGGTGTGCAAAGTGGGGTGTGCACGGTATGGGTGTGCATGGTGTGGGGTGTGCCTGGTTGGGGGTGTACATGGTGGGGGTTAGCATGGTAGCAGGGTGCACGGTGAGGGGTGTGCACTGTGAGGGTGTGCAGGTTGGGGGTGTGCAAGGTGGGGGTGTGCATGGTGATATTTGACAAAACACAATACCGTCAGGAGGCAAGTGGAATGAGAACAGAAACTGGGTGCTTCAAAATGAGAAGAGGGCCCTGGGCACAGGGCTGGGTGGAGGGGCCTCGGGTCGGGAAGAAGTAGGCATGAGGGTCCCTTAAGGCAAATTAAGACAGTGTCGCAAGGGGAGAGTCCCACTCTGCTGACAGGTGCAGAGAGCCAGAGATGGTGTGTGGGGGACTGGGTCCGAACAGACCGTCGTCGTGAACAGCTGTCAGAGAGTGGAAAGGGTTGTCTTCCTTTTCTCCTCCTTTCTTTTCCCTTCCACGGCTTCTATGAAATGACCTCAGAGGAGAGTGTTGAATTGCATAGCTTTTGCCCCTTGACCTTTCATTCTCCTTCCTGGGAAGTAGACCTGATGGCTGGTGCCCCAGTAGCCACCATTTGATCCCAAGGTAACACTAAGTCGGTAATAGTAGGCGTAAAGTAGAGAGCAGAGAAACATAAGGGTCCCGGGCTGATGGATGTAGTTTCACGTCACAGTGCACATCTTAGTCTGCCGGCCTCTGGCCTTCTATTTCGTTAATCCCACTGTTGATCAGATCTCCATATTTGCAGCCAAACACAATTTCTAAAAGCTGTGATTCGATTTCACTGACAAATAGTTCCCCTTATGCCCAGAGATGGGTTCTATCCACTTTCCCTGTTTTTTTTATACCTATGACTTGTATATTTGAATGACATTATGACTCAGTATAATATTCCTAGGTCAAATTATCATTTCTCCAAAAATTTGTAGACATTGCATCATTTTCCCTTGGTCACAGAGAATTCTGAGATCAATATACTATTTTCCCTCTGTAGTTGATTTGATTGTTTTTTTTTTTCTGTCTGGATCCCTGAAAATTATATTCTTATTCTTAAAGTTGAGTAGAATAATGAGAGATGCTTGTGTGGTGTACATGTTGTGAATGAGGCATATTTCTTGGGAAATGATCTATATCGTCATCAGCAGAAGCAGCTCTTCATATCAGAGAAATTCTCATACCTTTGAGTATATTTTCAAATCACATTTTGGTTTCTCTATTTCAGAAACAACTACCCTTTTGTTAGATGATCTTTGTTTCTTAATCTATTTCCTGTTGGACTGAATGCTTACTATCTTCATCTTTGTTCACTGAAACTGTCTAGTTTTGGTTATGTTTTTTTCTGTTTCTGTTGCTAACATTTTTATTGGGTCTGTAATTGTATTGCCTTGGTATTCACTAATGTTTTAGACCTAAAATATTCCTTTTTATATCTTTATCTTGTTTTATCATCTTGTATTTTTGTCCTTATTCTATTGATTGTCAGAAACACATTCTAATACACGATCTTAAGATCTTATATTCTGTTCCATTTCTTGTAGTTTCCTCTGAAGTAAACACTTTGTCACTGTTGCTCTCCTGACTTTTTTTTTTTTAAATGCACACACATTTTTATATTGCTGTCACAATGTTCCTTGTCGTCTTGCTCAGGCATAAAGCATTCTGTCTGGGCACTCTGCTTCAAGTCAGTATGGATGACACTTTGACAATTAACTTCCCCATTATTTCTGAGTGCAGGTTTTGGTTTGTATTTGTTTTTCTCTTCTCTGTGCTACCGAATGAGAATTGTAGTTTCAGTTCCATCCATAACCTATGGCCTTCATGAACGTGGATGTCCAAGCCTCTCCCCAAATTTGGGAAGTTCTCAGCCATTATTCCTTTAAATGTACTTCCTGCTTCCTTCTTTCTCCTCTGGGATTCCACCAATTCTATTACTTTCATAGTGGCGTTTGGCTCATGTGACTTTCCTCACACTCTTTCACTCTTCTGTTCTTGCTCTCCTCCAACAGACAGGATCATCCCCAAACCTCTGTCTTCTCTCTCACACTCTTTCCCCTGCTTGACCTGTCCTGCTGTCGGAGTTCTCTGTTGCTGCTTTCATTTCATTCACTACGTTGTTCAGCTTCAGAATGTCTATGTGGTTCTTTTTTATGATTTCTATCTCTTTGTTAAACTTGTGTTTTTGTATATTGTTTTCCAACTTCCTTGACTTGTGTCTGTGTTTTCTTGCAGCTCACAGAGCCTCCTTACAACTACCATTTTGAATTCTTTATGGAGAAAATTGCAGGGCTCTGTGTCTTTGGGATCCATTACTAGAAGACTTCATGATCTTTTGGTGGTGTCACGTTTCTTTGATTTTTCCCTGGTTTTTGAAATTCTTGCAATACCAGTCCCCTCTTCCAGACTTTACTAACAGACTTGGGGAGAGAAAAGTCCCCTGTCAGCTCCACTGGGGGTCCTGAGGCTTTCTTGGACCTTCTGTGGATCCACCTTTCCATGCCCCTTAGTTCCTGTCATGGCAGAATTCTTGCTTGAGGACTTTCTTTCCATCCTGCATGAATCTGGGCCTCTGTTGTCCCATGGATGGAGCAAAGCCAAGTCTGTGGTGTCTCCCTGGCCCACGGATCCTGGCTGGGCTTTGACAGATCTCACTAGGTGCTGGCCAAGCTCGTCCTCCTGGCCATGGGGAGCATGCCCATGGAGACAGTGGGGATACGGTGTGTGTGTGTGTGTGTGTGTGTGTGTGTGTGTGTGTGTGCATGTGTGTGCATGTATGTGTGAGATGTGTGGGCCAACTGGCAGATCTGCAGGCGAACCCATATCCACTCACGGCCGGGCTTCTGGATGGAATCTGTGATACAGTCAGTGGTCCCCTCACCCCTCTAACCCTTCCCAGCCTCCTCCCTCCTCCAGTCATACAGCTCAGGACTCAGCCCTCTGGATGCCTTTTCCAGGCTGGCTGGGGAAGCCAGGTGCTCACATACAGGCTCCCACATTCCCTGCAGGAGAAATCATGGCTGATTGGCACCCTCTCTGGGAAGGGTGATGCAAGTGAAGTTCAAACATTCTTCTGAGCCAGACTCGTCTGGGACAGTGCTCTCTGGGACTTCTGGGCCACATCCGAAGAAAGCGGAAGCCCATGCACCGGCCACGACAGGGTCTGCTGCAGGACTGTGGTCTATGTGCAGAGGAGCCGAAGGTCAGCTGGGAGCCTCCCCCACCCCCTCACTATGTGGTGCTGGATCCCAGCTCCCAAGGGGCCACTTCGGTCCACAGATAGGTGGAATTGTGTCGGTAGGCGGGATACAGTTAAGGACCTCACTCAGGCATGCTGCTGACACTCTGTTTTCCAATTTCAGAGATACCCCACTTCATTTGCTTCTCTTCAGAGTTTGGAGGATAAGTAAGAATTTTTAAGGATTGTCATATCACTGTCAGATGACTTCTAGAAGGTGGGGATGAGCAAGGTCACAAGAGGCCATGCTGGGATTCTGGATTGCTGGAGTCGGACCCCAGAACCCAGAGCTGGGAACTCCTGTGGCCCCGAGGCCTCCATACTGTGAGCAAACCCAGACCAGGTCCCGTGGAAAGACCACCCTGAGAGGTCCAAGGCTCCGTAAGGAGAGAAGGCCACCTACCTGCCCACGTCTGCCCGGCTCTGGCCACCCTCTGCTGACACCTTCAGCTAGGACTTCCCAGCTCGGTCAATCCTGGATGATGGATTTTTAGATATCATGAGGAATACTAAATCACCAACATTGTTTAAGCCACTATATGTATTTTTTTGTTGTTGTTTATTTCTTTATGGGTGGAATAGCAATGGATAGGTGAACAAATGATTAATTAACCAACACAGCAAATTTATGGTGGCCAAGCCTCAGGACAGAGCTATTGACCCCACCTGGCTGGCATCATCACTCGTGCAGAATGGTCCTGTGGAGGCTTTGCAGCTATCTCCAGGCAAGTCATGGAGGTGCGTCTGTGGCCACGCACTGGAGAAGTGCATGAGTTAGCTTAGGTGCTAGAGAAATAGTACTCTCACTGGGTTCTCAACTGAGTGCCGAGTGCAAGTGGGCACAGCACCCAGTGACCCCAGCAGCCAGGTCTCGGACCTACCTCCTGGAAGACTTCCCAGGGGCCACACCTTCAGTTCACTCTGATAGGTCATGTCGGGGCAATATTCGGTAAACCGATTTATGATTGCCTATGTGTGTCACGCCATGAAGAAGTGAAAGTTTGTAAGCCACTGATAGATGACAGGTAGATAGATGGATAGATAGATGATAGATGGGTGTATAGATGATAGATAGATGGGTAGATAGATATAAGATAGATGATAGATAGATAGATAGATAGATACATACATACATACATACATACATACATACATACATAGAAAATAGAAGATGGATGATAGAAAGATAGCTAGATAGATGACAGAGATATGATAGATCGGTAGGTTGATGATAGATTAGATAGATAGACAGATGATAGATAAATAGATAAATAGATGATAGATAGAAGATAGAAGATGAATGTTAGATATAGCTAGCTAAGATAGATAGATAGATGATAGAGAGAAAAAGAGAGATGGAAGATAGATCGGTGATAGGTAATAGACAGAGAAATAGCTAGAGAGATGATAGATGAATAGTAGATGGATGGAGAAATGAATGGAGAGATCGTGAGATGGTACATATATAGATAGGTAACCTCAGTGGCAGGGCCACATCGCCATTCTTTAGTCTCGTGTACTTCTGTATTTTGTTCCATTCACGTAAACATCCACAAGCCTACTTACTAGATGCTTCTTAAGTATGTGATGTGACCACAGAGGTAAGAGAAATACGCATATGGAGTAATCTTTTGGGATTTGTCACCCCCACCCAGCATTTAAAAAATCAAGAAATTTCAAGTTTTATAAAGACAGACACTTGTCAAAAGAAAAAGAGAAAGAAAACAAGCCTTTGATATTTAGACTTAGTTGATGCTACTGTCAGGTGTGCCTTTCTAGCATAGAGTTTATTTTGTGTTTATTTAGCCTTTTAGTCTCAAGCAATTAAAAACCTCATCAGTAAGAAGCTGTTCTCAATTTTCTCGGGACTATTTTTGTTATCAACTGAAAAAAATATATTGCCACACAAGTTATTATTTGATAAAATTAAGGAAAATTCCTCGCAGGGTCTTGGCAATTACCTAAGGGGATGCCCATTACGAAGGACAGAATGACCGTTACTAGCTCAGGATTTAGCTGAAGAGGTGCAATAATTTTATTCTAGAAAGAATATGTTTCCTTTGAAATCGAAAGTTTCATGGTCTAGAGGCTTGTCCCTGCTCTGTGAACAAGCTGTCGAGGCGATGGGTTCCCTGCAGCCAGAGGTAAGAAGCACGTAAGGAATTTTTAGAATCCACGCAAGAATTGGTCACTCAACAGAAAGAAGTCTAGGCCATCTGAAGGCAATGTTCTTAAAAGGTGATTTGTTTTAAGCACCGTTACCCATTTGCTTCCACACCACTGTGTTTGTGTGTACAGACAGCCCAGGAGGTGTTCCGTGTTAGGTACAATTATTAACAAACTATTTGGCTGCTAAATACCCACACTCCACAGTTACTGGTGTGCAAACAAGGACCATCTGTTGAGATTGCCACAAAATCCAGCTTTGCAGCTAGAGGAGGAAGCAGCCTTTAAAACTGAGCCTGGTCTCTGCACTTACAAGTGGTAGAAAATCAGGACAACGCCGTTGACCCGAGCCCATATTGACCTGCCGTTTTGCATGCGCTCAGGGGTCCTCAGCTGCTCAGGAGACTTCCCAGCACATTAACTACTGGGATGATGCACTATGACAGCTCTTTGCAAAACACACGAGGGCTCCAAGCAGCCCCGGTCAAGCCCGCTGGAGGGCAGGTGCTTAGCCCAGGAGCAGACGCTCGTCTGGGAAAGAAGGAAGAAAACCAATAATCGTCTGAGAGGCCGAGTCGGCCCTGCCCACCAGCTCCGGGCCGCCCGTGCTCCTTCACCAGGCTCTCCTAATCCTTAGCACACCGCCTTTGTTTTGATAGGCATGACATTACATCAAGGTCATTTTTAATAACTGTCAATAGCTTGGGAGCAGTAGTTAGTTTTATTGACCCTACGCTGAAGAGCTCAGGGGGCTGTGAGGAGCCCACGGCCCCCGCCTGGGACACGGATCCGCTGGGAAACAGATAATTATTGATATTAGTAAATGAGTATTGATAGAAATTTGATGAGCACAGTACATCTGCAATGTACTGACGTCCATGTCGCAGAAAGGGCTGAGTCTCTGAGATGTCAGCCTATGTACATTCCTCATCTTCTTCCTTTACCATTTCTTTTATTTTCCTTAAGAGAAGGCAGGAGGAAAAAAAACCCTCTGCTTTAAATAGATATCGCTAATTACTTGCACACAGAACATTCCAAAACAATGTTGTTTGGCTTACACTTCAAATTTCAATGTTTCACCCTGAGAGGAGAAGAAATGCTCCTTCCTTTCTACTTCATATTCCATCCATCCCCAAATTTTATATATTTACAAACGCAATGTTGGGATGGACATTTATTTATGGGCAAGTAGCCTCTTCTTACAAGAGGTGGGCAGACCTTAAGTAGTCGAGGGTTTTGTGCAGAGACCCCAGGTCAGCCTGGACGAGGGACCTGGAGTCCAGCAGACCAGGCTCCGCACCTCTGCCCACACCCAGGCTGGGCTGCTACTCAGCTCTTCAGAGCGAGCGAGACCCACATTTCAGTAGGACATGGCACAAACAGATAAGACAGTTTGGGGCGGGGAGCACCCGGCAGGCTGGTGTAAGGACCTCCTGTGGCAACAGCCCTGGAGAAACCCTAAACGGGCAAGAAAAAGTAGCCACAACATTGGCTTCATTGGTAAAGGAAGGTGAACATGTGGAAAAGGAAACAATCATGTGGAAAATCAAAGATGTGCCAGGGAAACTAGAGCCACATCAGAAATGACATGAAAGTCGTTCAGGGCTCGTAGGTGTGAGGCATCCCCAGTAGGCCAGTCCACAGATATAGAGAACCTGTTAGGCGGGGCGCAGGGAGGGCTGCTAAGGGGGACACGTTTATTTTGGGGGTGGGGAAATATTTTGAAATTAACCTGTGGTGGTCACACAGCTGTGGGAAGACACTGAAAACGGTGAATCGTACACGTTCAAGGGTGCATTCGACGGTAGTGGGTTCCGTCTGCATAAAAACAGATGTTGGAGCCGTGTCTGTAGCAACACAGGCAGAGACGATGGAATGGGGAGTGGGAGCCAAACTCCTTATGTGCAGATTTAGTAAATCAGCGGATTAGTGTTCTTGCCATTATGCCTTGTATTTCTAATTCTGTAAATTCAGAGCAAGATAAGATAAGTGGGCTTGAGTGAGTACAGCACTGTGCACACGGTTGCGGAGCCGGGCGGGCGGGGGTGTTCTGCGCCTCTGACCCGAGGGGGCTGGGACACCTGCATCGCACCCGCACCAGCACCTGCATCCGCACCCACACCTGCACCCGCACCTGCACCCGCACCTCCACCTGCACCCGCACCTGCACCCGCACCTGTACCTGCACCCACACCTCCACCTGCACCCGCATCTGCACCTGCATCCGCACCTGCACCCACACCCACTCCTGCACCTGCACCCGGAGGGAAGCACGGCAGAGGGATGCGCATTGTGCAGCTGCTAACAGGCCACGGAGCCGACGAGGGTGTCCTCGGCTCTGAAATGTCTCTGCAGCCAGTGCCCTCGTCCGGGCCCCAGAGTCATTGGCTGCAGATGGTCCCGCCGCCCGTGGACCCGGGTTTGCTTTCTCCGGGGCAACCCCGTTGGCTCCATTTGCCTTCTCGCCCACCTCCTCCCTACCCCACCTTTCTGTGTGGAATCCCCCCCTCACTGATAGATCCACCTGCACACTCAGCAATCCAAGGAGTTTGACGTGAGGTATTTGGAAGCATCTATTTTTAATTATTTTCCTTTTCTGGAGAATGTACAAAGCAGCTAGGGTAGCGTACTGAGGGGCTTGGTCACTCAGGCACGCCCACCTGCTCTCTCGGGAGGCCGAGACTGGTCTTGGAGGCCTGGGAGCACAGCTGGACAGCAGCCGTGACCACAGCCCAGAGCAGAGCATGGGAATAGCTGTTGTAACTAAGAATGAGGAGCAGGGACTGAATGGCCAAAACGAGTGACTTCCTTGTAGAAGATAATGTGCAAAGACACATGTGTTGAGACAGAGCATTAAGGGCTCAAGAATGTTCAGGTCAGTGCCTCACATGGATGCCACCCCTCCAGTCGCCGAAAGCAAGCGATGTGGTTTCACCCTGGGTTAGTTTCCGGTCCCGGTTCTGTATTTCTTTTTCAAATACTAGACATAAAGTCATAAATCACAGTGCAATGTATCTGCAAGAGAGTCACGTGACAAGAAACAACCATAAAAATGCAGGATTAAGTACAATTTCTACAGAAACTTTACACGAATATTGAACACACAGACCATGTATGCAACCGTGGGCGGGTGAATTTGAGGTATCACCTCAATCTGAATTTTTTGAATTCCCCTAAATAGATCAATCAGGAAACTGAACCCCACAATTCATTCACCGTCTAGGGACAATTGCTGACAGCTGCTCATTCCACAAGGCTTCTTGTAGACTGGAGACCTCACCGGGGGGAGGGGACCCTCACCTTGAGTATTCCTACTGTTTGTTTGCCATGCCATTGACTTCCCGGGAACACATTCTGAGAGCTATACTTCCAAACATCTTTATGTAATGAGGACTGTTCCCATGTTTCTTGAAAGTTGTCACAGGCAGAATGGAATTGTAACTGTACCACAAACCGATTGAAAAAGTGCGGTTCACTTAGCAGATCAAAACTCCCACGTGACCAGTGCACCACTAGAGATGCTGGTCATTTTTCATATGCATGCGAAGGTCTGCACAGTCCTAATTCACTGATAAAACGAAGAGTCAGAGAGAAGCTTGCAAAAATACAGGCAAAAATCACTAGTGAGCAAACATGTCATATCGATGCTCTGAAGTAGGTTCACTCACACGGAATATGAAAACAATTTGTTTTCCCATAGAATTTAGCACATTCCTCGTTAAAAGGAGAATATCTTGAATAATAAATTACGCATACATGTCCATATGCGTAATAAATAGGCATTTTAGTTCCTATCTAATTATCTAGATTGGTGCAGAATTTTTTTTTTAAAAAAATGCCAGTTTTAATTGCAAAAGTGCTGCCGGCTTCAGATTTTAATTGCAATTCACAAATGGTTGGACTGGCAGTGCTCCATTACAAGGGAAAAATCATTTTAATAGCACAAGTACTGCCTCACTGCAGATTCCAATTTCATTTTACAGGATACTGGGTCATTCGGCCTCATTACAAGGAGTAAAATGGCTGGTGTGAACCTCCACCGTGTGGGCTGGGTCATAGGAGCCCATGAAGTGTAAGCCTCACCAAGGGTCCCTGAAGACGTCTCTCGTTCTCATAGAGGAAGCACAATCCGAAATCCTGGAAGCCTCTGGGACATTCTCACACACCAGTGGCACCTGGAGTAAAGCTCTGCTCGCTCTTTCTTTCTATGTTTGTTTATTTATTTATTTTGAGAGAGAGACAGAGAGAGAGAGTGGGGGGCGGACAGAGAGAGAGGCACAGAATCTGAATCAAGTTCCAGGCTCTGAGCTGTCAGCACAGAGCTTGATATGGGACTCGAACTCTCGAACAGCAAGACCATGACCTGAGCCAAGGTTGGATGCTTAATGGACTGAGCCCCTGGGTTTTGTTTTTTAGGCAGTTTAGGTTCACAGCAAAATTGAGGGCGTGTACAGTCAATTCCCACAAGCCCCATGACCCCACTCATGCGCGGTCCCCCGTATCAACACGCCCATCAGAGGGGGGCATTTGTCCCTGATGATGAGTCTACAGGGACACAAGCAGGTGGCCAGGCCCCACCGTTCACGTGGGGGTCACTCGTGCCGCTGTGCGCTCTTGAGAGTTTGGACAAATGTATGACGTCATGTGTCTGTCATCAGGGCATCACACAGGAGGTTAAGCACCCTAGAAATCCTCTGTGTCCACCCATTCATCCCCTCCCAACCCCTGGTCATTTTCTCGTCTTTGTAGTTTTGCTCTGATTACTATTTACATCTCTAATTTTAGGATTGTATCAAAAATTTGCCACTACATATATTGTATTTATTTTTGCTATTTGCCAAAAGTAAATTGTAAATTAAGTGACATATATTGCACTACACAAACTTATATAGATTAGCATTATTTACATGTATGTATCATTTACATAATATATGAACATTATTTGCATTACATACACATTTATGTTATTTACATATACACATATATTACACGTTATGTTTAAATATCCCACATCTGTATATTATATTTGTACATGAAAACATGTACGTACTACATCAGCACATACTATTATGCAGGTAAAATACCTACAGGATATCGTAGTAAATTTTCTATACTGTTAGTAACTCATCCAACATTAAAATATAATAAAACTTTGATGATTTCTAAATGACAAGGAAGGTAAAGGTGAAGTTTCTTCGTGTGCCATTAGCAACTTCTCTTTCTATTTTAAATAAATGAATGTGTTATAACAGAGGGAGCTGGTGCTCATCCCCAGAGCACGCTGCATTTTGCAGGTGTATAAATATGTATGGAGATAGATGTGTGCACACGTCCCCGCTAAGCCTAGCCTCCGGTGCATGCTCGCCCTGACACCGCCAGTATGCCTCCTCACCAAGGAAGCGCCATCATTATCCGTTATGTATGACAGCGATGTTACATTTGAAGTGTATTTTTCTTAAATTCATCTCAAGGCACTATTAAAACAGAGTTAACAGTTAAATGGTTGCTATTTTGTGCATACAAAATAAGATGGAATGCATCTCTCATGCATTTCTGCCAATATTTAGTGAGTATATGTACAAGACCATGTTCTCGTCGCAGAGTTTTGATGCCAGGAGGGGCAGAGAGCAGGAAGTGGGTGCCTGGTGCCCAGAGCCCTCACCCTCGCCGCTCCCACTGGCAGTGGGCCGTCTTGGGAAGCAGAGTTCGCGATCAATTGCTTATCCGAGGGAGACATGCCAAGGGGGTAATTGTCTCCAGTGAGATGCAATTGTACCACGTAATATAAAAGCCTAAACTGCCACAGCACAAGGTTGACAACTTTCCGGATCTGGCGTCGTTTGAGGCCATGGGAACCCAGGAGCCTTCCGCACCACAGCCTCACTGAAGGTGCCAGCGGCCTCTGGAAGGATTTCCACGGCTGCGGATGTGACTCAATAAATGTCTAACCTCCCTGGCCAGGGTGGACCTGACTCTGGGGAAAAGAGTCCGCTGCATTCTGGGAGTCTGCTGTGGACATTAAAGAAGGCAGGAGAAGACATAAATCACAGAAACCCACAGCCCATAGATCTGAGCGTGATTTACTTGAAAAACAGGAACCAGAATGAAACGCACAAGAAAAGTTTTCCATCGGGGTCCACGTGGGGGATTTGGAACCAGAAATAAGCTAAGGGTAGAGTCGCCAAAAGTATCCATAGGAAAATCATACCGTACATCAGAGAGGAGCTGGATTTTAGCAGATAAACAGTCTGTGTGGCTTCACGTGTGTGTGAGCTCGACGGCCGGGAGGCTTCACAGCACCCAGACCAACACCCTAGGGTTGGATGCTTGGGGGAGAAAGTGCTGATTAAAAGCTGTCCTACTGCTTGGCCGCGCTTGCATGTGCACACGGGCACATGCGACATATGTAACGAGCTCATCAGTTTGCTGAAACACAACTTTTCCTACAGGTCAGCTTTCGTTTCCAGGGGGGAGTCTGTGGGACCTCAGCTCCCGGCATCCCTGGTGGCTCCCGGAGGGCCCAGCGGGGCAGCTCCACCTCCTGTGACAGATGCTGGAGCACAGGCACAGAGCGTTGGGGGGGGGTCTACCAAGGGCTGAAGCGGTGACCAAAGTGACTAGAGACCAGAGGAGTCCACAGCACTAGCCGGGGGACAGAGGAGCCAAGCGTGCACCAAGGCGAGGCCGAGCCAGCGTGGAGGTGAGGGCTTGGGCGAGCCCCCAGCACCCACCATGCGGAGGCTGAGGGACCCCTCGGTGGGAATCGCCCCATGAAAGGGGAAAGTAGACAAGAGTCATGATGCTCAGACAGAAGGCGACAGCCTCCTTGCTCCTTGGAGTGGACACGCCCATCTGAGCATCCATGACGTCCCCTCAGGGAGGTCCGCGCTCCAAATGCCACCAATGGACAGTAAAGACGTGGCTCCCAGGGTCCTTCCTCCTCAGTTAAGTGCTATCTCTGCACAGTCTCCTTGCAGCCACGGTGAATCTGCAATCTTGTCCCCCTCCCCACCATCCACCACTTTCCGTCTGTGTGACGTGTGATCACCTCCTTGATTCTGCTCTGTGTGAACTTCCTCATCCACACAGCGAGGAGTCCATAGCAGCTCCCTCATGGGGAAGGTTCCAGAACCGGGTCAGAAGACACAGCGCGGGGCGCTGGGGAGGGCCTGGAGCCACGTTCATGAGCATCCGTCAGGGTCTCTGTCACCCCAACATGGCCAGCGTCACAGATCGGAGACACAGTGACAATTAATTCGTGTTCTCACATCGTGATCTTGCTGTGCTGCCTGGGGAGATGCGGACGACGAGCCCCCCTCGCCTCGAATCCACTGGCCCCTTGAAACCAGACAGCGGCCCCGCCCTTTCCCATGGGGCTGCCCCTATCCCCACAGCTACGTTGCATTTAACGAGGTTTACATATTTCTCTAGAATATGCTTCTTGCCCTCAAGGCCCTTCCCTCAGTTTCCCCCGGTACTAAAATGCCCAGAGGACTACCATCATGTTCAAGTGGAAAGTGCCCATCGTCATAGGTCACCAAGTGCTTTATAAGCGCTAATTATTACTCCAGTAAATTATTTTTACATTTTTTTCCAAAAGAGTGAAATAAAACAGCATAAGCAGAACAACATAAAACGCAAGAATTGTTTTATGGGCCCCTGGCTGAGATTCTTGAACTTGAACATTATACTCTGGGAAACATTAGATGCAGTAATTATATGACGACGTCTCACTGTATAAGTGTTATCTTCCTCACGCCGGCTTCTCCTCTCAGACGAGGGCTGGAGGGATCAACCCTGTGTAGTCCGCCCTGCGAGCCGTCCACAGACACCCGGATGAGACGCGGCCCGTGGGAGCATCGCAGGGCGCAGAGCCCTCCTGGTGCCAGCGCCCGCCGCCAGCTGCGCCTCGCGGGGCGGCCCGGAGATGCTGCTGTGCTGGCAGAGGCCGCGGCGTAAGCCCAGAGAGCGGTTCCCCTCAAATACCTTGCGAAGTGACGAGGCAAACACGGTGACAGCCCTGAAGGCCGCCAGGGTCACGGTGTGCCCTGTGCCAGCCAAGGGACAGGCAGACCTGGCGGGCGTGGGCGTCTGGGAGAAGGCGGGTCTGAGGCAGGGAGTTCTCGGGGACTGAGAAGCAGCAAATGCGGGCCATTGTTTTCAAAGACCCCATGACGTGTATTTGAATGCAGCTGGGAGAGACGCGCCGCTCTCCGTGGAGGACGGTCACATCCGTGTGACCTTTGTGTCCTCGGCGGGTGTCCCTGTGTCACTGACACCAGCAGCCCAGGAAGGTCCTGCCGCCCAGCGACGCGCTCGGAAGGGCTAGCCGGCAGGTGCTTTACGAGCGCTAATTATTACAGGGAGTGCGGGCAAGGGCTCACTCTGATTTTACGGGCTTTGATGACTTACCTAGATGGCATCTCTGTGTTCATTTAAACTTCAGCACTGCTGGACTATGCATTTAATAGATTTAAGTATCACATATTATTATATATATAGGTATATATATTATATATATAGGTATCATGTGTTAGTATATATCTATTTTAAGTATTACATATTATAGGCATTATATATTACAGAATACCTATTATTATACATACATGCATCTGATAAATTTCATGTCCATATGATACACACACAGGACTATATGTATGTATGTAAGTGTGTACGTATGTCCATTAATCATTGCCAGGATGAAGCTATTTTCGTCAGTGTTTGCAAATAATTCATACGAATGTCTGTGTTGATGAAGATGCCACACGTTACACGTGCGTGAGGCATGGCACCTGGGAGCAGAACGGCTGATGGAAAGGTGTGCAGGGCGTGGAGGAAAGCAGGTGCTGTGGCCAAAGGAACTGATCAGCTGCCTGGTGGAATTAAAAGCAATTAGGGCTTTAAATACGCGTTTATGGCAAGCTGGGGCACAGAGTGAGGAGGCACACGGAGTCTCCTATTCATTAGGCATTTCCCCCGTGTGTACATGGCACGCTTCAGTGTGAATAGAAAAGCAATTATGCTTTTAATACACTTATATTCTACCCATCTCCTCATTGTTCCAGGATAATGAGTCATCAGGAAAAGAGAAATATAATATTCACCGGTACAGCTCATTGTTCAGTGTAAATGATCACCGTGGCTGTGGAGCCGAAACGCTTGATGGTTCGGAAAGCCCGGACATCAGCCGTTTCTGTCTGAGAGCATTTTTGCCTCCGGGTCCAGAGACGCCCCCCCACCCCCAGCCTGAGGTCCGTGCCCCCTACAGCGGCCGTGGGCACACAGGTGTGATCAACGACACCAAAAGTCTTTGTGCGGCTGCCCCCTCTGGTACAGGTATAGGCCGTCCAAATGCCACAGCTGTTTGGGGACTTCAGACTAAATGGGAGACAAGGAGAATATAGACGACACCACATACGTGTGTAACCTACATCACCTACATTCCGTTGACAGTGGTGAATTTCGTACATTGCCTGAAGGTTTCTGCAGACCCTTCCTGGCAGGTGGAGGGGAGCGGGGACCGAGGTTTGAAGGACAGAAGGAACGTCAGGGTTCATGCGGCTCACTGCAAAGGTCCTGATTATCTCCGCTAAGGCCGGATAACAGCTGGGCTGCGTCCCAGAGGCTCAGGCATCAGCCGCGCGAAGGGAGCTTGGGGAGAATCACGGTGGTAGAAGGAAATGTTAGCAAAGGTTAAGCATCGCTCTTCGAAGCCTTGTGCGTGCTCCTTCCTCACCTGCTGCTAAACCTCGGATGACCAGGCTGGACCCCAAACAGCCGGGGACCGTACCTTTGATGGCACACGCAGCTCTAGGCTGGGGTCTGGTTTTTGTGGACTGAGGGCCTGTGAATTACACACCGTCACACACACTGGTTGATAATTCATATGTGTTCTGTAAAGCAAAATGGATACTTTCCATTGAAAGATCAGAGATCACCGTGTAAGTCTGAGACGAATTATTTCGGCAGTAGGCCTAAAGATCCGTATTGTAAACTTCTATAGCAACCTATTTGGTTGTAATAATTAAAAGTATTCAAAAGTTAAGGAAAGCACTGATCAGGACATCCTAAAAAAGGTCAGGATAAGAACATCTTTTTTTTTTTTTTTTTTTTTAAAGATACAATATGATGGGGCGCCTGGGTGGCTCAGTCGGTTAAGTGTCCGACGTCAGCTCAGGTCATGATCTCACCACTTGTGGGTTCGAGCCCCACGTCGGGCTCTGTGCTGACAGCTCAGAGCCTGGAGCCTGCTTCGGATTCATTGTCCCCCTCTCTCTCTGCCTCTCCCCTGCTTGTGCTCTGTCTCAGAAATAAATAAACGTTAAAAAAGAAGAAGAAAAGAAAAAGACACAATATGAAGTAGAAAACTGTATTATTTTATATTTTAGCTAATAAACGCCAAAGAGATACTTAACAAGACATGAGCAATGCATAGGCTATACTACACACACTTGCATGCATACTAAATCTATCTCCTTTTTGTTTTCTCATAAGGTAAAACCAAACAGGATTACTTCTGTTTGGGGGAATTTTGGGCACAGAATACTCACAACAGTGAGGAATTGAAGCAAGAAATGCTATTCATGTGATCAGTGATTTGGCTCATGATTATTGTACATGCATTTTTATAGCTATAAAAATAAGACCCATGAGGTTATCTTACACTTTTAAATAAACAATGCAGGATAATATATATATTAAGTGATTTATGTTTTTGAGTTGGAATGATTATAACCAAGTAGTATTATTGCTCGAAGGAAGAGCTCTAATAAAGCCAATTACTAGGCAGCAATGCAATCAATGGTTGTCATGAACCAAAAGCCTTTCGTAAGTCCTGGACATCATGAAGCGTAAAAGGTGTACAGTGGACTAGCCTCTCTTAATAATAAAAGGGTTCTAGGTCAGACTCATGATAAACTACAACTTTACATTTTGCATAAAGTCAAATTGCACACAGTATCCTATTCGCTATTTTACAAGGTACCTTATTATTACAGTACTTTATTTACCATATTATTGTCATATACAGACAGCCATGAGACTACTGAATTTTTTAACGATTCTGGAAGCTATTAGAGATGGTAAGCATTGCAGAGGTTTCTTACAATGATGAGAATAATAATTTTTGCAAGCTAAGTATGGTATTTCTGGATCTTTAGCAATTTTCTTTAAAAAGTCGTCAAAGATACAAACTTAATAAACACTGAGGGTCCTTTTGGTCACTAAATTTCTAAAATAGTATTGGAGAAAAAAATCATTTAGCACATATTTACTAATAGAAGAAACACTTCTAAAAAGTCTTCAAATTAATTTAATGCTTTTTGATTATGCTACCAAGAAAATGTTAGTGAATTTATTTAAATTATATAGACATGCATAAAAATACAATATATAAAATACACATGTAGATAGATATATTATCTTTTTGTCCAATCTGCTTTGGAAAAAAAAGTGCAACGTATCGTACAAGGTCCTCAGATCATTTTAGGTAAAATGTTTTAACGCTCTAAAGAAGTATTTTTGAGAAATGAATTAAGAGAATAAGTAGTTAAAGGCCCCCAATAAAAATCTAACTCTAAAAGCCCACACACAAATAAAAGCCTTTAACAATTTCAAGGCCCTGGTACTGGCTGTGCGGTAGCTGCGGGGCAGAAGCTGCGGACTCGGCGGGAAGACAGCGTGCTTATCGCTGACTAGGAGCCCAACACTATTTAAAGCTTTCCTCCCCAAAAGGAACTGTATTTTTGTTCACTTTAAGCGACTGCAGTCCAGGCTTCAATCATTTGAAATTTAGAAAAAAATAAAAATAAAAAAGACAAAACCCGGCATCTTCCGCCGGGATCCCTGGAGCTGAGGAGTCCGGGGAGGGAGTCCGGGGAGGCGCGGGGCCCTGGCGGGCTCCATCCGGGGCCGCCGCACCCCAGGGACCCCCGCCCGCTCCAGTCCGAGCACCCTTCCCGGAGGCGCAGCCGCTCTGGATCCTGGGGGAGGCACTGCCATCTAGTGGCCGCCGGCGGGGTCCGCTCGGGCACAGGCCTGAGGCTCCCTTAGGGCCTGGGTTCCAAAGCAGGCCTGCGGGTGTGGCCAGGCCCTCCGGGATCCGGGATCCGGATCCGGTCCCAGCAAGGGCTGAGACACACCCGCCTTGCGGGGCGTCAGGCCGTGGCGGGGGCGGGGAGGGGCCCCGGGCCCTGCGGTGATGGGGCCGTTGTGTCGCACCAGCTACCTGGGCCGCCAAGCGCGGGCCCAAGGCTTTTTGGGCCTGAAAACGGCAGAGAGTAAGGAGTCTGGGTGATTGATGGTGCAATACAAAAACAAAACAAGAAACAAAAAGCAAAAAAACGACAACGAAAAGGAACAGGGAGTTAGCCCTTCAGAGAAGCTACTGAAGACCAGCATCCAAGGGAACCCTATCAAAGTGTTTTAGAAAACAAAATACCAGGTAACAAAACCTTCCTGATGTAATATGTATTTCTACCGTTTTAAGTTTCCTCTCATGCTCGAAACGTATCCAGAAAAGCCTGCTTTGGCCTCATAGACTAGCAAGTAGTATTTTACAGGTGTTCTCCAGCCGTTTGATGGCATGCTGTCCCGCTTTGCAAAAGCACTAAAAACTCCTAAGCTGGTGTGAAACTGTTCTTTGCAAATGGTAGAAAAAGAAAAAATATATAGATCACATTTGTCCAATTTCAAAGGAATGAGATTATTTTGAGACCATCCCAGATAGATGGTGGGGCTTCAAACAGAATAACCCTGTCTTAACACTTTAAAAAAGTTCTAAAGGGGCGCCTGGGTGGCTTAGCCGGTTAAGCGTCCGACTTTCGCTTAGGTCATGATCTCGCGGTTCGTGGGTTCGAGCACCGCGTCAGGCTCTGTGCTGACAGCCAGTTCGGAGCCTGGAGCCTATTTCAAAGTCTGTGTCTCCCTCTCTCTCTGACCCTCCCCTGCTCACGCTCTCTCTCTCCCTCCTAGAGAAAAAGAAAAAAGTTCTAAAAATAGTAACAGAGTTAAAGCATTAACATCAGGTCTGTTGCTCAGCAGATACACACACACATACACACACACACACACACACACACAGACTATAAATATAGAAATGCTGCAAAGAAACCATAAGCCATCTTCTCTTTAATGATTATTTTAGATATCTTTTAAGAATATAGCTTATTCTTTTTCTTTCTATTGGACTATATCACGGCTAGGGGAAAATGAAGCAATTCCCAAACACAGCAGTAGGTTTTTATACATCGCAACACTTAATTGTAAGACCGATAGAGAGACGCCTTGCGTCTCACCAGTGACAGTCCCATCAGTGGCTTCGTGGAACACAGGAGCCGACACCGACTGTCCCCAACTACCATGGCTCAGCTTATGATTTTTCAGCTGGTGTGAAAGCGACACAGTAGAGCGCGGTCGTCCCTCTCCCGGGAGGCTGGGCGGCCGCGGGTCCCGTGCCAGCCAGCGACCTCGAGGGGGTGGCACCCACACCGACAAGCATCTGCATCCACCCGGCCGTGCACTTCCCACTTAGTACAGTGTCCAGTGCATTAGGTCAGGGACTCGGGACTTCCATCAAAGAGGCTTGGTTTTGCCCAACGGAAGGCTGTGGGCGGGTGTTCTGAGCACGTTTCAGGGAGGCCAGGCTAGTCTGGGTGCTTGGTAGGTTAGACGTAGTAGGTGCATTTTTGACTTAGGGTGATTTTAACTTACAACAGGGTGCGCAGGACCCACTCCGTCATAAGTCAAGGAGTTTTCCAGAGCTGTGAGTGGTAACTCGTTTGTTCTCTCTCACAACTACTGTGTGCGTTTACGAGTCCGAGAACTGGTCTTCCTCTGCGTGGGGGCCCCTAGGAACGGACGGGACGCACACTTGAACAGCTTGTATATCCTTTCTTCTTTTCCTAAAAATGATTTTCACTAGAGCCGCTGACCCCACTATCGAAAACAAGGGCCTTTCTGCCCGCGGGCTTCTGGAGTCGGTCAGGCCCCAACCCACGGAACGTTCCTAGGTTTTCCTTGCTCCTCAGACAGGTCTGAAGGGAGGTGGACAAGTCATTACCAAGCATAGAGTAAATGCAAATTCTATAGAACATTCCACCCATGAAGAATAGCCACATATCTCTTACCTTCCTGTATGTAATATCTGTACCAATACAGCCTGTTCTCACTCAAAACAACAACCAGTCTTGTCTCAGGAAGATTAAAAATTCATGGATTATTGTCGACATTGAAATTTCAAACATACACGTGCCTATTGAAGAAATCAAATATATGTGTGCTTAGTAAAATTCTGCATTTATCTCAATACTAAAATCCAGAATATCATGTTAGCTTATTTACTGTTATTTTTCCAAATGTGTCATATTTTCTTGTCACTTCTTTTTAAAAGGCAAATGAGGCCATTTATATTTTGAAATTAAATGAAGCCTTTTTTTTTTAGATTTCCATGAAAATCGCACCTGAAGTTTGAAAGGTCTAGGACAGCAAAGCCATGGCTGATAACATGCAATGAAGATCACAGGGCCTTTGAAAGAAGGAATCGTTGACTGATGTTTGTGCGGAACAAGTGTATTTTCTAACAAACGGCAAGTGTTTTGAATGTCTCAGTGCTGCCACCTAAGGGCCGATTCAGGTGGAGTTCTCTGTGCGAAGGTGCCCTCTGCAAGCACACAACTGGCTGCGTTGGGACCGTTAACAACAACAAAGGTAACATCCAGTTACAGACCTTACTGGCCTGAGCAGCCGCACCGAAGGGCTTTCCGCAGAAACTACAAGAAGCAGCAGCGTCGATGGCCGCTGAATTCACTTTGTGCCCCTCGAAGGGTCCCATCAAAGGTGGTCTTTTTGCCTAAAATGAAGCACTGAGCCCGCACCCCCCCATCTCCCCCCTCAGGGGTAGCCGTGGACCTCGGTGGCACCCCGTCCCGCAGGGGGGTGGTCGGTGACCCCCCCAGCCAGCTGACCGCTTTGCTGAAGCTGTTAGACCCAGAAAAGCGCCCTGCGGAATGGCAGACGCCCCAGGTACTGTCAGATTATTGTGTTGGAACAGAGCTGTGTGCCTTCTGAAAAATTTGGCTAGCTCTCAACTCAGGCACTCGCTGGGGACGAAACACACCCCAGACAAGCCATTAAAAACACACAAACGGGATGATTCGGGCACTCCTCTCTACACCTGGCCACAGACGCTCCCTGCGGACACGCGGAGCGGAGGACCCCATCCTCCTTTGCATGTCGCCCGAGAAGAAGAAAATGCACACCTTAATTTTCTCTTAGCAAAGTCAGATTGTGTGTTTTATCCAGGAGGGTGGTTTTTGTTTTCTTCTGTGTTTCAAAGAGAGCGCGAATAAGCGCCCGTGAAGACCCGCTCCATCGTGGCCCAGTTTCTAAGCCCCAGGTCTCAGGAGACGGGCGAGGGGCCCAGGATGGTGGCCGCCCTCCCGTCGGCCTCATTTTGCGGTGTAGACGTGGTCGAACGGGCCGGCCCGCGTCAGAAGCTTGCAGCGAGGAGGCGTGACGGTGGTCGGAAAGCACACAGCACTGTCTCTTGTGCCGGCGGGGCCTCCGTCGCCGGCGGCCAGCTTGTTATCGACGCTGTCAGGCTTGAGGGAGAGCTGCTTATTCCTGGATGAAGTCCACTCCCTGGGGCACCCCTGGAGGCCCAGACTCAAAAGCGAGAACAAGCCGATTTCCTCCGTAAAGGGCCAGATACCAACTATTTTAGGTCTCCCGGGTCATACGGTGTCTGTCTCGAGCACTCAACCACGGTGTCATAGAGGGAAGGCAGCCATGGGCCTGTGCCAACGAGTGAGCAACGCTGTGTTCCAATAAAGCTTTATTTAGAAAATGGTCAGTAAGCCGGATTTGGCTCAAGAGCCGTCGTTTACCCACTGTGCTCAGAGTATTTGGTCCCAACTGTCAGACCTGGACTCCGTTGGAGTATTTTAATTTTTGCTCTGGAAGACATGGTCACCAGCGTTTCAGGAAAAATGGTTTCCATAGCCATTCTCACCGTTGCGATTCGTACCGTGAAGTCAAACTTCACTAGCCTATATATTCTTGAAGGTAAGGAAAACAACTAATACATATTTGAACAGAGAAATGGAAATTCTTATTTTTGAATAATTTTATGCACATACAATTTCTTATTCTCTTCACGTTCTCTTAGAGAGAGTGAGAGAGATTTTGGACATACATATAACAAATTGAAAATAATCTAGATAAAAGAATGAGAGACCAAAGTGATTGCAGTCAAGGCTCTTTGATCACACCCAGGATGGCGGATGCTATGGAAGATATCAGGCCCGTGATGGGGTCGATGTGGGTTCTGTTAGCAGGTCTGCTGAGGTCACGGTGAGGGAGTGTTAGAAATATTCACCTATTTGTTTCTGAAATGAATCCGTGTCCAAACCCCCCCCCTTCCAGTGAGAAAGCTCCGTTCAAATGCTCAAGACGCAAACTTATTACTGTAGAGTAGCAGGTGCAGACTGGGCGTGGGAGACCGAGCCCTTGCCTGCCGGCTCTGAAGCTTCCCTGAGCGATCTTGCTCTGGGCCGTTCATCCATCCTCTCTCTTTCCAGCCTCCTCCAGTATTTCTTTCTGGAAATTTGGCTATGGATTCTGTCAGCCCTTTACTGAGCTTGATTTGGGGAATCCTAATTAATACTGAAAATCGTCAGCTAGTAAATAACAATTTGAAAATCATGTCAAAAGGAAGAAATAGAAGAAAAAGTCTAACATCTTCTGTAAAACCCATCTTTTCCTTCAATACCTGCAAGATATCTATCTCCAGGCATTTAATAGATGATAGCTGGCTATCTAGAAACAGAATATATATAGATGTAGATATCTCTCTCTCTATATATATATATATATCTGTATGTGTGTATTTGTGTGTGCATACATATATATATATATACATATATATATGAAATGGGTATTTGCTATCTTTATCTGCATCTTTTTTTTCAGTTTTAGTTGGAAGCTGTTTTTTTAAACAGTTTCCTAAACATAGGAAAAGTAAACAAATAAAAAAGCAAATAAATAAAATGTTTTTCAGGGTCAGCTATTTTTCTCATTTTAGTAGACACAGTACTGTACATTTGCAAGTACTTATTTAATGCTTCTAATTAAGTGAAATGCTTTTGCTAATTCTGAATCTTCATTTACTGTAATTGTGGACCTAAACACTCCCAGTAGGATTCCTTCTGAGATGGTTTTAAATTCACTGTGATTGTGCACACGGTGGCTATAGGAATAACCTGTTTAATCCTTCAGCCATGTAGGCTCATTGCAAAACTTGATCCATTTCCGTAAGTGCTCTCTGCCTCTCTCTGGAGGCCGTCCTTGACGCATCAAATGAACTATCTTCTTCCACAGTAAATAGTAAATAATCCCATTTCAATCCCTATGTCGCTATACATCTATGCAAAAATTACTGTGGGAGTTTACTAGGTTGGTGACAGTTGTATCCCTTTTATTGCCCAGGACTAGAAGAAAATGAGCTTCCTGACCTTTTTAAAGCGATGCCCCCTCCTGCCAGAACACGTGTGAGTCCACAGAGGTGTTTTTATGGGCGTCACGATCACCCCCCGGTACACAGCCACACGTGATGGCTGCTGTGTGTGCCCTCGTCCCTGAGGACGCTTCGTATTTGCTTTAAATTAACATACAGTGAAGTTGTGTGCCCCGTTTTGCAGTTTTTCTCTAGCTTGGAAACATGCCCGGGTCTAGAAGTCGGCCACTTCGTCAGCTGAGAGACCTTTAGAATGGACCCAGCATCTGCACCGACCAAAATGCATCCAGCACAAGGAAGATTTCCCTCTGTCGAAGTCACCGCATAGAGAGACGCCAGAGATCACCGGGCAGGAGCGGCCCGGGACGGAGTGAGTGTGGGGCGTGAGACACCGAGTCAGCCAGCAGGACGCGGCGCGGCGCGAGGTCGGCCGGGGGACCCCTGCAAGCCCGGAGGTCCGCGGGCCGGAGGGCGTGGGGGACAGAGTGCCCACCACACATACAATGACCTGACGTACAGTAAAGGGAAGGTGCACCCAGTGAAATAAGATGCATGAGGGGAGACGCCTGAAATACCCTCAATGAGAAGCACAGGCAGGGCTGTGTCCTGATGTCGGGCGTAGAGGAGGCTCCTTTGTTCTCCGTCTGCTCCTGCGTTTTCCATTTTCTGCAACACATGCATTCGTTTCATAACAAGTAAATAAAGAGCAAATAATGTAAATAAATAGTGTAGACACAGTATTTAAAACAGTGTAGTATTGGTAACCAAAAGAGAAATCAGTTTAAAAAATAGACAATCCTGAGCGAGCCCTCATTTTATGTATAAACACCATAAGTAGACATTAATCAGTATTGTTGGTGGGGAGGGGGGTGTCCAGGAGCTATTTCTGATCAGATTGGTTATTTCTGTGACGAACAAAAGTAAAATGAAATCCTCACCCACGCATCACACTCTAAAATAGTGCTCTTGCACATCAGGAAATGAGGGTGAAAAATAATATTATACAGAAAAAGAACATATTTGATGGGCAGATAAATAGGGAAATGTTTTGAATGCACCATGGGAAAAAGACTATAAAATCAAATAAGACACACACACGTAGCTGCAGTCCCCAGTCCTGAAAGCCATAAATAAAGTGTGAAGTTTACAAAGAAACCAGATACACACTTTAATCTACATGATAGGCAAAGGGCTAGTATTTACGTATTTTTTAAAAGCTACTAATAATCATTACACTGGGAACAGATAGCAAAATGGGTAAAAAGACGTTAACATCCAATCCAAATAGAAGTTCTAGAACACAGAATATTTCCACGTTGCAAACCTCCCATGTCTGTGAGCCAGAGCTGAGCTCCGCTGATCTTCCACGGCAGGCCCCGCCCCCGCGCTGCCCTCCGCTTCCAGGGACTCAGCCCTTCCTCTGGCGACTGCTGCACCGGGCAGGGGCTGGTGGAGACCCCAGTGCTACAAATTTAAAACTTGTTTTTCTACAGCCTTTATTGGGGAATGACAACTCGGCTGTTTACAAAATCCTAGGTTCGCCCTTCCTTTCTCTCCCAGATTTTTCTGAAACTAGTGCTTTATTATTATGGTTATTGCTATTACCACCATGTCTATTATTTTGCTCCTATGTTGCCTTTGAGAGGGCTAATGCCAGTTTAAGTCCTGTGCCCTGGGAAGGTGTTTGATTTCTCCGCTTTGAAGCCCTAGGGACGTTTTGATCTTCAGAATCTAATACTTTTAGAGGAGATGTCTCCAGGAGGATCATTCTGGGTCAGTTAAACCTGGTGCCTGGTACATCGGCTCCATGTAGGACGCATCTCCTCTATTTCTGGGATGGCTTCTTCCGTGGCGCGGGTGCAGGCTAATCTTGCTCCCTCGCCTGGTTCGTCTTCTCCAGCCGCACCTGCTGTGCCCTTCAGCCATTGCTGTCTGACACCTGTTACCTTCTACCTCCTTTTATTTCCTGTGTGTTCCATGTCCAATGTCTCTTATTGCATTTTCATTTGAATTTACTCCTCCTTGTTACCATGCGATTGGGTCTTCATTTTGGAGACATTTCTGTATTTTTCTTTTCTTCCTCGTGTTCAGTGATTTTCCATTTCTTCCCTTAGCTTATCCATTTTTCTTAGTGAACTTTTGATTCATTAAAAAATATTGCAACATGTTTTTGAGGATATTTAATGGAGTTTAGAGTCATTACATTATACTTTTTTTTTCCTTTTTTTTTTCTTGAAAGGAGGAAATTGGGAGCGCCTGAAATGTTTGGATTTTCATTTTCCGTGTTCTTCTGAGAGCGATCTGTGGTTTGTGATTGCAGCGTGTAAGCGTTCTGTGACACGGTTTCCACCAAGGTGGTTGAAGAGTCTGCTCTGGGGCCTCCTTTGCCGAGCAGCTCAGGATGGGAGACGGGGCAGGGGGTCCTGTCATCAGACTGTTCCTGTTTTGCAGGATGCTGGGATTCTCCTGGGCCCACGCTGCCTTTCTTTTACCACCAAATCTCTAAGAGCACCCCCCGCCCACCTTTCACCCTGAAGGGAGCCTTCCCAACAATCCAGCCCGTTCCTCAGCCTCTCCCCACAGTGCTCCATCTTCTAGAACCCTCCCTGGGTAATTGCTTTCTTGAGATTCTCAGGGTGATTTTAGCTCACTCTGTGGTAAAGACTATTAAGCAAAGCAGTACCTTTTCTTGCTTCTGGGAAGTTTTTCAGGACCCCAAACTCTCCCCAAAGGCTTGGCATGCAAGCTCTAGAGAGAATTCTCCTCCTAAACGGCACCCACCACTACAAGTGGTTTGGAGCTCGTCACAGTCTCTTTTTCCACTTGTGCTCTCTGGTTCCGTTTGTCTTTCTTCCAACCTGTACGGTGTTTTGATGGACAGGATTGGGTGGCCACCATTACCTCAGATACCCCAATGTCCCCTGAATATTAATTTCTGGAGGGATCAAATTCTATGTTATTTATTGGCAATTCCAGCGGTGACTGCCTTAGAAAAGTCAATTCTCCAGAGTGAAATTTAGAAAAACTAAGAAGGGTAGTTCTTCAGGAAAGGCTACTTGGTTGCTTGGCATATGGTCACTAGTACATGAATTATGTAAAATTTGTTTACTGTGATATGTTAGAGATTAGGCGAAATGAAAAAAAAAATCATGATACGCACACAGAATATGTACAATTTGTGAGTTTCATATGTCATTGGCGTTCATCCTGCTAAAGATCTCCAGACACCTACGCAGGCCCAGTCATAACCAAATGTGGCCCTTTTTACACTGTGTCTAGTTCAGTTTTCTAAGAATCATAACTTTGTGTGGTTTCCATACATGTGTGTTTTGAGATCTTGAGAATAAAGCATGTTTATTTGACCAAGTGTTAAGTACACTTGTAATTTAAAAAAAATTAATATTTTATTTATTTCTGAGAGAGAGTGTGAGCAGGGGAGGGTCAGAGAGAGAGGGAGACACAGAATCTGAAGCAGCTCCAGGCTCTGAGCTGTGAGCACAGAGCCCATTGTGGGGCTCGAACCCACAAACTGTGAGATCATGACCTGAGCCGAAGTCGGACGCTTAACCAACTGAGCCCCCAGGCGCCCCTAAGTACACTTGTAATTGTTGAGTGTGTAGACATTGGGGATGTCATGCCCAGCGCTCTGTACATTTGAGGGGACATCTGAGTCCACGTAACCACACAGCTCAGTTCCCCGGGGTCAGAACGAAGCCGGGTGTGGAAGACATCAGCTCAGATCACGGAAACGGGGATCGTCGCCTCCCTGACCGCCGCCAGGACCACCCCATGCCCAGATGCCACGTTCCCCTTCCTGCTCCCTCTGTCTCCCCAGGACAGATGCTTCCCTTTCTCCTCGCCCGTGCTCCCTCTCCACGTGCCTGGACCTTGTGCCACTTCCCAAAGACGGCTTCTGAGCTCAGTCCTTTATCTGGTTATCCGGTGACATCCGCCACAGTTTGCAGCTCTACGCACGGAGTGTGGTTGGAAGTTTGACACCTGCCTCCCCCTCCGGCCTGGAAGCCGGGGCCCACCTTCCTCCTCACGGCCACCCTGTTGCCCAGGACACCGTGAGGCGCCGTCATCACCGATGGCAGGAAAGAGTGAACAAGTGAATCGGTGCATCTTAATGGTTCTTCACAAAGTGATCTTGGGAAAGTAATTTAACCTCTGACGTTCTGTGGCCTCTGCTGTAGTAGGAAGATAAAAACAAGTAGTGCAACCTTCAGAAAGTCATTGTTCAGGAGTAGGTGAAACAAAGTGTTCAAAGTGATTAATAATGTCGGCAGACGGAGGGCACAGACACTACATAGCGTGGTAACTGATTATTCCATGT
Organism: Proteles cristata cristata; assembly: GCA_017311185.1. NCBI lineage: Eukaryota > Metazoa > Chordata > Mammalia > Carnivora > Hyaenidae > Proteles > Proteles cristata. Next base: position 111,236 of record JAESUZ010005114.1, read on the forward strand.
TAAGCCCAGATTTTCTTTCTTCATCATATCCATGCATATTTCAAACCAATTCTGACTGGGGCCAGGAAGTGTATGAAGGTCATAGGTCATGCAAGCTAGTGGATACGGGGGCCGAATCCAACCTCGTCAGACCCTGGAAATGGTCTCTGGTAGAAAGCCAGGAGCCCACGCTGCTTTCTGAGCTCTGGCTCCCGGAAACCACAGGGTGTCCACTTGGTGTCAGGACTGGCTTCCCCATCGCCCACTGAGCGTCTCCATCATGGTCCCTGCTCTGGGGCTGGGCCATCCTGCACAGCTCACACAGCTCGGAGAAAGGCTGCTTTCTGCCTCCCCCCACCCCCACCCTGCCCCGAAGCCCCTCAAGCTTTCACCTGGAGTCATCTCTGCACCATGGGTGGGGCAGGGCGGGGTGGGGCAGGTCTCTCAGAGATGGCTGGCCTCCTACCTAACAGCTCCCCCTCTGGGTGTGGCATGGCCCGTGTGTTCCCATGGAGACTGAATCTCGACTGTCAATTTTGACTGTAACTCCTGGAGAAGGCCCCGTCCATCTGGTTGACCTTCAAGGTCAACCTTGCTGGCTCCCCTGTGTTCTGTGGGGATCACAGGGCTGTTCTCCTACTTCCCCCCACGCCTAGGGGCTCACTTTACAAGGAAAACAACTCTCTTCCTGCTCATTTTTGAGACAAGGTGTTTGTCCACTTCCCTCATTGGCTTGATTGGGTCCCTTGACCATGGACCAGTTCAGTTGTCACCATAAAATATGGAGCAATTATTTCATCTCCTGAAGTTTGGGGGCTTTTTACATGTTCACTAGAATAACCACTTTGTGGATTTTCTCGCTGTTATTATTAAATATTCATAAGATTCTGTCTGCTTACAGGATAATTATATTACATTAATATGGTATGAACAAACGAAAGCAGTAATTACGCTTTTATCCCCTCCTATTTTGCAATTTACAGTTTACTTGTTTGGAGAATAAAAAGAAACTGCCACATTTGAAACAATATTATTTCATTTCTAAACAAGCGAGAACACAAGGAGCCCACCCAGGGTGGCAGGTTAAAGACTTCCCTGCTCCACTCCTTCCTTTTGGAAGAGCCTCCATCTTTTTAACCTTTTGTAAACTAGGCAAAACTAGCACCGAGATAAAACTAGTAAATAGACAAAAGCTAGAGATATTTTTTTCAGTTAAAAAAGAAAAAAAGAAGACATCTCTTCATCAGAAGATCTTTTCCTGGAGCTTCCTTCACCGATAACAATGGACCCAGATGTTTTCAAGTTATTGGCCCAAATCATCTCAATCTCTAAATCCAAAGATTCACGTTCCTCTTTTGAAAACAGTTTCTCCTCTCTCATTCCATCCAGGAAACCCAGACTCTCACTTAGAACGACCCCGATGTTCTGTGACAGGCCATCTGCTGAGCATAGATGTGGGTGTAAAAGGGCTCAGGGTGAATTTTTATTGATGTTTTGTGCACCTACTCAGTATTCAATGAATACTCATTGAACAGATCTAAAAGTGTATATAGATGTTGATTACAATTGCTTTCATCTTTCTAGGAAGGGCGCTTGCTGTGTTAAAATACATTGAGTTTGAAAACATATTCTGGAATCTATTTGACTGAAGCTATTATGTGGTTCAATATGTTTCAAATTTAAATTTTGAATTTGAATTTTGAAAATTTTAAATATTTCTTTTAAATGATGGTAAAATATCTGATTTGCTTGAAGAAGCGTATTCTTTTTACAGAAATAGTATTATTAATTGCTTTTATATTGTAGGTCATTTATTCATAACAAAAATCAAAAGGGTGATTCTTACCACGTATACAAGAAGAAACGTTCCACTTAAGCCACCGTAAAATGTGGAACGCCAGGGCTCCTGGGTGGCTCGGTCAGTCGAGCATCTGACTCTTGGCCTCAGCTCTGGTCTTGATCTCAGGGTCATGGGTTCAAACCCTGAGTTTGGGGGGGTCACCCAGCATGGAGCCTACTTTAAAACAGGTGGAATTCTAGTCCAATATTCCATTCTTTCCCATGACATTGGTGTGTATTGTACGTGAAATTCTAATTAACAATATAGGACCATGATGGCCTAAATCGTAAGCAAGATAACGCTGAAGGCTGTACTCCAAGCATACTTATCAATGGTTCAACATTCATATTTGTGAGGGCAAGAAGTAGCAGTGCCCTGAGGAAAATCTTGATGCAATTCCATCAATTTTCCAAATGACCTGATGGAAGTACATATATTAAGTGTACAAGAACAGAAGTTGGGCTCAACAGGTGACACCTTGGAGAAGAGGAACAGATTTAACTGTGACCATAAAATCTGACTCAGAGGTCAGGGGAGGTATAGAGTTTGCAGAGGGGTGTCAGTCACCCTACTGCTGCGGGGGTGGGGTGGGTTGGGGGTGCTCATGACTGCACTCTCCTCCCAGCTGCTGGGGAGCTGGGCAAGCACACTGTGGCCTGGCCACCACCCACACCAGTTCAGTCAGGGGCTCGGGCCACCCCAAGGGCTCCAGGTGCCTGACCCTCAAGGTGGGTGGGCCTCTGGTCTCCAGGTAATTCAGACCTTCGGCCCCATGGCCTCCTGGTTATTCTGACCTTCATGCCCTCTGGGTAATTCTGACCAGTGTCTCCCACTATAAGCTCCTGTTTGAGGAAACTGAAAAACGGACTTGGATTTTGACAGAAGGACATAGACCACATGCCAAAAAGGATACCCTTAAGTAGTCGGGACATTTTTTTCAAAAATTGATAGAGGGACCTAGACAGTAAAACTCCTCACACCGGACATGCCATCGCGGCCAAGCGTGATGACCTGTAACCCTCACACTGCTCTGTCATGACTGTAGCTTCGAAAAGGTGTTGTGCTTTCACTCGGAGAGTTTAGTTTCCTTACGATCGTTACCCTCTCTGTTGTGTTATCTTCCGTGGGGGGAGAAGATGGCTGCTTTGCACACGTATTCTCAGGAACGCAGGGGCCTTTAAACTAATTCGGCTGTGTCGTAGTCGGGGCATAATTGCCCTTCATCGGGACAGAATGCTGTGCCTTCAGGCGGCCAGGCTACTGAAACCGTGGGTGCCACCCCCTCCGAGGAGGTGACACACCAGGACTTAAGAAGCTGACACGGATTTGGTGGAGAGCAGCAGAAACGATTAAAGACTCGGAAAATAGCTCCTATGAAGGAAGATTAAAGGATGTGTGATTATTTAGCCTGGAGAAGAGAAGCAGACCTAATAACCATCTCCAGGCCGGTGAAGGGTTATTACACTGCGGAGGGTGACCAGCTGCCCCTCTCCACACGGAGGAGGAGAAAGGAGGAAATGGGCTTAGCTGTCGATAGTGGGATTTCCAGGGATATAAGGAGATTCCTTCCACTGGCCTGGGGGCGGGGGTCCCCTCACGGAGCAGCACCCGCCCCGTCGGGAGAGCCCAAGCCCCCGCCCTCCAGGCTTACTGTGGCTGTGGCCGCTCTGAAGGACGCGTGACTCTTGATGTGTGTAAAGGTCACGTATTTCAAAGGACAGGTGGGTGAAGAGGCCGGACGTGCTGCACGTGACCAGAGGCAGCCAGCTGCACTTTATTCTCGCTCCGTTTTCACGGGTGATCCGAGTGGCAGTCTCGAAGGACGGGGGGCTGTTGGAAAGAAAAGCAAAATTGGAATCGACTCTAGCCTTGACTTCACATTCTATTTAAAAAAATTTTTTTTAATGTTTATTATTTATTTTTGGCAGAGAGAGAGAAAGACAAGAGTATGAGTGGGGAAGGGGCAGAGAGAGAGGGAGACACAGAATCCGAAGCAGCTCCAGGCTCGGAGCTGTCAGCACAGAGCCCGACGCGGGGCTCACACTCACGAATCCTGAGATCATGACCTGAGCTGAAGTCAGAAGCTTAACTGACTGAGCCATCCAGGTGCCCCGAGTTCAAATTCTTTTCAGTAGAAATAATCCTTGATGTTTTAAAAATAATGTAACCAGCAGAGTGTGTTTGTTTGTTTGTTGAGGAATAAGAAGAAAGGAAGAGGGTAAAGAAGGGGATATGTTTTGTTTTGTTCTTTGTTTTTCCTTCAACATTTGAATTTCTGCGCCCAGAACATTGCTAAGTGCAGCCATCACGGGGGCCTTGGGTAAGCCCTGGACACCAGTGTCTGGAGGTTACTTCACGGCTCCAGTGAACGCCGGCCTCCGTTACACAGGCAGTGGAATGAGCAGTGAGTCAAGGACAGTTACCAAAGAGAGGATTGCTTAGGGTACATGGGGGGGTCATGGATACCGACTTCTCTGATGCGGCCACACACAACCCCTCAGCACCACCATCAGTGATGATAACGCTGTGGCAAACTTGCCATAGCGAGAACGAAAATGCGCTTGTTCCCCCAGCGGGGTCTCCACGATACGGGGAAGGCGAGGCTAGTGGAGCAGAAATCAGGTCAAATCTTTGTTTTGTTTTTTACAGGGAAGGACGCTCTAAATAAATACCACCACCCACATCCACATAGTTTCAAATTTGAATTTCTTTTACAAGGTGCACTGTCATCTGTCTCCTGTGGAATTCTTCAGAGTGGTTCCTCATGGCAGCGCCTTCCGAATGCGGTCTGTCAGCCGTACCAGAAAGCTGCCTGTCCGTGGCCGCACTGCAGCCCTCACTCCCACCCCTCCGTGCCTCAGCTTCTCCCTTCCCGGGGAGCCCTCCCTCCCCCGTGTTCCTTCCCCGCCAGGGACTTCGATAGGCCTCTAGAGCAGTAAGCACACCGTGCGTATTTGAACGTCCCGTACCCACCCATGTTTCTCCAGTGGGGGGTGGTCTCCCCAGACTGTCTTTCCTCAGTGGCCTCCCCATCACCTGGACCACTCAGCACTGGACATGCATGTAAATATGGGTGGGTGGGTTATGGAGGGGCGGGGGATGGAGCAGAGCTGGGTAAGGGGCAGGGATAAAGGGGTGGGGGTGGAGAGCCTGGCGGGGGTGGGATGCAGGGCAGACCCACAGAGCTGCGCTCACCACGAACCTTGAAATCATGCCGCTCGCTGGGTGACTACTGTTCTACGAGAATCGGGTCATCGCATCACCGTAGTTAACTTCCTTGATTTTGGAAACCGGTTCTGCTTATTTTGGGGAAAAGGTATTTTTAAATAAACTTCACTTTTGCACCTGCCGCACCAGTTCTGACATCCACTCCTAAGGACAGTGGTTGGGCCTTACACGCCCGCAGGGGCCCTCCTTGCAGAGAAGTGACCCTTTGTGACCAGGCACCGAGCGTGTGCCCACACACACTCTCGGCTTCTCCATGGCAGTAAATGCACCTTTTCATCAGGCTTGGGGAGGAGGGAATGTTGGAACGCCTTTTCTCTTTTTTTCACCATTTGAAGAAATCAGAGTGTTTTTTAAAATGATAAAGGAAAAGAGTTTGTGCTTCTGTAATGCTTTGTGTTGAAAAACCACCCACAGAGATAGCAGAGACCCGGAAGTGGGGCTCAAAATCACGAACCATTGAGTCATGACCTGAGGCGAAGTCAGACACTCCACTGACTGAACCTCCCAGAGCCCCCCCCCCCGTAGTATTTTTAAGACATATGCCGAACTCCAGAGGAAACATTCAGCCTTTACAAAAATCCACTATGCAATGCTTATATCCAACAGAATGTACTGTTTTTATATATTCGATTTATACTACCTGAAATCTTCCATTGTCTGATAACCACACCCTATAATTAAACACCCTAAAAAGTTGCAATGGTTTTGATAAATATATGATAATGTACATAACCTTTAAAACAGCTCGCAAGAGATTAAGGTAACTGAATCCAGGTTCTCCAGGTCTCCGGGTGTGTGTCCAGTTCACCTACAGGCCTCCCTACAAGTAACAGCAGAATACATTTGAGTAAGAGCCTCACTTCCCTGAAACAATAAGAATTTGGATTCTATGTTATATGAGACATTGAAGATATTGGAATCCAGGTAATTGAAGATAAACGACTTTGTGATGATTTTGAAAACCAAAGATGTTCACCAATTGAGTCAAAAGGTAGAAAAATAATCTATGTAAACAAGTATTTCTATTTTGTGTGCAGTGAATTCAGAAAGATGCCTCCTGGCCGAGCTCTGCACCCGCACTCCGTGCGGCACCCCGTCCCCTCTGCTCTCTTCTGTGGGGACCCTGTGACAGCAGGGCCTCTGTAACTTTGCGGATGGCCCTGTGCACTCTCTCCGCTGCACACAGTGCGCAACACAGGGCCCCCATCAGCCCACCTTCTTTCCAGAGTCAGTCTGCTGGGGAGGAAAGTCCACGCTGGCCATCAGGAAGCCGCAGCCTGAGTCTCCTCTCCACGCCCCGCCGCCCAGCCTGTGCCTGTGTCCTCCCTGCCCCTCGGGCCCGGGGCCCCTGCAGCTGCCCCAGTGCATACGGACACCTGCTCGTGGGGCTCTCTCCACGTCTCTCTGCTCCCTGGAGCCTCCGCAGGGACCCTGACCTTGTCAGGTGACCTTGCTGTTCAGTGCACATTGTTGCATGGGATGCCGAGATCACATCACAGCCTTTCCAGGAGACCTTAAGTCTGTTCTGTGAGCAGCGGGCCACACAGCTCCAGCTGCACAAGGGACGGCGGAAATTCGTGAAGCGGGCACGTTGATAGGTAAGTCAGTGTGGGGCGTGGCACACGTGCGATTTGGGGCCGCAGGGCACGTGCCTGTGGTCACCATCTGAGGTCAGGACCGCTGCCCCCTTGTGCCGGAAAGCCCCACAGCAAGGACAGTGAAGGAAGGAACGGCCTGCTTTCCCCGTGGGGGAAACAGAGGCCACGTAGTGCCTTTGGGTGCCCCCCGCCCTCCGGAATGGAGGCTCGTGGGCAGGAGCCAGGCTGCCGAGAGTCAGACACGCAGGAAGACAACGGGCCCGGGCAGCGGTGGGAGCGGGGACATGGCTGGCGCAGGTGAACTGCGCTTCTGGAAGCACCTGTCTCCGGGTCCTAAACCCGCTGCCCAGCCTCTCTGCCAGCCTACCACCCAGCCACTCCCCTCCTCCGCTCCTTCTCCACGCGGCCGCAGAGGCCTTCCTGGCCTCGGGGTCCTGTAGCACCCCTCTCTGCTGCTCCTCCATCCCTTCCGGGGCTCGTCTGTGCCTTTGAACGTTCGTCAGTGAGTTGGGGAAGATTTGACACATGAAACAAGAGGGCTAATCCGGCTGGCGGGACACTGGCCGGGTGGTGGCCGTGAGGTCGGCCGGGGCACTCGGACCCGCGCCATCAACACCCCAACGCATCTCCGCAGGGCAACCGTGAGAGACGAGGGGCATCAAGTGAAGGCCTCTACATGCAGATTAAACAGACGTTTCCAAAGATGATCCAAGGCGGGGCGGGGGGGGGAGGGCCGGTAAGCGGTATGTGCCAGTGTCCTACTTCAGCTGGCTTCAAGCTACCCAGGTGCCCACTTCCTGGAAACGGGACAGTGGCCTGCCCCGCGTGCGACCTGCCCTTTCCTGCGAGGCTCCGAGAGCGCCGTGCGTTTTCCTGGGCCTCAGTCCCCACCTACCAGCACCAGCAGCTGCCGGGAGGGAGGGCAGTGCCAGGCAGGGAGGACACTCCGCGCTGGCCAAGCCCCCAGCCCAGCCCCCCGCCCAGGCCCCGGCCCCCCCGCCCAGACCCCCGCCCAGTCCCCTGTCCAGGTCCCGACAACACCTGGCCCAGTGGCCCCAAGCCCCTGTGTCATGACAACACGGAATTCCCCTCTTCCTCTCTCTCTCAATCCCCTCATTTTTGGTGTGTTTCCCTTTCTCTCCCCTATGGGGTTCCTCTTACTATTGTGCCTCTTATTATTACCTTCTGCTTCCCTGCCACTACCTTCTGTTCCTCCTCCATTTTGCCGTTTGATTGTTTTATTAGTACCTTCTTCCTTGATCCCTAGGTAAGGCTTCAATTATCATTTATATGCTGATGACTCCCGAATTCATACCTACACGCAGACTTCCTCTCTTGCCTCAGATCCGTGGGCGCAGCTGTCTGCTCCCCACAGTCACCCCAGGCCTCCTCGGAGACCCCCGCCCCCCGCGACCCTCTTCTGCGCGCGTGGTGCCGCCGTCACAGGGGAAGGCCCCTCCTCCTCGGCGGCACCAGCCCCTGCCGTCCCCCAGCAGCGGTGGCCGGGTCTGGTCATTCCGCTCACCCCTAATCCCCCGTGAGCACGCCTGGCCTCGGCTCAGCCTTCGCCCCCCCCGCCCCCAGGCAGGCAGCCTCCTTCCCCTCCTGCTTGGACCCCGCAAGAGCCCCTCACCCGGCCTGCGGGGCGTCAACGCTGCCGCCAGTCCAGGAGCCACGTGTCTACACGGGACACCGCCTCGCCTCAGGTCCCGCGGCTTCTCAGCGGAGCGCCCGGCGGACGCCGCTGCTGCTGCAGGGAGTTACCGCCAGTCCGTGGCCTCCAGCACTGCCGATCCATAACTTCCTAGTTCCGGAGGCCCCAGGTCCAAACTGAGGGTCCCTGAGTGAAAGCCCGGGTGTCAGCGGGGCGGGTCCCTTTCCGAGAGCTCCAGGTGACGACCGTTTTCTCGCCTTCCCCTCTGGAGGCCCCTGCTTCCTTGTCCATCATCGGAGCCAGGGAAGACCAGGGGAACTTTCTGGACAGTGTCGCTCTGGCTCCCACCCTGCGGACCCGCCTGCCCCATGTCAGGCCCCTGGTGCTCACACTGAGCCCAGCTGGTGACCCAGAATAATTGCCCCACCTGCAATCCAATAACGCCCCCTTGCCACCCACACGGCGTGTCCCCAGGTCCCAGGGATTCGATCCTGAGCATCCTTGGGGTCCGCTACTGCGCCCCCCACAGCTCACTCCCGCTTCAGGATCACGCTGGCTTCAGGGGCCACGTGTTACCTGCCCACACCGAGCCCCCTGCCCTGTGCGTGGTTCAGGCCGACTCCCACGGGTCCACCTCTCTCGGGCGTTTACAGCCGTGACCCCTCCTGGAGCGTAAGTTCCCTCCCTCCGGCTGCACCTAGTGGCGAAGCCTGGGCCCGGCCCCGCGCTCCTCTCTCTGACCGCGGCTCCGGGCCTGGGCAGCTGGCGCCCCGCGTCCTCAGGGGCTTGGGGTGCAGAACGCGCCCCTGAACTTCCCATCGCTGCCCTCGTGGCCTCAGGGAAAACCAGGACACCGGGGAACATCACGAAAAGGGAGGGCAGAGTCAGCAGCCTTCTTTCTGGGCTTTTCCTCCCTAAACAGAGCCTCGAGGTCCAAGTCAGAAACCAGCATTTTGAAACGCAAATCCAGGTTTTGTTGAGAAGAAAATGCACTTAGACTCGGCAGTGGAGCTCCCGTTTGCCAAAACCTTGACCAGAGGAGGGGAGGAGCAGAGGAGCAGGGACACAGCCGCAAGCAGAAGCCGGGATGGGGAGGTGGTGGCCGGAGAGCAGAGCGGGGGGGGGGCTCAGGGGCCCCCCCGAGCGCCATCTGCCCCACCCCCCGGGGCAGGACGGGCCGCATGCAGGGCGCCCGGCCCTGTCTGCTGCCTGTGCCAGAGCACGCGGGCCGGCCGGTACCTGCACAGCCGGATGGGTGAGTGATCATCCCTGCTCCCTCCTCCCGGGCCCTCCCGTGGGGGTGGGCAGGGTCCCCACCAGCCCCTGTGCACCTGCGGCCCCAGATCACACATCCGGCAGAAGGGGGCTTCCGTCGCTCCGGAGCTCTCTGCCCACTGTCGGAGCTCCGCTCGCGCACGCCCTCCACGGAGCCCGGGACCAGGCGGGTACAGGGAGGAAGGCTGGGCCCTGGGCCCCGACCCCCGGGGGCATCACCCACCCACAGAGGAGTCCGCACCAGGCTCTGGACAGCGAGCCGAGCTACCTCCCCGCACGCAGAGCCCCCGCTTCCTCCTTCCCCGTGTCCCCGCCGCTCTGCGCTGGGGGAGCTCGGTCCTTCCCCCGGTTCCTGAGACTAGGCATCTGCTTTGTGACTCAAAAGCAATTAATTAGCTGGTCTACATGGTTAATCTGCTCCTTGGTAATAAGAATTTGAGGATGACAGGACACATTGACCCTGAAATTACTTTATGAGCAGTGCACGTGAGCTACCCCGAGCAGAGCAGACGGGCTGGGAATGCGGTGTGGAAGAGGCAGACCTTGTAAGGGCAGGACCTCAGGACCGAGCCTGCTGAGCCCCTCATAATACGCGCTTTGGAAGCTATAGGTGCCTCCTCGCAGTAACGTGGGAAGATGGATTCATTTCGTTTGCAGAGAGCCACAGAATTAGATGATTTTATAAAGCGTCTGAAGTAAAAGAACTGCAGTCAGGAGTGTGAATGCTGGTGTTTTAAGAGCAGGTGGGGTCGGGACGGGTCAGGAGTGAATTCGGTGATTGTTTATGATGAAAACATGCTTATAGGATTCCACCTACGCAAGAGAAGAATGGATTTGATACCAAATAACATTAACTTCTGCAACTTTTTCTTTTTTCTAAGTAACAGGACAAAAAATACTTTTTTAAGTATTGAGTCAACATATGTGAACTGTGGCAACAAAAGGCAGCCCGGGCTCATTCCTTCCCAGACGGAACGGGGCCTTGCCAGCAGCCACAGGTGAGCCCAGGACACCGGCGAGGAGGTCCTCCCGTGAAAAGTGGCTTTTCCTCCGCATGGGGCCTGAGCCTTCCTCCCTTTACATAGACGTACCTGGACAGGTACGCCCCTCCCCGCCACACCTGGACAGGTACGCCCCTCCCCGGGCACACCTGGACAGGTACGCCCCTCCCCGCCACACCTGGATGAGTATAAGGGGGAACCTGCAATAGCAAAGTCAGCCTGACAAGAGTTGGGCTCCAAAAGCCTCTTGGTTCCTGCTAGTAAGACCCCCTCCCCCACGCAGACAGTGGGTGTTTGAGGGGCTCCAGCAAGGGGGAACCTGACACAAACGGCTCAGCCCGGGAAGCCCCCTACGTCCAGGCCAAAGACCTCCCCACCTAGGTGAGGAGCTAAAGCGCCAGGGGAAACTCCTTCTGCCCGTCACCCCTGCCCCCCACCCCCAGGGCATAACTGCCAGATTTGAGCAAAGCGCAGTGATACCAGACAAACCAAGCTGACCAAAGTATCACCGCAAAGGCTCTGAAAGTAAAATTACCACTGGGAGCGCCTGGGTGGCTCAGTCGGGTAAGCACCTTACTTCAGCTCAGGTCACAATCTCACAGTTCATGAGTTTGAGCTTCGCTCGCATAAGGCTCTGTTCTGACAGTGCAGAGCCTGCTTGGGATTCTCTCTCTCTCTCTCTCAAAATTAAAAAAAAATTAAATTATCATTGGAACCACACAGTTAGGCCTGGGGCAGCCTGCTAAAATAGGAGACCTCGATGGGAATCAGAATCCCCTAACTAACAGACCAGATGTCCAGGATATCATCGAAAATCACTCTTCATACTAAGCAGCAGGGAAATCACGATGTGAAGGTGAAGCAATCCGCTGCCACCAGTGATGAGACAAATCACGTGTGAGAATTACCTGGCAAGGGTTTTAAAGGAGCTGTTATACAAGTAATTCAACAACCAATGACAAAGTGTCTTGAACAAATGGGAAAAGAGAAATATCAGCAATGAAATATAAGTTTCTAAAAAAGAACTAACTGAAATTTTATTACTTTTTTTATTTTTTTTAAATGTTTTATTTATTTCTAGGAGAGAGAGAGAGAGAGACAGCGTGAACAGGGGAGGGTCAGAGAGAGAGGGAGTCACAGACTGAAACAGGCTCCAGGCTCCGAGCTGGCAGTCAGCACAGAGCCTGACGCGGGGCTCGAACCCACGAACCATGAGATCATGACCTAAGCGAAAGTCGGACGCTTAACCAACTAAGCCACCCGGGCGCCCCAAACTAACTGAAATTTTAAAGGTAAAGAACACAGTTACTGAGAGTGGAACCCTTACTGGATGGACTCAATCATCGGATGGGCTCGATAGCAAGTGGAGCTGATGGCAGCTGGAAGCCACGGCTTGGGGACCGATTGGTAGGGCTCACCCACCTGAACAACAGAGAGAGAAGGGATAGAGAAGAAATGGGCAGAGCCTCGGGGGTCTCGAGCCGCGGGCAGAGCCGGATTCCCATCCTGGAGCCCACGAAGGACAGCAGAGAGGGGCTAGAGGGCAGTTAAGGAAATAATGACAGAAAATCGCCAGATCTGACAAAAGATGGAAACCTGTAGATTCAACAACTCAACTCAAAACTAAGAGTCTATGCAAACTAAGATGCATCACAATTACATTTCTCAAAATTAACAAAGAAAAAAGATCTTGAGAGCAACTGGAGAGAAACAGCACATTATCCTGCAGAGCAGCAAGGCCAGTGTCTGCGGACTTTCGACGCCACCCCATGGAGGTCCCGGAAAGGGACAGAGCATTGTCCAGGTGCTGAATGGCAGGACCCTTCAGCCATGAATTCTGGCAGAAAAAGCAAACAAAAAATCCTTCAGGCATAGGGGAAAAGTAAAGACGTTTTCTCATGAGGAAATCTGGAGGAAAGGGTATTTGTTGCTGGTAGATCTGGGCTTAAAGAAAGGCTGGAGGAAGTCGTGCATCAGAAAGGATGCAAAGAAAGGGGAAATCGAGGAGCAGAAGGGAGGAGAAAGGATGGCAGGAAGCGTGCCTGTGGATAAATGCAGTGGCCTGTCCTCCTCGGAACTTCCTAAATCGTGCCTGATGAGTGCCTCGCCAGCGTAACGCCGCTCCAGACTCAGCACAATACTTGAGAAGCGGGACAGCAAAGAACCTAAATGGGAGTAGGGTTAGCATGTCTCACTTGAAGCGATGAAACAAGCACAATGCAGTACCCAGGGCAGCCGTGCAAAGCAATACGATTAAAAACATGGCGGACAGATAAAATCGGAACTCTTAATCCTGAAAAAGTAACACACAGGACTTCAAAGGAGAATCCGAGGAACAAGAAACAGGAGCAAAAATAGATAAAGTGGCAGATTCAGGGTAACAAATCAATAATCACCATAAGTGTAAATAGTGTAAATAATATCAATTAAAAGTGATTTAAAATTAAATTAAAACAACAAATGAACAGCAAAAAACTGCAACTTCAAACTATACTCTCGGAAGGAACTCACAACAAATTCAATGACCAAGATACTAGGAGTAATATGATGGAAACGGATATAACGCCCGCCCCCCCCCGCGCGCCACACACACAAAAGACGTGACTATCCTAATATAAGATAAAGCACACTTAGGTGCAAAGAAAATTACTAGAAACACAGACAAACATTACATAAGGATAACAAGATTAGTTCAATAGGAAAACATCATGATCTTAAATGTGTCGGCACATAAAAAAACAAAAACATAAACAAAAAAACAAAAAACAAGAAATCTCCGAAAATGTCTCAGAAGTAATATGTGATTTCAGCAATATTGCAGGATACAAAAGCTACATAGAAAAATCAATCACATTTATATATGTTAACTATGAATATGTTAACAATGAATATATGATAAACTAAAATTAAAAGCAATATTATAGATAATTGCTGTAAAGAAAGTGAAATGCACAGGTATAAAGCATGTATCTAATCAGTTGCTGAATATGATCCATTTCCCATGAAATAAGTTAAAGGTGTAAATAAATGGAAAGACACTTCAGATTCATGGATTGGAAGACTCAACGTGGAAAAAGATTGAACTGCTCTACAGGCTCAGTGCAGTCCCGATCAAAATCCCAGCATGGTGTTTTTAGACATCCACAAACTTACTCTAAAATCTCCATGAAAAGCACAGGTGTGCAACAGCTAAGACCATCTTGGACATTAAGAGCAGGGTGGGAGGAATCATTCCACCTGATATTAAGAGGCTTGTGATGCATTGTTAGTAATGAACACCACATGGTATTTGAACAGTAACATATTGTGTTCAATGGACAGAATAGAGAACCCTGAACAGAATCACAAAATATATTCAATGGAGTTTTGACAAAGGCACAAGGTAAATCATTCCAGGAAGTACTGCGTTATTAGTAAACGGGGCTGGAGTGGACATTCGTAAGCAAAACAAACAAATAAAACACAATAAAAAACAAAACACCCCAGAAAACAATAACAGAAGCAAACAAATCATAAAACCAAAAGCAAACAAACAAAATAAAAATACTCCTCAACCTACACTTCACACCTTATATAAAAAATAACTCAAAATGGATCATGGGCTTAAATGTAAAAATGTGACAATATAAAACAGAAGAAAAATAATGGGGAAAATCTTCAGGATCTGGGACTAGTTCTTGGGCATTAAAAACATAATTCATAAAAGGAAAAGCTGACAACTCAGGCCTTATTAAAATTAAGCACATTGTTTGGTTAAGCTTCTTGTGAAAAAAATAAAAAGACCAGCAGTAGCCTGGAAGAAGACACCTGTAAGTCACCTCTCTGACAAAGAACTCTTTTCTACCATGTACACACAGCCTTCAGTACTCAAAGTGCAAAAAAGCAAAAAATCCAGTTGGAAAATGGACAGTAGACAGGAACAGCTATTTCACCAAAGGAGATGCCCAGATGTCAATAAACACAGAACGAGTGGTTCAACTTTATTATCCATTAGGGAAACGCAAATTCAAACTTATGAGATATTATAAGACACCTATTGGAATGGCTAAACTAAAAAAAAAAAAAAAAAGACTGACAACATTAAAATCTGACCAGGATACACTGGTAAGGGGGAGAAAGTCCTTCATGCACATCTATTCCGGGAAGAATGCAAACTGAGAGACCCATGGTGGAAAAGGTGTGGCAATTTCTTTATCAAGTAAATGTGTGACTACCAAGTGTCCCAGCATCAAACCGATCTTTTTGTTCTGTGCAAGGGCAGTAAATGCAAAATATCCTCCAAAGACCCGAGGATCCAGAGGATTGAAGAAAAAGTCTGGCTTGCTGAGAAACGGTGTGTCCAGGGAACTGGTGGCACAAGCCGCCAGACTCGGCAGTGCCACCTCTGGTAAGACCTGCTCTGAGAGCCCTAGAGGCGGTAGTAGGTGTGGGGGGCCTTCCAGGAGGGGGAGTCGGAGAACCGCAGGCGTATCTCCAGAGCAGAGCCGGGGGGCTGTGCCCAGGGAGTGCACACAAGGCTGTGGTTACACGGACGGAATGCGGGAGGGAGAGCTGTGCTCCACAAGGCTTCGGCTCACAGAGCACTCACGAAGGATGGATTTTTCCAAGACGGTGTCAGTCTGGTTCACAGACCGTTTATGCCGCAGAAAGGAAACCTTGTGTTCACATAAAATTCCGAAAAATTCTGTCAGTGAAGCATCCCACTCTTAGTTTCGGCTCAGGTCATGATCTCACAGTTTGTGAGTTTGAACCCCACGTCGGGCTCTGCTCTGACAGCATGGACCCTGCTTGGGATTCTCTCTCCCTCTCTCTCTCTGCCCCATCGCCATGAGTGTTCTCTCTCTCTCTCAAAACAAATAAATAAACTTAAATGAACTTTAAAATAAAATTAAAAAAATAAAAAATAAATAAAATAAAATAAAATAAAATAAAATAAAATAAAATAAAATAAAATAAAATCCTGGGCAACATGATATCATCATACTGAACTTAAAAACAAGGCTTGCATTTTATCAATCTATTTTATATGTAAATTACAGCAATTTGCTTCACAAATCTAAAGAAAAGCTTACTCATATCAGTGAAAAGTGGACTTAAAATACTTAATATTGTGGACCAGCATGAGCAAATATATTAATACTTTAATTAAATGATGATTAATTAAAATGATGACTTTGAGATTCCTGTCATAAGTCTTTGGGTGAAATATCAGAGAGGAGTCTGAAGAAGCCTAATGGATAGAAGGCGCCTTCTCCCCCCTCTGAAGATGGTCTATGCACATATCTACCTACCGATCAGAATATCTGTATCAGAGTATAAATATTTAAAATATATATATTCAACACACTTTCTGACATGCCAATAGTGACAGTTTCTAAATGTGTAGCATGAAAAATTATGTCTGTAGCATAACTGACTTCAGATTATTCATTTTTATGCTCTGCAAACGTTCTATGTTGATGAGATCTTATCATAAGAGGAATATCACTCTCTTCCCAAAGCAGAGACCGTTCTGAAGGCCAGGGGTATCGAGTGCTCCTCTGCCGATAGAGGGATCCACGGAGAGAGGCCTCCGGCCCAGTCCTCCAGGAGGCCGAAAGGATTTGCCTGGGGCCACGGAGGGATAGATAAACTCTGCCTTTGGTGGGGTGTTTCTTCACGCTGAAGGACGTGGACACATCAGGTCGTTG
>JAESUZ010005114.1:132500-147500 GCA_017311185.1 Proteles cristata cristata
ACACAGACGTAAATAATCCTGTATGCAGAATTCCGAGGTTTAACAGTTCGCCTGAGGGCCTGACTCCTTGCCCAATACAGATGCGATCTTAAATCTCATGCCTTATTTCTACCAGTCCTGCACTGTCCCTTTTTGCTTATTTGGTCTTCCATTTCCAACAGGAATAACCCAAAGCGAAGCAAAAACAAAGAGTCAATTGGTGCACGGAAATTAAGGTCTTGTGGAAGTATTGCTAATTACGCTGTATTTAATCAAGCTGTTTATGAAGAGGAACCTGAATGGGAGGCAGGGAGGGCCCTCTGGTTCCAGAGCCTTGCCCACCGCTCACCTAATGGGCATCTGTGGCACCAGGACACACAAGGCCCAGGAGCAAGGCTGCCCCTGGGATTAGCATAGTTAAAAAAAAAATCGGGGCGCCTGGATGGCTTAGTCGGTTAAGAGTCCGACTTTCGCTTAGGTCATGATCTCGCGGTTCGTGGGTTCGAGCCCCGCGTCGGGCTCTGTGCTGACTGCCAGCTCAGAGCCTGGAGCCTGTTTCAGTCTGTGACTCCCTCTCTCTCTGACCCTCCCCTGCTCACGCTGTCTCTCTCTCTCTCTAGAAATAAATAAAATTAAAAAAAAAAAAAAGGGAGGGACGGGAGGGGGTCACCTGGGTGGTTTAGTCGGTTAAGCGTTCGACTTTCACTTAGGTCATGATCTCGCGGTTCGTGGGTTTGAGCCCCGCGTCGGGCTCTGTGCTGACTGCCAGCTCAGAGCCTGGAGCCAATTTCAGAGTCTGTGTCTCCCTCCCTCTCTGACCCTCCCGTGCTCACACTGTGTCTCTCTCTCTCTCCTAGAAATAAAAAAAAAAATCAAGAAGAGAAAAGTCTCCCTGGCTATTTTGCTCCCTGTTTAAAACTTGTTATAACTTAAAGTAACACAGGCCTGAGCCACTCTGTTGTTTTCTCTCATTAAGTTCAGGAAAGTAGAGTTTTGACGGATGGAAGCCAGTAGAATTCATTTGTAATGAGTAGTGGTTCAGGAGATCACTCAAATCCTGGCACCTTTCTTGTGGAAAGCTCCTTTCTCGAGGACTTAATTGTAACAGATTGCTGCTATTATTTTAGAGTAATAACTCATTATAGAATGGGGTTTCTATACAAGCCCTAATAATTCTGTTATGTCTACCATGATTTTTCAACATTAGCTAATGAAGTGCCCCATCATTTATCAGTAAATAGCATCTAATGTTGCACAGTAACTCTTGTGTCAGAATTCTTTGTGCCAGCATCCTAGATCAGGGACAATTAATATCATTGGAATTGGTGATTTGGGAAGCTCCTTCCTTGTCATGCATCCTAATCTTCCCCTGCAATGAAATCATTTGACAGGTTGATACAATAGTCCCATTTTTCATTCATGTTATCAGCTTCTGGCTTCAAATGACATGCGTGTCTGTGAGGAGTATGGACCTTCACCAGGGAGTTGAGACACACATAGGGCCAAACCCACCAGAGGAATTCCACTGCAGAGAGTCTCTCTCCGTGCCTTGTTCAAACCCCACCCCCCCAAAGACTTCCATTTGGGGTGATTGCCAGATCCCAATAAAAAATGAGCTATGCTTTTTTTTTTCTTTTTTTTTTGAGTCACAAATAACATTTCATGGTGCAGTATGACAGAGAAGTACAGAAGCTGTTTCAAATTCCTTCTCTGGGTCAGAGAGACATGACGTCTACAACTTAGGCAACCGTATGCTCCTTGCAAAGACACTGACTTCAAGCCTCCTTTGACATGTGCCGATCTGTTTGTGTGTGTGTGTGTGTGTGTGTGTGTGTGTGTGTGTGTGTGTGTGTGTTAGCACCATACACCCATCTCTCCAGAATTCACAGTCCAGACACATGCTGCTTCCAACATTCAACTGGTTCATTAAACCTTAGACATTAAATTCGAAATTGCCATCTCCAGCCTTGCCCCCAAATATCTTAAGTATTGTACCGCCGTTTGTGAAGAGTTTTCTCCACATGTGTAACCTCAGTGCTGAATGAGCTCTGTTTTCATATAAAATCATTCGAGACATATTTCACAAGGACTCCAGCCTGGAGCCGCTTGGAGCCTCCTTCGGGCTCCCCTCTGCTGCGTGGATTCGTGGACATCGTGGGGGACCTGGGTCAAGCCTCGGGGAGCAGCCTGGCACCCACAGCAGCACGGCCGGCGCCGTTGCTAAGGAACCGCGCGCGCGAGGCCGGCACGGGAGGACGCACGACTCGAGGGACTCTGACACCCCTCTCACGCTTCCAGCAGCAAGAGCGTTTGAGCAGGCAGAGCCCTCTCCGGGCCCTCTGCGTGTGCTCATCCCATCCGCCCAGGTCAACTGGTCCTTATAGAAGCAGCACCCCCGTCAGTCATTTTGAAAAATTGGTACCTTGGGAATCAATTCAGTCCAACGGTAATTGGCAGTAGAATCAAACAAAGTGCTAAGTGGGAAGAGGTGGATTGCACGTTGAATTCCCCACCACAGCGCAGATAATTAGCCAATGTCCCCTAACTTTACCTTCATCCCATCTAGGTTCCTGAACTGAAGTGAGATGAGGCACCTGGACCATGGAGGCGGGTGTCAGCTCTCCTGGGAGGGATCAGGTTTGGAAGGTTAGGTCCTCATCAGGACCCCCTTTGCAGTGGTCACTGGAAAGGCAAAGGTCAGTGGACGGGACATCTTCGCTGTGGGAAGGAAGGACCCGGTCACCTCGTGGAAGGGACACGGAAAGTGCAAGAAAGGCGTTGCACCTGTCTGGGTAAGCAGAAATCCTGCCACTCAGAGTTACACGGAGCATCCTTCTCTTCCAGAACCTTCCAGGCTGGCCAGGACAGCTGTATGTTCTGGAGGGAGGTCCTCCTCCCAGAGGAGCTATTTGAAAACAATCTGAAACGGACCTTCAGAGAGCTACATTTAAATGAAATCCAACTGATTCCTGATATTTAGAAGATGACGGAGACATAAACAGCCCCAAGGTGTTTCCCTGGCTGGACATGCAGCAATTAGCCAACGTTCGACCAGAGGCAACAATCTGGTCGAAAATGCAGGTAAGTCCACGCCCTTGGAAGTTCACTGGCCAGTTTGCCCTGAAAACCCTGAATCCCACTGCCTTTCAAATGGTGCAGACTTGCCCTGCTTAAGACTACTTTTTAGTGCTTTTTTTTAATGTTTATTTTTGGGAAAGAGAGAGAGAGGCAGGAGAGGGCACAGAGGATCCAAAATGGGCTCTGCACTGTCTGCACAGAGCCCAACATGGGGCTCGAACTCATGAACCACGAGATCATGACCCAAGTCAAAGTCCAACGCTCAAGTGAAGGAGCCCTCAGGTGCCTTTGTGCTTATTATTAATTTCCCCAGACACTGTCTCCAATCCCTGAGTGGAATAAACATAAGACATGTCTAGAAATGGAAAATGCATAGTAAAGTAAATTATTTTCTTCCCTCTTTCAAATTGCATATTCGCTTCTATAGCTCAATTTCTGTCACATGTGCTCTTGTTGACCATTTCAAATCCTTCTGTGGCAAAGGGCAGAATGAAAATGACTTCATTTTAACTACTTTGGTCACATTCTCTCCTCCAAAGTGTGTCTGATAGGTAAAGCTTGACTTCCTGTGGGATAATCCCATTTTGACCAATAGGGGATAAACATCAATAAGCGCCACCTTTCCTTTGATTTTACCTTATAAATAGATAAATTGGAGATTCACACCCACCGCCTGATAGGCCAGACCATAGAGACATTTTGCTAATTTTCCTGTAGAGTGATGCCTTCACATGCTTTTATAAGCCTAACGCCATGACTAGGGAAAAGGTGGTGAATTAATTCACCCCTGTCATAAGATCTTGAACACCCTCCCGTGCTTCCTGTAAAGCACATTTTGATGAGCTGAAATGAACTTCTGGAAAAGGAAATGCACACCAGGTCATGCGCCTGGAATGTTGCCGCGTCCACAGTCATGTCCTGAAACAGAATTATGGTGTCCCCTTAGAGACATGGCTTCACAGAGCAAGTCTTTTTCAGTAAAAACAACAATGAAAGTTTGTGTTCTTCCAGTCCTTCTGGAAGCTGGGCCCGTCGGCCTCCTGGCACAGCCCCGGCCGCACCAGAGATGAATATTTCAGAACTTGTCATGGGCAGTTGAGGGGACTCTGCCGCTGCCTGCGTCTGACGAGCTATTTATCATGTTGCTAAGTGCCAGCATTAAATTATCCCTGCTGTTATGACAGCAGCATTATTCATCAGGGGAACCGCCTCCGTACGCGGCTGCCTCCAGCCGCTCCGGCTTCTGTTTTGTCTTCTCAGAGGCGTATTGATCTCTGCACTTCGTACCAAAGGAAAAAGAAAGGCGGAAGGAAGGAGGGAGGGAGAGAGGGCGCCAGGATCCCTTCAGACACGATGGCTGCACTGCTGGGGCTCTTCCCCAGCCGGAAACCTTGGTTTCACAGAATTCGCTCTCTTGCTTAGGTCTTACTTCTTCCCGGGAACCATATGAAGGATTAACATGTAAACACATTGAAATGGATTTTGATGAAAACACTCACAGCAGAATAGCTTCCTGTGTCTGCAAGAAAGTCTCCTGCATCTGTTACCTTCCCCGCACCAGCCCTGACAGCCAAGTGCCCGCCGGAGGACCGTTCGCCTGTCATGCGTTTGTGAACCAAGTCAGGGGTGTTTATTTTCCTCTGTAGAATTTTATTCAATTTTGTGAAACTCCAGAACAATTCCGATTTCAGGAGATTATCTTCCTCTCAAAACTGCAGGGGCTGTAAATGCTGGGGGCAGGACAGAGCTGTCAGCGTTTGTTGGGATGTTTTCTGGAGACCACAGGGCGCAGTGATCCTCCCTCAAAGCCACACCGCTCAGGACTCGAGGGCCACTGCTTTACTGCCGAGAGACGTCTCTTCCAGGAAACCTGACACCACGTCCAATCTGACGGCCGTGGATCCGCCATGTGGCCTGTGAGGGAAGAGGGGGCTGGGGCATGGGGACATTGAATTCCACCACCAGTGGCAGATGGACCAGGACCCACCCCATGCCGCGGGTGAGGCCTGTTCGACTAGGGAGGGTGGGGTCTTAGGTCAGCGAGAGGAGCCAGAGAGAGGCCGCACTGAATGTCCTTGCATAGCAGACGCGTAACTGGGGAAATCCGAATGCCCCTTCCTCTCACCCTATGAAGAATAAAGGCCCCACAGCGACCTCTTTTTTAGGATTTGGCATTTAGCTCAGATTCAAGCTGAAGAAACGAAAATGCAAAGTCAAATTGTTTATGGTTCCCTTTCTTCTCAACGAACTTGAATTCAATTAGTCGAACATAATTCAGTTGAACTTGAAGGACGTGGGAGAAGGGAAGGAAAGGCGCACTGAGGAGGTGCGCCATGTCGGGCTCCGGAAAATGTGGCTTAGTTTTCAGGGGAAAAGAAGGGGAAACAGAAAAGGGAGAAAGGAAAGATTATTTTCTTTGATGCAAACCTATCTGTTCCTTTCAACGCCCCCCCACCCCCCGCCACGCACACACGTGGGGATCGGCCACGGTATGCACTCGGCCTTGGCACTTGTGTGTGGTCAGCAGGTGCAAGGCAAGCCTGGCTCTCTCCCTCCGCCAGCCTCATCAAGCACAGAGTCTACACGGACAGGGGCTAAAAACAATACTAAGCGTGGTATTTTCAGAGACTTGGAGAGAAGGCCTGCGGGTCCGGACCTGGTGGCATCCAGCGTTTCCCTGGAGGCGACGCCCCATGAACGTGAGGGTCCATTTAGCCTCCCCCAAGAGGCTGTGGCTCCTGGAGGCACAGCCCTTGCTGAGAGGAAGTGAAGACACCCCAGATTTCTCCCCACCTTCTTACTCATTCGCTGATGGGCTTCTTCATCCGAATAGAACTTAGAAAACCAGACCGGTTTTTGGAAAACCGGACACATAGTTCAACAGAAGAAAATCCAATTTTAACTTAGGCACTGAAGTTATCTAAGAGCTTGTAGGTAGAGAAAACAAAGATGGAGAACACATTGTTTACATGTGCTTTCTTTCCTCTCTTCTCTGAGGCTTCTCATTAAGGCGTAAGATCTCTACTGCTCAGTCCAGTATAACACACATGGCCATAGAAAGAAAAGTTTGGGTCATATTGAGTAAATTTCCATTCCAGTTTAAAAGTCCTTTATCTGTGTGCAGTATTAGTGCATTAAAGAAGAAAATTACAGTTGGAAGAACTGAATAGATTATGAATTTTCCTCTCAAGTATCTGCAAACACATGGGATGCCTTCCTTTTCTGTGTCCTGGCAAGTCGAAACAGTCCGTAAATTAGACAAAGGATCAGAATGACTCACATATTGAAGGGATAGCAGTGATTTTGTTTATAAATTTCAAATATAAGTGACTCATGTGTATAATCCATTAGAACCCTTCCCCCCAAAGAAAGGCAACTTTTCATACCTTTATTATTTTTATTCAAACATTTTTTCATGCAAAATTTCAAACACGTAAATAAGGTGAAAAAATGTAGTAGTGACTTGACCCATACACCCACCGCTAGATTATACCGCTAGCACTTTACTCCGCTGTCTCTACCTCATATCTGTCCATATACATACTCGTCTCATCTTAGAAGCATTTGAAAGGTAATTGAAGGCATCGATACACCTCATAAATATTTTAGCATTTATGTCATTAATTAGAGTTCATGTATGCTCATGCTTACATTTTTCTTTTGAGGTAATTTTCATAGACAATGAAATTCACAGACCTTTAAGTGCATATTTACTGAATGTGGCAAATGCGTACACCGTTTACTCAAACCCTAGCAAGACAGGGACCATAATCACACGCCCCCAACTCTCTTTTGCCCTCTTCTGGTTGGCCTGACCCTTATCCCCACAGGCAACTGCTGTCCTGACTTCTTTTTTTTATCTTAGGTTATCTTTGCCTGTTTTAAAATCTTGAATAATTTCCTTCTAGTAAGAGTTTTCACTCTGACGATTATTTCTGAGATCCATTTCTGAGATCATGTGTGCAGCAGTGAGCCATTCCTTTTTTATTCTGAGCAGTGTCTTTCTTTCTTTTTAATTTTTTTTAATGTTTATATTTTTGAGAGACAGAGACAGAGACAGCAAGTGGGGGAGGGGCAGAGAGAGACACACACACAGAATCCAAAGCAGGCTCCAGGCTCTCAGCTGTCAGCACAGAGCCTGATACAGGGCTCGAACTCATGAGCTGTGAGATCATGACCTGAGCTAAAATCAGACGCTCAAGCCACTGAGCCACCCAGGCGCCTCTCAAACCGTGTCCCTTCTGTGGACGTGTGTCCCACTTCCTCGGCTAACTGTGCAAGGCGGGGTGCTGCAACGGTTTTCATTTGTTCCTCATGTTGATGTATTATTCATATATTGCTTGAAAGACAGTTGATGAATTGATGACCTGTTCAAAAGAAGTAAGTACATAATCAAACTTTGGTGGAAACAGAAGCTACTGTTGTACAAATTCAACTGGAATGAAACCTTCCACTAAATAGTTTTTTACTGAACATTTTGATTACATCTGAGATGGTACCAGTGCAGCAAAGCTGGGGTTTGAACCCAGTCAAACTGGTTCCTACCACCGATACACAGTCACGCATTTTTTTTTTCTTTTCTATTTGAGTATCTTTTAGAGAAACCTTCTAAAAAGTTGAAAGAGATATTTACAGTAATGAGTACTTCACCACTGAGCTCCAGAATCAATACCCTGTGCCTTTCTAAGAGGGAAGGGAAACTGTACATGTCACACACACACACACACACACACACACACACACACACACACACACCATATGTGTGTATTTTGTGAATACATTTTCGTGTTTGGATGACAAAACAAATATTAACTCAAATAATTTTTTGATAATTCACTGACATTGTAAACAACTGCTTTCCCACTCTATAAGCTTTTTTTAAATATCAGAAAAAAACAGGTATCTTTAAGTTTCCAAAGTGAAAACTTGTACAAAGAATTTAACATTTAAAATTATGAATTTAGTTTTGAAATGGCCCTTTTATTCAGGCCCCGTGAAATCACCACTATCTCTATTCATTAGCCTGTTTGGACAGACCCATTTGGACCAATATAATATTTAAATGAGAATGGGGTCCTTCAGAACTCCTTCTCTAAGCCGAGTACAGGCTGTACTTGATCGAGAGAGTACTTGAAGCCGGCAATGAATGCAGGCCCTGCCTTATTTTGATGTCATGGTGTACATTCTAGAAAATAAGACAGCATTGAATAGAATGTCAACACTTGGTCAAATTACCAGGTTTGAAGATGATGTCAGAAGCTGAACATGTGTAGAATGCCTTTAATCTGAATACATAAAAAGTAATGTGTGCGAGAAAGCTAAAACAGCAGAAAATGACAAAGATGAGATTAAAAGCACCCCAGAGACGAGGAGCTTTGTTTACAATGTATTCAAAGTTTTGCACAACACGAATTAAATATAATACAAGGTACTTTTCAATTATTAAGATGAACTTTCCCCCATAGATTCAAACTGTTAATAAAAAGAGAAAAGATAATTGCACTCCCGCTTAACTGCCCAGTATCTGTCCCTCGAAATGCGCCAGTTTCTTTAGATTCTCTTGTGATTACTTTCAAAGCTATTGTGGGTTTATGAGTGCTGTTAGCCTCTAATGCAGCTTCAAATGTCAATCTTTATATTACTGAAGGACAATTAGGCAAGCCATGTAATTGTGTTGTCACTTATTAATTTCAAGCTCCAATGTCATAAATTATATGCTTTAATTAATACTGTGTCAATGGCAATCTGTAACTTTGAATGCATGCAGAGGTTAACAAGAATACATAATTAAAAGAAAACAGTGAATAAGGGCACGGCTGAACAGTTTATAAAATTAGGCAAGAAAGTGAATGCTTTGTCAGCATGTAAGCACCATGATTAAAAAGGGGGGGGTGGAGGAATTAATAAACTAGTGCAGGGGAATAGAAACCATAGAATAAGACAATAAAAAAATGAATTCAAGAAAGATGCACGAATAAATAAGCAGATATAATGATGCATTCTAAACCAAACCACTCAAGAAATTGGGTATGTTTGTTGCTACGGTCTGAATGTTTGTGTCTCCCTTCAAGTCCATAGGTTGAAGCCCACCCCTCAAAATGACAATATTAAGGAGTGATCAGGTCATGAGGATGGAGTAGATGAATGGGATCAGCGCCATTACACTGGAGACCCCAGAGAGCACATGACCCCTTCCACCCCCAAGGACAAGGTGAGAGGAGCTGGCCAGGCCCCAGAATGAGGCCCCTTCCCAGAACACGCCCATGCTGGAACTTGATCGTGGCTTTCCAGCCTCCCTAACTGCCAGAAGCCAATTGTTTATAAGCCACCCAGTCTGTGGTACTTTGTTACAGGCTAAGAATTTCTCAATAAATTTTTCCATTTAATTGAATTGGTAAAATCCTTCTTAGATTCAATTCTCAATGTTGGAAACCTTTCTAAAATATATGACTTCACTCACCTGCCTTAGAAAATGCTGGACTCGTTCTCAAAGACACTGGGCAGTTTATTGTGCTTTGTGGGCCTCCTGCAGACATTTCCGAAGATGATGAAATAAAAGCTTCAGAGTCAGAAAAAAAAAAAAAAAAAGAAAAAAAAAGAAAGAAAAAGAAAAGAAAAGAAAAAAAGTAAGAAAATGCTGGATTCTTAGTCATGTTCTGGAGTTTGAAAGTGTGGTAGTGGTTCAGGGAGTTCACTTCAAAGGATATTCTGATTGCTGTGATGACTGTAAAGAAAGATTGACTGCATACATTCTATTCTGTTCTCTTCTGTTCTCTTCTATTCTATTCTAGATGTCTTAAAAATACATATCTAGTGTTACTGTTAGAATTTGCTCCTTTTTTATGCCATAAAATTAGAGTGTAGGTCTGCTTTATTAAGGATTCTGTTTAGGATTGAATGCAGGACTCCCAGAAACTCAAAGTTAAAAGGAACATCGAAAGTTGCCTGGTGCAATCCATTCATTTCACGGATGTGGTAACAAGGCTTTCAGAGTCCAAAGACTATTTATTTGCTGGCAGAGCCAAAGACGGCAGCCTTGGGATGGCTCTTATTATGAGTGAAAATATTTTTTACGTTAGCTAAGGTGGCGAATAATGTTAACTGGAAATAGAGTCAAAACCAACTTATCTCAGAAGGAAATTCTGCAGTGTAGACAGAAGGTGCACTTGATAACTAATACAGGAGACAAAGAGACCTGGTTGGGTCAGTAGAGGTCTAAGAACCATGTGATCAAGAAGCATAGTCATTGGAATTGTTATAACCTCTCAACTATCTGTGGTCACCACTACTGGAAGGGGCCATGTGCACATACATGGTTGTGCTCTTCACGTAAACATGGCAAAGGGGTGAAGTGGATGGTTCACCCCTCATGTTGGACATTACCTCCCTCCCCTTGTGAAGCAACTGGCTTTGGACATTTTCATTGACGACTGTGGAAACAGCTTCAACCAAAACTGGTAGGTTTCTAGTTTTCTCCCCAAAATAATGAATCTATTATCATCACAAACTGAGTTGCAAGGGCGCATGAACTGATTCTGTGCATGTGTAATCACTTACATCGTGGTAGCTAAACATGTCAGATTTCCATGACACAGTAGGTTTAGAAGTGACACAGCTTGTTTACCTACTCAAGCCTTAGTGCAAGGATGGTGTGTCATTTTATAACTGAGTGACTTTGGAAAGTTGGTATATCTTCTGGAATCCAGTGCTCCCTCCCTCCACACGGGACTGCCAGCATGACTCAAAGGATACCTAACAGGGTTCAATGAGCTACAAAAATGAAAACCACATTATGAACTGTCATGTGTCCCACATGAGATTTTGGTTATGAGTGTTTGATCTATGCTATTGAATGTCCTTTTGAAAATATAATAAAAAATTCATTGAGTTATTGGAGATGCGTGGTTGAGGCAGCAAAGCCATATGGAAGTTGACTTTCAATACGCCAAGAGTTGGCCTGGGTATACAGTTGAAGGAAACGAATCTGCAAATTTGGAAGAGACACCTGCAGCCGCGGCCTCTGAGGCAGTGTTTACAATCATCAAGACATGGCAACAGCCCAAGTGCCCGTCAGGGGACGAGTGGATGAAGAAAATATGGTATAGAAACACACAACAGAGTATTATTCGGCCATAAAAAAGGAAATCCTGACAGGCATGACCACATGAATGAAACTCGAGGGTAGTGTGTTAAGTGAAGTAAGTCAGGAAGGGAAAGACAAATGCTCTATGATCTCACTTCGATGTGGCAGCTGAAAACGCTGAACTCATAGAAACGAAGAGGAGAATAGCAGATGGGGGCGGGGGAGATGGGGAGACGTTGGCCCGAGAGTAGGAACTTCCAGGTGTAAGATGACTAGTTCTAGGATCCAGGAGAGGGCGTGGGGACTGTAGCTAACAACACTCCAGAGTGCCCTGGTGGGCTGCGGGGAGGGTAGATCGTGAATGTTCTCACCTCGCACACAGAGTCACGGAAATTGTGTGAAATGATGGAAGTTTAACTACCACTATCGTGGTCATCATTTCACATTATGTATCAAGACCATCATGTTGTCTGTCTTCAAGTTATCCAATGTTATGTGTCAACTATATCTCCAAAAAGCCGGATAAACAAGAGACAAAAATGACTAAGGATGCCAGCACGTCCCACCCTTCACCCTCCACCTATAGATCTCACCCTGTTCTGTTCAGACAAGCAACTACAATAAATGGTTTCCACAAACAAATACAAAGTAAATAAATACAAGGAAAGAATTGTCAGGCAATTTGTGAAAAATGCATATTTCCAGAAGCATCCTGACAGCTTCTGATTCATTATATGAATGAATCCAGTTCTTTGGTATGATCCAGTAGGGGTACCAATCCACAAGGCCGGGAGAACACAGCATGAAGCCAGATCCCTCGGCACAGCTGTCTCCTAGCCCGTCGTGTGGGCAAAATGAGCCTTGCGTGGCGTGGCTGGCAGCGATGTGACCCGCAAGGTCCTTAGCCCTCTGGCAAAGTTCTTTCTTACAAAGACCTGTCATTTTCTGAATAATTTCTAAGCAGAAGGACTGTGTGATTGGCTGCATGCATCATCTCATTTAATTTTTGCAAGCTTAGTTCTAATGTTATCCTGCTTATATGGGTGAGAAGATTGGGGTTTCGATTGGTTAAGTATCTTATTGCGTATCGCACAGCAAGTAAATGGAGACTCTGGGACTGTCTAAATCCAAAGCCCACGTTCTTAATCACCATGGAGTAAAGCCACCAGGAACCGTTACTGAAATACTCTAACTCCTAGAATTGTTTCTTAAAGAAATAATTCAATAAAACAAAAAATTATAAGTGGGAAACAATCTTGGTTTTCTGAACTCACCTATACATTCCAAGGTTGGGAAATAATTTAAGAAATTCCGTTCAATCACATAATATATAGAGACTACAGATAATTATAAAGCTCAGCCATTGTCTAATGAAAAGTAATTGGATGATAACATTGAATTTTCCTTTTTGGGGGAATATGTGATAAGTACATAAAGGCAAAAACTGAAAGAAAAAAGATGAATATTTTTGGTTTCCTCTGTTATCAAAATTCAAGATGCTCTGACTTTACTTCCTTCATTGTTCTCTCCCATCTGTTAACAGTCTGCAGCCCGTTCACGTTTACACGCTGGCACATTCTGCTGGGTCCGCCAACCAGTGAAAGAGCAGCGGCGGTGAGCACTACCGTGAGGCAGAAAGCGCCACAGGAGCACACCCGGTGAACCCAGAGTCACGGGACTCCGCGCGCCTGCCTGTGTCCCTGGAGCAGGTGTCCCTGCAGCCTTCCCGGGGGAGGTGGCGTGCTGACTCCTGAGTTCACCACAGGAGCGTGGGTAGAGGCAGGAGCAGGGGGGACCTATTCTACATAAAAGGGGTTTGCGAGATTAAAGCGTGTGCTCTGTGCAAGAGCTAGTACTTTAGTTTGTCCGGGGTAAGAACTGCCTGTCATCCATCTGTCTGTCTGTCATCTATCTATCTAGCCATCACCTATCATTCTCTCCCTCACAATATACAAACACATCCACATGTCCACCACCAGTTACTTAAAATTCACTTCATTTGACAAGAAGTTTGTTAATGCAGAAAGCAAAGCCCCTTGTACATGACCCATGGAAGAGATACACGTAATGTTTTGAAAGGACTTGCAAATTTGTACAAATATTCTTGACTTGGGAATCTGGAATTGTATATGCACATATAGTTACATTCTATCTATAATATAACTATACTTACACCTGCATCTGTATTATCTATCTCCATCTGTATCTATCTATCTTGATCTATCTGTATCTATTATCTATGTATCCATCTATCCATCTACCCACACATCTACTCATTTCTCATCTATCCACCTATCTTCTATCTATCTATATCTATCTACTATCTACTATCTACTATCTATCTATCTATCTATCTATCTATCTATCTATCTATCTGTCTGTCTGTCTGTCTGTCTATCTATCTATCTACAGTCTATGTATCAACTATCCATCTATCTACCATCTATCTATGATCTATATATCTATCCATCAGCTATCTATCTATCCATCTGTCTACTATCTATCTATCATCTGTCTATCACACATCCTCTATCTACATATCCTCTATCCATCTAGGCATTGCTCCATATGGAGAAGGACAGATGGAGGTCTATCTGTCATGTATCTATCTATCACATATCCTCCATATACGTATCTTCTAGCCATCTAAACATCAGTTCATATGGAGAAGGACAAAGTACATGACACACGTGTGCATCCAATATGCATGTCACATCAGACGAGGTCTCAAGATCTGTTGAGGTTGAAGTTGGGAAATTAGCAAAAGAAAATGACATCCTCTTAAATTGTACTGGAGCCCTGGGTAGAGTCCCATAATGGAAACTTGAAGTTTGAACAGTGCCGAATTTCTATTTAGTATGCCTCATTTCTGAGAGAATTTGATTCTGCTAGGTATGTTGTGTGACTTTACCAACAATCTCTGAGCTCCAGTTTCTTGAAAATCAATTTCACAGTGAAAAACAATGAGATGATAGTATAAACAAAAACAAAAAATTGAAAAAGCAATCTAGTTCACCACACCTGGCTGTTTAATAATATATTTATTTTTGTCTTGGCTCTTTTGGGGGCTGACTAAGCTCCCCAGTTTGTAGGTTGTACCCTCCATGTGGATTATCCAGTCTGGGGGCTTGAGTCTCCTGGAGCAGGGTAATGTCCTAACACCGAGCCTCATAGATTCTGTGTGTGGCCAATCAGACCCACCAGTACCACCTACTTTCCACAGGGAAGAGTTCTAGAAAGTATTTGTCACCTGAATTTTCCAATATTTAGGCCAGGCTCTGTTTTCGCCTTCACTGTTATTCAGTGATTTGGGAAAGGATCAGAGGCAGTGGAATACACACACAGATATGTGTATATGCATATATGTGGATAGATAGATAGATAGATAGATAGATAGATAGATAGATAGATAGAAGATAGAAAGATGCATCTCCCTACCTCTAGGCAATGTCTATTGACAATGTAACTGATTATGTGAAGCCCTAAATCTTTCCACTTTTAGTCATCTTGTTTCTTGCTTCTACTTCTTTCTTTGTTGGATGACGGTGGCCACCACAACTCAGTGTTTGTCTTGGGTAATTTGTCGTAGGCTCAGAAGTCCCCTTCACCATTTGATGAATGAATTATATCTGAATTGTCTGAAGACGATTAGTAAAATAAAAAAGTTTACTTCGATCAAATTAAAACTTAAGAAATGTGTGTCTTCTGCAAACATTGATGTAACATCAAATTTTAACTACACATTTTCTTCTGTAGAAAAAAACAATTCAAAGACCAAAGTTGAAAAACTGTCCCTGCTTGCTGTACCATAAATACCATTTTTATCCATTGGCATGATTTTATTTTCTTTTTATAACGTT
>JAESUZ010005114.1:152500-347180 GCA_017311185.1 Proteles cristata cristata
AGAATCCAAAAGAGGCTCCAGGCTCTGAGCTGTCAGTGCACTCCAAGATGGATTTTTTTTTTTTTTGAGAGATAGAGAGCATGAGCAGGTAGAATGGTAGAGAGAGAGAGAATCCCAAGCAGGCTCCATGTTCCACACGGAGCCCCACGCAGGACTTGATCCCATGACCTGGGATCATGACCTGAGCCCAAATCAAGGGTTGATGCTCAACCGACTGAGCTGCCCAGGTAGCCCTGTAAGATGGATTTTACAATAGTTTAAATATTACCAGGGGTGCCTGGGTGACTCGTTTAGGCGTCTAACTTCAGCTCAGGTCATGATCTCATGGTTTGTGGGTTCGAACCTTGCGTCAGGCTCTGCGCTGAGGACTGAGAGCCTGGAGCATCCATCAGATTCTGTGTCTCCCTGTCTCTCTGGCTCTCCCCATCCACGCTCTGTCTCTCTGTCTCTCAAAAATAAACATTTAAAAAAAAATTTTTTTTAAATAAAATAGTTTAAGTATTGCCCAGAAAACTCTCATGCAAATTAGCAGATAGGGAATATTAAAATGAGGCGACAGAATAACAACAGCAAACCTTCAAGCTGTGTTATCAGAAATTACTTTTATTAAACCTACTACCCAGTTACATGAAGAAATTGAAGGAATGACAAAGATAATGGGTAAAAGATTATGTCGATTAGAAAAAAATTGGTAGTGAGATTAACTCAAGAATCCCTTCTGGAACATAGCATCCTTCCACAGCGCCTGACTTCTGATAGCTGAATCACCCCCTCGTTAAATCACGGGAGCACGATCCTATGGGAACAGAGATCTTGGCCTCTTATGCACGGTGACGCCCTTCATGCTTAGAAACAGGCTTGATGCAGGTAGTGCTTAATATTTATTGATTGAAACAATGAATGAACACATTTTAGAATTGCACATGCATAATTTTCATATTCTTTAGTATCATGTCCATCATGAGCTTATGCTGTATTTGGTTGGCGCTCTAAGTGGCAGAACTCAAGTGAGCTGCCCAGCATGTGATGGATTAAAATGGCCATCAGCAGCTCGCACCAGAGTACCACACGCTCCATCCCTCTTACTTTCCCAGCCCACGGTTTGGAGGGCACAGAGGTCACGGTGTCCTCACACCCTCCCTGTGCTCCCCCTGCTCGTTACATGGGAGAGAACGATACTTAAAGCAGGAAGAAACAGTCACATTTTAGGAACTTCTTTTGTCAAAGCAAAGCTATGGAATGGCTTTACTTCAATGAGAGAAAACTCCTGGGATTCTGGTCGGGGCAAGACCGGATCCACAGGAAGCCTATAGAATTAGCTACTCGGCTGCGGAGGGTCGAGATGATCTCAGGTTAAGGAAAACCCCTCCTACGGAATTTGCCAATCACGGAAGCCATTTCAGAGGTGCGACCCCCAAAATACGGAATTTGGTTAGATTGTTCAGACTACCTGATTGCGCTACATTTCACTAAATTCTTGATTGGCTTAGATCGCAGATATGCTCTATTTCCTGACTAGAATTAAATTATTCAGCATTTAAAGATGAATTTAAGGATCATGATATACAATCTTTCTATGTACAAATGGATTTATGTTGGTGCATTACATAATTGAAGACAAAAAAATATTAGTGTTTTCTGTAGGGTGCAGGCTCGGGCTTCCCCACGGCCTGGTGGCTGGTGGCTGGAACTTGACCCCGGGGGAACCAGGTTGAGCTGTGCCAGTGTTTTGACCAGCCCCAGACAAGAAAGATGCTTGAAACCTAATTTGACATATCTACGGAGTCTGACTCTACTAATTTATGTGGATGGACCTAGGAAGGATGTTTTACTGTTTGGAGCTCCATAAGGAAATGCTTCATCAAATATATTTTTTAAAAAATTGAATTCTATTGCTATATCTGGGAGATTTTTGTCTATCTCACGTTACCACTTTTTAAGGCCTTTGAAATTCCATCTTTCCACCCTGTGTCCTGTTTACCAGAGCATCCCCATCCCGGAAGGTGATGGTGTAGGGTCTATAAAACTACAACTTGGAAATCAAAACAAAGTGAATCCCATCCATGTTAATGCAAATAAGCACATCATTTAAAAATAAACAAATCTGCCATATGTTAATTTTTAGTATTACAAGTCGTGTTTTTATCCTTTTACATCACCAGGCCAAGAGTGGGTTAGACAGTGGGACAAACACCAGAGTGAGAATCCCCAGATCTAATCCCAGATCCCTTTCTTAGCTGCCACAGCCCAAGACAAGTCCCATTCCCATTCGATCTTTGTGTCTTCATCTGTAAAATGAGAAGCTGGGTTACGTGACCTAAAATAGCTTCTCCAGGTCCAGCCTGTTATGAGGGATCCGTGAGATGACATGCTCTTCTCGACTCCTAAATTGGGGCAACTCTCCAATCTCTACTCCTAAATCTAGCACGGATGCATGTTCCTGAGTCGCTTAAGCACCAATACCCACAACCTCACAATAGCTACCTTTTGACTTACGTATGCTGCTCTTCCTACACTCGCTTCTTTGACTGACTTTATTTGGAATCTGTTGCCATCTACCATTTCCAGTTTGTCAGCAACTTTACATAGGAACCTGTCACACGTTGTCTGGATGAAAGGAGGGGCATAGTGTGCTGACTACGGCTCATCCTGAGCCTGAAAATATGTATCATTGCACATCATCCCTGATTGGTACACACAATGGTAATGTCCTCAGGCTTTGTTTTTCCTCAGTCAGAATCTTTTGGTAAGCCTGTCTCTATAATCGAGGCAAAAAGTGTTCTATGGGAAAATGGCTCTAACAAATTGTCATCTCAATGACACCTGCTGGAAGCTTGGGGGGAAAAGAAATGTTGTGTGTCAGTGGGGAAAGTGAGGTAAAGCTTCTGTGAAATTGGAGCTTGAATTTCCTGTCCCGGTAAAAACAAACATATCTTAAGACCAAGATGTAAATATATTTTCATGCCTCTGTGTGACCCTATTAAAAACCAGAGGCCAATATTATTTTAAAAAGGGAAGGTTTAAGGTAAAAAAAAAAAACAAAAAAAAAAAACAGTGAACAGAATCAAAGCAGAAGGCACCCTATCTAACTCTAAAAATTATAGTAGTAACACAGTTACTGGGATGAAAATTTTGCATGATGACGATTTTAATGGGAATGGCGACGTCAGGTACAATTAATAAGACACTTCTTTATCAGGTAACACGCATGTGGCTATTTTTCAGGGACAATTCTGCATCCAAGAGTTCTCAAAAGAAGCCTTCTGAACTCGCATTGTCTCAGTTTTATCGTGGAGAGGTCAGATTGGGTTGCGAGAGCAAAAGGGAAATATACATCGCATAGCCAGCAGGCTCCTGAGTACAATGAAGTAGAAAACAAACTGCTAAAGGTCAAGCCTGCCAGTCACTAAATGTCCAAAAGGGAAATTTTGATTTTTTTTAAATAAAAGGTAATTTGATCCATCACGACTGAATGTTACATTAGAAGATGCCCCACTTTGCCCTGATATAAACACAATAGTGCTTCAAGGAACAATGTCCCAGAAAACCCTCGGGTCTCAGCGAATATATTGATTTCATCTGAGTTAATAAACGCGTAACAATGAAACCCGCTAATCAGGGACCCGTGGCCGAAATACCACCCTATCCTCCTGAGAAACGTGCTATTTCTTTATTCATATTCACAGACCCCAACACAGCCTCGACAAAAGAACTTTTCAAGTTCTTGAGGGACTGTCAGTCAAGACTCGGGTTTAGTTGGAGACAAGAGAAGATTGTTGATTAGTTTACGATGGCAAAAATGAAGAAGGCTCACAGAGAGATTCAGGAGACCGTAGCCGACCTATTAAAGATACACAAACAACACAAATCAAGACAAACGGAATCTATGACCTGGCCACATGCGAATTCGATTTTAAGAGCTGCGTTCTTATGCAAACTTTCCCTTCTGTGCGGTTCATTTGTACCTGAGAATGCTATACCCTAGTTAGCAATCCGGGGGTGTTTCCTCAGCCTCCAAACAGCCACTGAATATCTACCTCTGTCTCTATGAATCTTACCAAATGGTCCAACTGAGAACACCAACGTGTCAACCACTTTTAAAATTCTTGGACAGACATTCTGTACCTGTTACTCTCCGGGCAGCCAGGGACGCAGGTCTAAACTCCACCGACTGGTGGTTTGGCCTGGAGGTGAATGAAATGACTCAGGCTTCAGCTTCTGCACATGGGGAAAGGCGCCGCTGTCTTCTACGACAACACCCGCGTCTTAATTTTTAGGAATCAACTGACTGAACCAGATTTAATATTCTAATTCAAAGCACAGCTTCTATGTGGAAACAGGATTAATTTTCCTTGCGTTCCGTAGCCTAAAATAGAATGTGAACACCTGTCCTAACCTTATATATTTATATTCTAGTTTTCTTCTGCGCCAGCGGCTGTAAAGTCTGTGCTTCACGACACACGACACACTGACGCTGGGAGATGGTTCCGTGCTTGCTGATCGAGGTCCCTAATCACAGAAAATAAGAACTTGGTTATGAAAGCAGCACATAATAATGACCCACTACTCTGAGATATGTATATATTCTTAAATAGGGTTACAATTTTTCATTTTTTATTGTTTTATAAAACACAACATGACATTGTGTGTCTATAAAACTAACATCCTATTGTGCTGATTGACACACTGTCTGCCGTCCTTCAAACTCCCGTGTCTGAGCATTTTGATAACCTACATTCATTTCTTCTAGATCCTGGAAGTTATCAGCCTTAATATTTACGTATTTTAATAAAGTTTTTGTTTCCCCCCATTGACCCTAATTTAAAAAAATCTTTTTAGAAGTTCAGCTGTTTTAGATGAAACATTGATTACTTGTTTAATTCTTTCTTCATTGTTCAGGGCCCCTCTCTTCTCCTTTCATTTCCTTTGGCTTAGGGTCAATGTGGTGTCACTCTTCCTTCTACCTATGACACCCTAGTAGCTATGTCATACTTGGTGATGGGGGTTTTTTACTTCTGTGTCCAAATAATGGCTACAGAGGCTCAAAACTATAGGCATAAATCATTCTACAGCAAACAAGGGAAGAAAACAACTTAAAAAAAGCAGCCTGGAAAAGTAAGTTAGTGGGTATTCTTTTGTAAATCATTGGAAAGGCTCAGTCTACCAGCATCTTCCTCACTCATCATGCCCATGGGGTAACCCCCCCAATCTCGGATCTATTCCTTTGCCATCCCATTTCTGCACTTCTTGGTGGTGGTTGTTGGGGCCAGGATGATCGGGTGTCTCCTGATATTCAGGAAATAGCCTTGAAATAGCCAGTCTTCCGGAGGATTGACTGTCCAAGGACACTGCCAACCTGGGAGAGTTGGAGCTTGATGGGATCAGACGTGAATTAGATGTCTGCAGCAGATACAGGAGAGTAGAAAATTAGTGTGATCTCGACCAATTTCCCTACACTCCCTCAGCCTCCGCTTAATTTTCTGTAAAGTGGGGGTGAGAGTATGTACCCACTGGGCTCCTGGAGGGTTATCAGAGATGGTCCTGCGAGCTTTTCACGGGAAGCACTCAGCACACACTCTAGTGTGACTGCTTGGACTGAAATTATCTTGAATGTACCGTCTTACAAATTGTCCTAGTTTATGGGAGAATCGGTGGCAGAAGAAAGAATGTTTCTTCTGTTGTCCACCCTTCCTAAACAGAGCCACAGCTTAAGATATTGAGGCTGGCCCTTCCCCACCCCCTTCGAATGGTGATGGCCAGCACCGGAAAGGTGAGAACATGGAGGCGAGCGATCACTTCTGATGGCAGACTCTTTGGACCCTCACCGAACGCACAACTGCGTATTTAATGGGAAAAAGAAAGAGTGGCCCCAGAGCACAGCTTAAGCACAAAGCTCTATTACAGAGAACAGTCTCTGACTAATTTATCCAGTTTCATTCACTCATCTGTCAGTTGATATTAAATGGCTAGCGATTTCTGAGTAGAATGAAGAGGGAAAACATCCGTTCATTTTTTGTTCTTCGCAATAAAAGTAAAGCAGAAAAGTTGTAATAGCTCACATGTGTGTAATTTGGGGAAGGAACGGCTTGGGAGAATTGGAAAGAAGAAAGAAATAATTTCTACATTGAAGGGAATAGAAGCAGAAAGCACGTCACCTGTGGTAAATGGAATTCCCACTCTCGGGGCAGAGCGCTTCGGGGATGCTCCTGTTTGCCGCAGCTTTTCCCCCTTTTTATTTTCTTCTCCTTTCAGGATATCACTGAAGGGATCACAGTGGGAAATTACTTGTGCCTGTCAGTTGATTGTGTCGTGAGGAGGCCGGTAGGGCTGGGAGCTGAAGATCTCTATCCGGCGTAGAGCAGATTGAAAGGCAGTGCGATGGAACAGAGCCTCTAGCTCCCTGACCTGCTTCCTGACCTTGACCTCCAGGCCTTCTGCCCTCCCAGAGAGCCTTCAGATAAAGCTCACAATGCACTCTGTCCAGGTCCAACCTGGCCTTGACCACCACACCCACTTTGCCAGGAGCCTGACATGAATCAGCAAGTCGAAGGACCAGTGTGGACTGCTTGGATTCTGTTCCACTTTTTTTCATAGATAATTCTCCTATCTCTGGGGCCGGAAAGACTTGCCTCAGAATAAGATAAAAGCTCAAGCAACCTACATTCAGTCTTTCTACCAAGTAAAAACTACAAGAAGCATAAAGCTGGTAGCTATTTGCTCCCTTGTTGGGTGTCTTTGTGGTGGGCTCAGCTCTGGGATGCTCCTGATAAGGTTTCTTGGGCTTCAGTGACAATTAAGTAAGTGACACTGATTCCTAAAGATAGATAGATTTTCAGGTGCTACAGGCTCAAAAATGTAGCCTTTCAGATCATCAAAGTTTTCTCTGTTGGAGTGCAAACGGTTATTTCCTTCCCAGCCAGAGTCACAGGTAGAGCTAAAGGGCCAGCACGCGGGAGGCACTGTCATATGTAAGATCTGCGTGAAAGCAACATACCTGATAGTGCATTTAAGGCAATAACCCGTTAGGTAATGGCCCCCATTGTCATCATGAGATGCTTTGCACGCACATGTGACATCTGGACACCTGATGTGTTGACAATTTCTGAAAATTTAAGAAGAGTCCAATCGCTCTTCAAAGGCACAACAGTCAGAACCTCCCCGAGCTACAGGGTCGTCTGCGGTCAGGACGGCTCAGTGCTGCCCCTGGGCCCCTCCTGTAGCCCCCATTCCCCAGCGCCCGACTCTCCAGCCGTCCCCCATGCTCCTCATGGCTCATCCACGCCTCCTTCTTGCCCCTGACATTGTGCCCTTGATGTCACCCACCCTTGCAGTTCCACTAATGACATCTCACTCTTGGTCTGTGTGACACACTCAAACATGCAAAGAAAAAGACAATTTGGTTGACGCGTCACAACGGTGAGCCAGCTCACCGTCTCCCCTGCACATGGGACACCTTGGGGCTGGGGCTCATCTTGGCCAATGGCACAGGCAGAGGCCAAGCACTCAGGGCCGGCTTCTGGGGCTGTTCTGCCAGTGGAGTTGGGTGGGAGCCCTTAGGATGTAATCTTAGTGTGTTTTTCATATAGACGAATAACTTACCATTACAAGTCACAGGAAAATTTTCTCAGGGATTAGAAAGGAATTCGAAAAACTTGCAGCTTGCCAGTTAGCTTATTCCCATCCGACTAATTAGTGGAATAAATTAGCAAGCAAACTGAAAGCTTTTCTAAATCTTTTAACTGTCAAAAGACCATAGCATGCTCGCAATAATCTATTCTGAACAAAATTATCCAACTTAAAAGACACAGATTTCCAGTAAGGAGTAAAAAATGTCTATAACACATGATTGCATCCATACAAATAAAACTACAGATTCCTGAAAGGTTGCATGAACATTCATGAAAAAATACGTAGTAGGCAGATAAATAAACTTTCAAATCAAAGAAATCTACTGTGGCTTTAGTTACATCAGTCAAAATAGGTTAATATAATGGGCGGGGCTAGAAGAAGGAGTCACTTTGGGTAGTTGAAAGACAAAATACTAAAACTCATGTTAAAATGCCACATGTTCAAACTTGGTGTACCTAACGTTAAAAAAGGTGAAATGAATAAAGCAAAGCCTATGATTATAATTCTAATGGACAATATTGTCAAACTGTTCTTAGCAATTGATAGATCAAATGAAGCAAAATAATAATAGTAATAATCATAATAAATCAGAAAAAATAAGGTACAAATACCTATATGATTAAGAAACTTGAGACAGTGGCTTATATAGGATATATCATCCCTAACTATAGGAGATTACGCATTCTTTTTAGACACAGATGGAACTTACATGAAAATTCCTTGAATAGCATGCTGTCAAGTGAATTTCAACAAGCTGTGGAGAAGTGATAAAATACAAATGGATAATGTAACATAACCCAACATAGGACACTTGGAAATCACTTACCAGAAGAAAACCAAAAAGAACAGCCATATGAAAAGTGAAAACTTATGTGTAGACATTCACACACACACACACACACACACACACACACACACACACTCTAAAATGACTTGTTGGTGGAAAAAAATAGAGTGGACAATGAATAGTACACAGAACTTTATGATAATTAAAATGCAACTCACCAAAACTTGTATTCAACATAAGATGTTATAGAAAGAATTTCTGCTTAAACCCAAAGGAAGCAAAATTGAAATTATAAAGTTCAGAAGTTAGTGATACTAAATAACTTGGGCCAGCAAAGAAATTTCTTCAAGATCTAGAATTTGATCTGAACCTGGGTGGCTTAGTCAGTTAAGCATCTGACTTCAGCTCAGGTCATGATCTCATGGTCCGTGAGTTCGAGCCCCACATGGGGCTGTGTTGATAGCTCAGAGCCTGGAGCCTGCTTCGGATTCTGTGTCTCCCTCTTTCTGACCCTCCCCCACTCATGTTCTGTATCTGTCTCTCTCAAAAATGAATAAACATTAAACAAATTGTTTAGAGATCTAGAATTTGTCAAAATTATACTATTATGCTAAAATTCTCAAAAGAAAGTGAGAAGCATGAATGGTCCTATGACAAAGGCATTGAATCAGTAAATTCTTCCCACCAAGATCTCAGGATGAAAAACTTTTACAAGTTAGTTCTAACAGAGAGATAATTCCAAGTTCACACACAATCTTTCAAAGAATAGAAAATGAGGGATCATTCCAAAGTTCATTTTCAGGAAGCTACAACTAACAGTGCAGTCAAAACCAAGTAAGGACAAATCAAGGTCAAGAGTGAAAAAGCTAAGTATCCCACTGGACTAATGGCTGAACCTTTCTCAAAAAATGAGACAAAAATTCAAAAAATATGTTAGAAAATTTAGTCTTGCAATATATTAAAAACATCATAATGATAAAGTTGAGTTTATTCTGTAAATGCCAGATTGGTTCAATATGAGAAAATATATGAGTGTCACCCACTAAATCAATGGAGTACAGTAGAAAAAGCCTAAATAACCTCTACAAGAATGTCAGGGATACAGAAGAAAAATTCAATGAAATTTGTATTCATTTGTGTTTTGATATTTTTTTTTAATTTTTAATTTTATTTACTTTCCAGAGAGAGAGAGAAGGAGCGAGAGAGAGAGACAGAGAGAGACAGAGAATGAGTGGGGGAGGATCAGAGAAAGCAGGAGACTCAGAATCCAAAGCAGGCTGAGATGTCAGCACAGAGCCTGACCCAGGGCTCGAACCCAACGAACCGTGAGATTGTGACCTGAGCCAAAGTCAGACGCTTAACCAACTGAGCCACCCAGGTGCTCCTTCATTAATGTTAAAAAAAAAAAAAAAGTCTTAGCAAACTTGTGGTATAAGATAAATTTTATAAATGTACAGAGGAAATTTGCAATCACTAAAAGAGGATTACTAAAAATATTCCTTCTAGAGTTAGAGCAAACAAAATGAAGCTATCTATCAAGACTTTTATTTGAGACTTACAGGGATTCTTTCCAGTACAATAGGGTAAGAAAACAAATACAGTTATAATAATTGAAAAATAAATAAATTCATGATTGCCTACAGTAAAATCAAAAGGTTCTATGGATTACTTATTAAAATCTATAAGACAGCTTAACAATAATGGCAACCTAACATTAACATGCAATTGTCAATTGCATTTCCACCATACAGAAGGAAATAAGAAATATAATTATTATTTACAATGGCTATAAAATAATGATACCTGAGAATAAATATAAAAAAAATTGCAAGAGTAACCTATATAGCAACATACAAAATTTAATTGAGGAGCATTTAAAAAGACAAATAAAAGAAGAGACCTATCATAGGGAAAAATATCATCAGGTGAGTGGAGGGATGGGTGAAGTAACTGGTGGGGATTAAGGAGAGACTTGACCTGATGAGCACGGAGTGTTGTATAGATGCGTTGAATCATTGTATTATATTCTTGAAACTAATATTACACTATATATTAATTAATGAGGATTTAAATAAAAACTTTTAAAAAAAACCTTCGGTTTTAGGGCACCTGAATGGGTCCATCAAGTAAGCATCCGACTTCAGCTCAGGTCATGATCTCGAGGTTCATGAGTTTGATCCCTGCATCGGACTCGGTGTCTCTGTGTTGACAGCTCAGAGCCTGAAGCCTGTCCCTCTCTCTGCTCCTCCCCCACTCGTGCTCACTCTCTCTCTCTCTTTCTCTCTCTCTCACAAAAAGTAAATTACTTTAAAAGAAATGGAAAAAAATCTTCAGTTTTTCTCAGATTTATGCATAGAATCAATGCAATTCAGATATAAAATCTAGCTTCTGAGGATTGAAGCTTGACTCAAAATATTCATTTTAAAAAATGCTTTGCATACCATCAGGAAATGGATAGTCTAGTAAGTAAAACATGAAGAGAAAATTGGTTAATTTTATAGGAAAAAAATGAAATTCAATTTATACTTCAGACCTGAAGTAAATATCAGTTACAGATGTGTTAAGTATTCGGATATGAAAACCAAACTTTCTACCTTTTGGGTTAAACTTTTACGATCAATTTTTGGGGACAAGTTCTTGAATGAAGGCAACAGAGATACAAAGGAAAAAAGAGGAAAAAATGATACATTTCACAGAAGGAAATGAAGGACAGCAAATGATCAGCAAAGTTTGTGCAGGCCACAAACTTTAGAATATTTGTTATACGGAGAATAGACAAGAGGTTTGATTCCAAAATTTATAAGAACTAGTATATATCACTAAGAAAACGTCTAAAAATTCAGCTGAAAAATGGGCAAAAATACAGTTAGGCAATTCACATAACAGAAAACACAAATGGCCGTAAAATGTGTGAAAGATGCTCAATCCCTTTTATAAGCTAAGAAATGAAAAAATACATATATGAAATTACATTTATTTCCCCTACCTTATGTACCTGAAATTACCAAGCATCTACAAGAGCCAATGGAAAACACACACTGCTTATCAGAGTCTAAGTCACACACCAGCTCTTGGGGGAAATGATGCCCATTTTCTACCAAACTAAAAGTCAGTCCTGCCCTGTGACCACAGTCCTGTTTGACCTCAGACCCCAGGGAAACTCGAGCACCCACCCACCAGGAAACAGGCCTGAAGCAGCACTCTTTGTTGTCGTAAAAACTCTGTAAATACTGAAAATACCCAAGTGCACACTGGGCACATAGGTTGTCAGCCCCTAAAATGTAATGCCATACACACCACACATTGTGAAAACGACTGGATGTTCACCCACGTTTGCACAAATCATTCCCAAGTGCAGCCGTGAGCAAGAAAAGATGGCCATGGGGAAAAGAGCCTGCGTTTGACGCTACTTGCCTAAAGGTTAAAAGAGTAAAGCAACTTTTTTTGTGGAAAAAAAAAAAGCTGTTGCAAAATACTGTAACAAGCAATTCTGGCCGCCGGTTCCTTCAGGGGTTGGGGAGGAAAACAGGAAGACGGGGACACAGAGGCCATCGTTGCTCCGTTTCTGGGCTTGGTGTTGAGTATTGATCACTTACACTGTTGACTCATGTTGTTTTAAAAAGCTAACAAATTCAAGTGAGAATTTCTCTCTCCTTTTCTGTAAGACTCGTCTTCTCTGGGTCTTTCCCAACTCAATAACTTGCTCCATCACATAGAAATGTTGAAGCGACCCTCCCCTGAATACTCACCCAGCTAATCGCCGAATCCTACTGAGCCTGCCTGCTAACTCCCTCTGAATTGTGACCACGAGCGCATGCCAGCCCCACTCGCCCGTGCTCAGGCCGCAGCACCGCCCTCTGGCTCTTCCCCTCCACCCCCAGCATCTGCACGACTACCATGCAGCCGCCAGACTGAGCTTCCCGACACTCCTCTACCTGCCTAAAACCATCTGGTGGCTTCCCTTGGCTCCGATGCCTGCCTGTGCCAGGGAGGCTCAGTGTGTGCGGATTCATGCACCTGTGACACTCGGAGCCTGGCTTTCTCTTCTCTGTTTTCAACATGTCAACTACACAGGTCTCTGGTCAGGCCTGAACTTTCTCACTCTGATATCCTTTGTAGTGTGCTCTCTCTTACTTTGCCTAGCTAATTTTAACTCATTACCTAGGCTTCAGATTAAACATCATTTCTGCAGGAAAGCCGTTTCTTAATGTGCAGTGTAATTTAGATTAACCTGATATAATGTCTTTATAGGATCCTATACTTATTACTAGGAACCCTCTTGACAATTATAATTACCTACAAGACTGTATTTCCCACGAGACTGTAACCCCATATCTCACCGGAGCCAGTGCAGTAACAACCCCAACGTGTTCCCTGCTCCATGACTGACTCCCATCAACCCATTCAACACACCAGCCAGTGTTCCCAATACATTTGGTAAAGTATGGAGCACCTGGGTGGCTCAGTCGGTTAAGCGTCTGACTCAGTTTTGGCTCAGGTTATGATCTCACAATTTGTGACTTGGAGCCCTGCGTCAGGCTCTGTGCTG
The DNA here is from genome assembly GCA_017311185.1 of Proteles cristata cristata. Taxonomy (NCBI): domain Eukaryota; kingdom Metazoa; phylum Chordata; class Mammalia; order Carnivora; family Hyaenidae; genus Proteles; species Proteles cristata. The sequence continues at coordinate 165,466 of JAESUZ010005114.1, forward strand.
ACTGTGTGGAGCCTGCTTGGGATTCTCTCTGTCTCTGTCTCTCTGTCTCTGCCCCTCCCCTGCTCATGCTCTCTCTCTCTCTCAAAATAAATAAATACACTTAAAAAAAACCCTTAAAGTCTAATTTCCTACACGTGGGTGACTTTCCCTTGCGCTTAAGAAAAACTCCAAAGTCTGAAGCCTGAAAAGCCTCATTCTCTCTGCTTATCTTGCATTGTCTACCCAAATCCACCCTTGCTCACCAAGTTCAAGGTATACTGATGCCCTTCAGGGTCCTCTAAATGCATCTCCTGATCTTTGATGTGACTCTTCACCCAGGGAAAAACAATCACATTTCAATGCTCCGTCCATATGTCTGCCCAAAGAGGGCTTTCGTGGCCACCACCATTTATTCATAGCAATAAATATTTTTTGAATGGCAATTGTTTAATCTGTCTGACCTTACTGAACTTCACGTTCCATGAAGTCCATGTCCAGGTTCGTTTCTGTATCCACGGCCCCTGGCCAAGACTGAGTACGCAATGCTCAGTGGTACTTTTAAATAACAGCGAGTCAAAGAAACAGAGATGGGGACACATGCAGTGATCTCAGAGAAATCTCAGTGACTCACTTGACATATTTGGGTAGGAAAGTATTGGAAGAAAAATTTGAGGCCAAATGACTTGGCATTACTGGCGAGCCAGATAAAGAGTATAAACTGACACATATTTTTTCCCATTTCCTTGTCAGTTTGAACTGTAAGTAGAATTTTTGCTAAATGCAACTGTCAGTTTTATATTCACAGATGAGAGACAGGAGGGTCTAGAAGCGCAGGGACCAGCTCAGAGGCTATTGTACGTGTTACCATGTGGGCTGCTGAGAGCCCAAGTTGAAGCCACTAGGTTGAGAATGGAAAAGAAGGAAGACTGAGCGAACAAAAGAAGAAATGAATAGATATATTAACTGGCTGAATGCAGGTGAAGATTTAAGGGGGGATCAAACACGGCTTCCTGTATTGGAGCCCAGAGGAAAAAGGCAACAGCATTAATCGATGAATCAGAGGAGGGGCTGATTTGGAGTAAGTAGGCTGACTTTGCTATAGACATATTGAATATATATTGATGATATTGACATGGGATATATCAACACGAAGTTCCGGCATGCTCTGTACAGACTTCAAACACTACCAATGGTCCCAGAACCAGAGACGTGGCCTAATTGAGGAAAAAACACATCAGAAGATTATTATTCATTTTCCAGAGAGATCAGAACTTACACAGCTCTTTACTGAGATAGAAAAATAGGATTCAATGAAATGCCGTCTCTAATTATTACTCTTGGGTATATATGAAAGATGGGGGAGCTGTGTGAACATGAGTGAGTGCCTATTTTCTAGTCTGTAAAATCTGAATATGTATAATATCCATCTGATTATTTTTGAAAATTAGGAATTAGTGAGTAAATGCATGCGCAGATAGTAACGGAGGGCTCAGCCCCTCTAAGTGTTCAATAGGGATTACTTGCCATTATGATTAAAGCCATTGTCTCAAGTATATTAACCCCCACCTTTACAACAAACCCCATTCACATCAGCCAATTTAAGTAGGTCACTATTCTACACAATAAATATTTTTAAAGTATGGATACATGTATTACCAAATTCCCCTTAAGAATGGCTGGGGAATAAAAATCAAAATTCTCACCAGTAGCAGATAAATGTATTCATTTCTTGGTACATTGTCAGCCACTTGTACTGATCTATATATGAATATATATTAAGCATATTTTTTTATGTAATTTACATGGATAAATAATGTGTATCATAAGTTAAATGTATATTTTTAATAGGCTCTTTTGCAGAACAAAAGTTTCTAAAACTTTTATTAAGTCTAGTATAACCCATTTTCCCTTTTATGGATGGCGCCTTTGCTTGAGCCCTAGATTCTGAAGATTTTTTCCTATCTTATTTTTCCTGAAAAGTTCTATAGTTTCATGTTTTACACTTAAGTACATTATTCACTTTGAGTTCATTTCTGTATGGGCTGTAAGGCGGTGTGAGGTTCATTTTCTGCATTTTTGTCAGAAATCACATGGGCGTACTTATAAATCTCAGTTTCTTCTGCTCAGATGATACTTGTGTCTGTCTCTTCCCAGATATGCTGTGGTCTTGATTATGCGAATATATGATAAGTCTTGAAGTTGGGTATATGGATTCTCTTACCTTATTATTTTTTAAAGTTATTCTAGCTATTCTCATTTTTCTGTCTTTCTGTGTAAATTTTAGGATAATCTTGTCTATAGCTACAAATTTTCATTCTTGAATTTTAATAAGCAAGCTTTGGACACATGTGTATCAATTTGGAAAGTACTGACATATCTTTGGTTTGGACCTACAAATCATACACATGTTTTTGAATTTACACCTCAATATTTATTTTTTTATTGATGTGAACATTATTTCATTTTTAATTTTGATGCCTATATATTCATTGCTGTATGTAGAAATACAATAGATTCTTGTATGTCTTTTTTGTATCTTGCAACCTTGCCAAACCACTTATTAGTTCTAAAAGTTTTTTTTTTTTAATATTTTTATTTATTTCTAGGAGAGAGAGAGACAGCGTGAGCAGGGGAGGGTCAGAGAGAGAGGGAGTCACAGACTGAAACAGGCTCCAGGCTCCGAGCTGGCAGTCAGCACAGAGCCCGACGCGGGGCTCGAACCCACGAACCGCGAGATCATGACCCAAGCGAAAGTCGGACGTTCACCCGACTAAGCCACCCAGGCGCCCCTAGTTCTAAAAGTTTTTGAAGGTCTTTGAAATTTTCGAAATGGACAATTATGACATGTGCAAATAGGGGCTGTTTTCTCAATTTCTTTATGATCGCAGGTTTTTACTACCTTCTAGCATAGATAGCTCTTCTTGCTCTGTGTCGGAGCACAGCAGTGGGAGTGTGCATTCTCCCCGGTTCCAAGCTATCTATCGAGGAAAGCCGTAAGCTCTGTCCCCATAGGGAGTCCAGGGTCAAGGACAGGCTTTCCGCAGACGCACTCTACCAAACGATTAAGCTCTTCCTCTAGTCCTATTTCCCTGAGTTTTCAATTCTCAGTTCCAAGAAATAGATGTTGAATTTTGCCAAATGCTTTTTGTACAATTGATATGATCAGGTGATTTTACTTGTAAATTTGAGTGATGTTCGTTTAGGTAATAGAAAATTACAGAAAGTTCATAATTTTTCTTTAAAAATACTGGTAAATGTTATTTTATAATCTTTTTAAAACATGAGGGGCGCCTGAGTGGCTTAGTCGGTTAAGCGTTCGACTTTCACTTAGGTCATGATCTCGCGGTTCGTGGGTTCGAGCCCTGTGTTGGGCGCTGTGTTGACTGCCAGCTCAGAACCTGGAGCCTGTTTCAGAGTCTGTGATTCCCTCTCTCTCTGACCCTCCCCTGCTCACACTGTCTCTCTCTCTCTCTCTCCTAGAAATAAATAAAACATTAAAAAAAATTATAAAACATGAAATATATGGGGATCATGTTCACAGGCCAATTAATAGCTTTCTACAAATGGTTTTTTTAATGGTTACATAATTATTCATCATAGTTATAAAAAATATCTTACTTAGATACATGATTCTGAGTTTTTACTTTTTGAAGTAACTTTTTAAAACAATTTATTGTACATATACATCACTATATGTATAGTTATAATTATTAAAAGATAAATGATATGATATATGATTATGTCCTTAAGATAAATTTCTAGAAATAGAATCCTTCTGGAAAGGCACTCATATTTTTGAATTTATAGTATTCATTGACATATTTTCAGAACTTTAGTTAACAAGTCATTGTGTTACTAGTGAGCTAAGTATCATAGTTTTTAGGACATGTAATATCAAATTATTGATAATTTGAATATCAAATTAGGGATCATGGAAATACAACAGTTACTATACCCTCTTTCTGTGTCTGTTTGTAGATTTATGTAGTCCCATGGGTGTCTTTGTTTACACCTGTGTTTTCTTTCTTAGATAATAAAGTTGGTCAAATGGCTACTTTGTCCATAGCTAATATGGTGTTTAAAATAAATTTTAAGACATATTTTTAAATCAAAGTTTTTCTTTGACATATTTGAATAATTATAAAACTACTAAATACCAAAATATAAAATATAGTTTCTTAAAAGTTGGCATTTAAATTACTTGAAATTCACACCTAAGAAATAGACACAAAAAACTGCAAGAAATATTTTCTTCCACCACTTGTGCTATCTGCATTCATGGTCAATAAAGACAGAGAAACAGAAGAGACTCAGGGTCTCTGCATCCGAGAGACCCAACTCTGAAAGTGTCCTGCCTGGGGTCCCTTCTCATCCAAACTTTGTGGGAAACAAAGGCTGAAATAGTTGTGCAATAACCCCCTTTCCACGTATAATCGTTTCAGAGCAGTTTTGTCAACTGACAATTTTTTATTTCAAAAAGAGGATGACAAAATTTTCAGCACGTACACACGCGCCCACGCATGCACATACCCGCGGTCCAACTAGCCCCAAATACGCCCAGTCGCCCTTGCTGGCATTACAGACTCTCCTCCCTCTCACATACGACTGCCTGCTGTGGGTACGGCTTCTGTGCATGTTCGCGCCCTCATCTGTTTTCAAAGGACATATTAGTAGAATAAATACGAAAGACCGAACAAGTCTTTCTCAAGAATTGATAGGACAGAACCTCCTTCAAGAAGGAAAATGGGACGGTGAAATATTGAATGTTTAAAACTGATGGGTTATCTTGCAATGATGCGCGAAGTGGACATAGTGGCTGACGGCGACAAGGGCTCCAAGGAGACTTTCCTCAGATTCAGGGATTGAGTGACCAAAGCCCGAGTTGGGACCATGACAAAGAAGAAAAATCCAGAAAGTTCTGTAAGGAATGCGGGTACATTATTCTTATAAGGAAATAAGTGAAGTAAAAGGGAAGATGTTGGCAAAACGAACCATCAGTGTAAGAAAACGACGGATGTCTCGGGCTCCTCCCCACTGACCGTGTCAAGAATGAAGTGTGTCTGTATCACCAACCCTGAGTGTTTACAGGGAAGTCTCGAGTCAGTCTTTGTCTGCTAAAAGGCATCTCTGTTGGCCATTTTCCCTGTTTTCTGTCTTTGTGTTTCTTTTTTTTTTTTTTACAAATAGTTTATTGTCAAATTAGTTTCCACATAACACCTGGTGCTCATCCCCACAAGTGTCCTCCTCCATGCCCATCCCCCCTCCCCCCCACATCCATCAGTCCTCAGTTTTTGTCAGCATTCAAGAGTCTCTCATGGTTTCCCTCTCTCCCCTTTCCCCCACCATTTCCGCCCTTCTTCTCCCCCTTGGTCCTCTGTTAAGTTCCTCCTAATCCTCCTATACGTGCACACATATGATATTTGTCCTTCTCTGCCTGACTTATTTCGCTCAGCATAACACCCTCAAGGTCCATCCATGTTGCTACACATGGCCAGATTTCATTGTTTCTCATTGCCATGGAGTATTCCATCGTATAGATAAACCACATCTTCTTGATCCATTCATCTGTTGATGGACACTTAGGCTCTTTCCATGTTTTAGCTATTGTGGAGAGTGCTGCTATGAACCTGTCTTTGTGTTTCTTAAGAAAACAGATCATCAGCAGGCACAAGTGACCCATTAGGCTGCTTGGTACCTGTCAGGGGAGAGGCTTTTCCAGCAACTTCCCCACGGTTCCTAAAAGATGAACCGTCCTGTAAACCTGTAGCTGCTTAGGCCTTCCCCTAATCCATGCTCAAGGGAAAACAATTTGTCTTTTTCCATTCGAACATATTTCAAAAATTGGTACAGAAGTGGCCAAGGTCTGTAAGTATCATCTCCCTGGGGTTCCCTGTGTGAAAAGGGGAATTGGTTTTTGTTTTTTAGGGTGAATTTGCTCTTTAAATTAGCCTATTTTTGGATAGCATTTGATTCTATAAAGTCGAAGTATGGGGAATGAGGGTCGACCACAGCGTTAAGTAGTCGCAGAGCCCTTCCCCCGCCCCCGGGATCCCACCCCAGGATGGGAAGGAATTGCACACAAGCGAGGCTTCCGAGATCTGCCAGGAAGTGGAAAATTACCCCAACAGTGTCGAGGGTTTTATTAAAACACCTGCCGGCCACCCCCCACCGCTGCTGTCTGAGCTCCCGCGCACTCGCCCTTTCCGGTGGCACTTGTCAGCCTTGGGCCCGGCAAACCGGTACTCATTATCCTTGTCACTTGCTGGCCTCCAGCTCCCCGGCCACACCCTGGAACACAAGCCCTGGCAGTGCCACGCGACAGAGACCCTGCAATTGTTCTGCACGTGGTACGTTCGACAGTTGCCGAATGAATCAATGAATGAGAAAAGAAACCATTTGCTGGTCTTGCTCTTTCTTGTTTTTACTTTCCCAATGAGAACATTCCAGGCTCCGGTGAGGAAAACCCCAGGACACCTGTGGCTGCCCGAGGGCAAGGGCACAGGCCCGGACGGGGCCGGGGGAAGGGCCGGGGGAAGGGCCTGTGTGCTCAGAGCGCGCTTCCATTAGCAGCTGGCCGGCCTCCAAGAAAAGCGAGTCTTGCTCGGCTTCAGGCACAAGAGAAGGATTATTCATACGTGTTTACAGAAGCAGCTGTAAAGGAAGACAAGACTTTACCGCGGGTGTCAAGCACACGCTTGGCTTCCACTGTGCTGTCACCGACGGAAACGGGGACGAAGAACAAGGGCTCAGCCATCACGCACTCAGTTTCGTTTTGTTTTCCATCCTGGGTGTGTGTGTGTGTGTCAATGTGTGTATTTTAATTTATTCCAACGGACCCCAAAGTGAGCGTGAATGACGGGCAGCCTGGAAGAAAGGACAGATGTATTAAATTCGGGAGCCCAAATTTTTTCTTTCTTTCTTTCTTTCTTTCTTTCTTTTTTTTTTTGTTTAAATAGATGAACAAACAGTTTTGGGTTTTAATTAAAACCGCAGGAAGTGGTGGAAAAACAATGAGCTTCTTCCCAGATGACATCTGTGAGCCTCTTGTCACCTCCCACCACCACCGATGGGGGAAATGATCCCCTCGCCTCCCCCTGCCTCCTCGGCGCCAAGGCGCAGGCCACCCGCCCCGTGGGAAAGACAATGGCGGCCATCTCGCAGCCCCAGGAGGACTTCAGGGAGGGTTGGTTTAACACCTCCAGTCTTAACTCTTTCACTTAAAATATGAACACCAGACCTGATATCGCTCACCACCCATATGTTAATCTGATGATAGAAATCTTGCAGATTATGTACAAGAAGCAAATAATCAACATTAGTAAAATTTCAGTACTGCCTAGGGGCATCTGGGTGGCTCAGTCAGCTGGGCATCCGACTTCGGCTCAGGTCATGATCTCACAGTTCATGGGTTCGAGCCCCACGTCGGGCTCTGTGCTGACAGCTCAGAGCCTGGAGCCTGTTTCAGATTCTGTGTCTCCCTCTCTCTCTGCCCCTCCCCTGCTCACCTTCTATCTCTCAATATCAAAAATAAATAAACATAAAAATTAAAAAAAATTCATACTGCCTCTAGCTGTAGATGTTTTTAACCTTCAGTGTTCCCATCTCAGTTCCGGCAGGGGACCAAAGGCAGCCCTCTGAGTCACAGTCCCCACGGGAGGGAGCACGACTGTGGACACGCACGGTGCCTGCAGCCGCTCCATCCTTCACTCTGACCTGCCGCCCAGGTCCCTCCCGCCCAGCCTGCACATCCGGCCCCGTGGGACGTGAGCTGTCCCGGTCCCGCATGTGACCCCTGCAAAGGCGGGAGGCAGGATGGGGTCCCTGTGTGGGGTGAGGTGGGCACGGCGCCGTCTGCGCGACATCGGTGACATCGGTGTTCATCCCCACGGTTGTTGGCTTAGACCCGTCAGGCCGAGAGGTGTGAAGGCACAGGTAATGGCACGCAGTGTCTGGGAGTCCTTCTGGATTGTCTCAAAATGAGTTTGATCCTGAGCCTCTAACCAGCAAGATCGAGAAGTCCAGTGCGTCACCAGGAATCCCACCCCAGGGGCTCAGGCATTGCAGGAAATGGTAGCAGGCCCGCAGTGTTTCCGGGACCTCTCTGCGGAATTTACCTCTGCTAATGGCGACACCTCCTCTGTGCAAAATTCAACCCTAGTGTCTTCCGTCAGAGAACCGAAGTAGTAAGATTAAGGGACCCCCGCGTGCGGAAATCAGCACCTCCTGTTCCCCTGTGCCTTCCTGGCCTGATCTCCTGCCTTCACCAACAACCACGCCAACCCCCTGCCTCTTTCAAAACAAGTCTGTGGAGCAAGGATGCCTTCAGGATGGGCCACCCGACCTAACGCAAAGGCACCCAGGACACGATGAATCACCGGCCTTGCTGAGTTTCCTGTGGGAAAGATAAGATAATTGCTTTTCCATCATTTTGCTGATAGGGTCAAAATGACAAGATCAAATAAGTTATCAGTAATCTTTTTTATAGACACATGTAATCAAGATATTTTTCTATTTTAATTATTTTGAAATGCTAAATTAAATGTTATCAAAAGTCCAGGAATAAGCCCGGTCATACTAGTTTATAGGCGGAGTATGGAAATAGACTTCCATTTCTAAGCTATAGGTTGATGGAGAGGGTTTCACCCTTTGCCCAGATGACACCTTCCAGATCTTCGGATTAACAGTGTGGGAGGGAGCAGGGTTGGCATGGCTCAGATAGTGCCCCAAATAATTGTCACTGGTCAGGGAAACGCCAGGAAATGGAAGGACAGAGAGAGGACCTGTCTGGTTCCCCACCTCTGCTCCCCAACTTTTAACCAAAATTGTCATGTGAGCTCAGTTTATGACCCAACTATGACACACTCACTTACAAGGTCAATTTATTTAACAGGGAATGACTGGCAAAGTTGTGAGAAGATTTGCTTCATTTGATAGAGTAAAAAGAAATCTCCGGCGCAGTTCCTGTAATGGTAGGCACCTGGGTAATTAACACCCGCTCTCCGCAGAGGTAGCAGTGTGCCATGCTGCGAGGGGGCGGGGGGTGGCTTGAAGCCAGGGCAAGTGGAGTTAAAGCCATAAGAAGCCATGGACAGACAGATGAAGTGATGTGCGCAGAGCATCGCTTAAGAGAGACAACATAGGTATAGTCCGACTCCACTGTCTGGACTAAGCAGGGGGAAAATTCCCAGCATCTGCTCAAAACCCATGCGGAAAGAAAACAGAAAAGCAACCTGGCCCCCTGAGGGCCTAAGTTCAGATGGGCGTCGGGGGGGAGCGGGGGGCTGCAGCGTGATAGCCCAGCGTGAGTCTGATACCATCAAACCCTCAGATGAGCAGCTGAGTTGTCCTCACACCTCTGCTATAATGTGTGTTGGAGAAGCCCGGACAGCACCTCTCTGGCTGTACCAAGGTGCCCAGCTCCCTTGCAGGGTACTGTCGGGGGGCGGAGGCCGACAACAGAGCATTGGCTGACTTCCCGCCAGGTGGGGACAAGCCCCGGCTGTGCAGAGCCAGAGCAACATGACAGCCTGACTTCCACCCCCAACTGACGCCATAAATACCACACCTGACATGACATTGGCCAATTCCTCCAAGAATACAAACAACAACCCACCCAGAGAGAGATAGATCAGTGGTGTAGCCCTATACCTAGTAAGGGACATACATTTATAATTGACAAACCCCCAAAACAGAAATCTCCAGGCCAAGACATTTCACAGTAGAATTTTAACACCAATTCTACACAGTCTCTCCCAAGAAATAAGAGTCAGGAGAAAGCTAAATCCATTTTAATAAAGCTGCTGTTACCCTGATACTCAAACACAGATAGTAGAAAGCGAAGAAATCAAGAAACCAAGAAAGGAAAGTACAATACTCATGAGTATAGGTGCAAAAATCTGTAACAAAATGTTATCAAATAGAATTCAGCTATTAATACACTCAAAACAACGATGTGCCATGAGCACATGATGTGCTTGGAGTTTGGAGACTTGATGTTTGGAGACACGTCAATGCAATCCACCATATTAACCAGCTAAGGAAAAAAATTACACAATGATATCAACTGAGGAAGGAAAAGCACGTGACGTAATTGAACACCTGTTCGTGATAAGCCTTTTCAAATAAATTGGGATAGATGGGAACTTTGTCGATTCGATTAGAAAAACGTATAGCTAACATTAAAGACTGAACGCTTTCTCTAAGGCGCTGAAAGCAGAGCAAGAATGTCTGCACTCACCATCTTATCTGGCGCAACGCTGCAAGTTCTGCCCGGTGCGTGAAGTCTGTGAAAAGAAAATCAGAAAGGAAGAAAGAAGACTGTCCCAATTTTTTGCAGACGGCATGATTGTCTGCATGAGGTTATTAAGAAGGACACATAGAAATTCCTAGAAGAAGGAAGTGAACTCAGCAAGGTCACAGGACACAGAATACAAGCCCTCTTGTATTACTACTTTTTAAACCTGTTTACCTAAAGTGTAATTTTTCAGAAAGAAAAGCTATCGTGCAACAACAAACACTTGTCTCTCACCTGTGTCTTGGTCCTCGCTCTTATTCCCTGCTGCCGTGCGCCACTCCATGAGGAGGTGATGGGGACCTTCACCAGAGGGAACCTGCTTGCCTTCCATTTGTTTCTGCAAACACATGGAGTCCAGTTTTGATTTGGGGACGTTTATGACTATTTGGTTTAACTGCTTTTAGGATTTCTCTGCATTTTCTGCATATTTTTCAAATGAGACCTTCCTCACAAGTGTTTCTACAGAGTTGCACAGAAATAAATTTGCATCTAGTATAACTCACATTTGCCTACTTCAATGTCCTTCGCGGCACGTAGGAAAGATTCGCAACCACACTGATGGTAGCTGAAGTTACCTGACGCCTGTGTCTTCTTTTCAGTTTTGTTCTGGTCTTGCAGTAGTTAGCTGCTTAGTCTTACGGCTGGTAACACTTGAACTTGCCTAGTTCCGCCCAAATTAATTTACAGACAGGGGAAAGACGCAGTCCCAATTAGGTCGGAGCGCCAGGGCAATTCAGCGACAGACACCTATTCAATTATCCAGGTGAGCTGATGAATACTGACTTACCAAGGGCAGTGCAAAATTCAAGATCTTTTTCCTTTCTCAGCTGTACTGGTCCTCATAGTTTTGGAGAGGAATTGAATGCTGTGTGAAGTCTAAATTCTCAAAACCCTTAGTTACCCCAGAGCCATGGCCCCAAAAGAACAATGTAGGATGTCGATCTTTATTGGAATGAAAGGAACATGTAGATGCATTCACATAGCTCTAAAGCCAGCTCGAATTGGGAAGAAAAAATATTTTCAAGATTTAAGATAAAGGTGATCACTGGTTTGCCAAATGTGAGAATGTAGAAACTATTATGAATGTTAGATGACTCACACAACTTTGGGGAACTGAACACTGGCTACAAGGAAAAATAAAGTAAGAATATGAAATCTGCCTACATGCTCCCTTTCAGCTCAATAAAACACATGGAAAAATAATGCCTATTGAAACTCAAGTTCACTACTTGACGTTTTCTCGCTATTTCTATGTATACGTAACTCAGGTTATCCTTCTTTGCTTTGCTTTCTCTCAGGTTTGCTTTCTTTGTCGCCTGCTGGCTCACGTTCACATGTTTGGAGCAGCTCGTGAAAGCGTGAGCAGTGGGAAAATGTAATGCATTCTGCCGTAGCATATCACTAAGAAGAAGACATTGTATTCTTTGAGAGTTAGGTCTAAAATAGGTCAGCTAGTCTTTTCATGATTGTAATTAGGAGTATCTGATATCCACGAAGTTTTCCATATTCTCAAATCTGACAAACACTTGGTTTTCAATCAATATTTGTTTCTAATGAACACCACCTTCAGGGTTTGTGACCTTGGGCTTTCTCCTCTTCCTGGCCCTCTCAGCTGAGTAGGGGGCTGTCTGCTCCTAACCTGATGAATTACTGTGGTTAAGACGTTCACTATATTTGGCTAAGTTCTTATCGGCTTCAAGCTAAAGCTGACCGTTCCCCGGCAACAAGGCTATCGCCTTGACCCTTCAACTTGGTACCACGTCTGGACCTCAGAAAGGGAAAGTAAGGAACTTTACCCCTGCTGCCCATGGGTCTGACTTCTCTACCATCAGTCAGGTACTCGCCAGCACACGGGTCTCGGGGTGAGCTGTGTGGCTATGAAAATAAGGTAAAAATCATGTGATTAAACTTAATTTGCCATGAAAAATTATCTCAAAAAAATAAAATAGCTGTCGTTAGGGCAGTCACACTACTGGAAGGAAAAACTAAATGGTCCTGTCATCGAAATATGGTTTATAGGCATCATTACCAGTTGAAGTCACTGCGGAGGTATTGGTTTTATTTTAATCTCCAATAGCTCTGCCACTGATTTAGTTTTACTTACTTGTACGTGTTGATTTTTGGCATCCAACCGTGACCACTTCATCATGGTTTCGGTCTTATTACTTCATATCATTATTTTTTCATATGTTGCCTTCAGGACTCTAAAAAGCAGGTATTTTAATGCTTTTAATATGGAACCACTGCTGAGTTTCCTACGGGGAAAAACCACACGCCTGTGTCAGAACAGAACATGGTGTGGACCTTGACTATCCCCAACCCCTTGGCTCCTCTTTGAGGTGCTAGATCCTGGGCCACTTTCCCAATCAGCTTGAACATAGACCAATTAGCACACCTGCTCTCTGGCCCTTGCTTTGGCTTCACCAACTTTCCATTCTGCCCTAGAGGACTGGGGAATACTAGCATTTTGAACTCACTTGCTCTCTTTTTAAGTTGGGGAGGGGCACCTTGGTGGCTCAGTCGGTTAAGTGTCCGACTTCGGTTCAGGTCATGATCTCACGGTTCGTGGGTTATAGCCCCGCACCAGGCTCTGTGCTGCCAGCTCAGAGCCTGGAGCCTGCTTCAGATTCTGTGTCTCCCTCTCTCTGATCCTCCCCTGTTCATGCTGTCTCTCTCTCTCAGAAATAAATAAAACATTAAAAAAATTTTAAAGTTGCGGACCATTTATGAGGTATTAAAGATTTATTTATTTTCGATATAAAGAAAACTTCAGATAAAGGAACAGTATTCTGAACTCAAAAGTAAGAAGCCTAAGTTTTGGGACAAGATAGCACAGACTCACTTTTCCCTGCCCTCTCCTGTAAATACGACTACGTCCTTGGGAAAAAGTCATCACAGCACCAATAAAGGACCCTGAGAGGTGGCCGAAGGCAGGCTTACGTGTTCTCGGGTCCTGGACACAGTAGAGCCGTGGGCTTCCTGTGTGTTGTCTTCATCCTGTGCGGGCACTGGACAGACCTGCCACTTGGATCCGGCAATGGGTACAAACAAACAAATGGACAAACAGCCAGAGAAAGGCTGCTCTCTGCAGCTAGTGTGTGTGGAAGGAGAATCTCAGCCGAAATCCAGTGGGGAAACCCTCAGTCTGGTGCCCCCCTACCCCGCCAGGCCCTGGCAGCCCAAAGCGTCTGCAAGGCTTCCCCGTTTCCCCCATTGCAGCTCCATGTGCAGGGCTGGAAGCAGGGTGAGCAGAACCTGTGAGCCGTCGCAGACCCCAGGCAATCGTGGCCTGATTCGCCCCAGGCCAAGGTCAGCAGAGTGCAGGTGGAAACCCATTCCGCGCCCCCTCCCCCCAGGGTAGAAATAGCCTCCTTGCTGCCATCTGTGACAGCAACCAGACCCAGGCCTGGTGTTTCTGCAACCTCACACCTGGTGGCCGTGGCGGCCCAGGTAGCATTGACAAGGTTTCCGGAACATCAGTGACACCAGGAGAGTGAAGGTGACCAAAATGACATGGAAAGGGCTCCAGAAATGAAATCATCACCGAGACTACAGATCACAAGAAGAGTCCAAGACCTACGTGCTCAATCTCAAAAGGGTACATGCAGTAATAGAAGAGTTAAATAGAATCAAGAGATACAAATCATTGAGATAAGAAAATCAGTTGACCCCAACACTGGGGTGAATAATATGTTATAATCATCCAATAAGAATCTTAGAGCATTCATCATAAGCTTGAATGGCTTGAATACACAATTATATGTTGTTTTGGAATACATTTAAAATGTTTTTAAAATAGAGCAAAAAAAATACAATTTGAAAAAAGACCCATGTGGAAATTAGTGAACTGAAAAATACAACAATCAAAACTACAACTCACTGCATGGAGTCTAAATAGTTCAGCAGGGATGACAAAGGTTAAAATCAAGGATCATCACAGAATGTGGTCGAGATAACAATGCAAATTAATGAAATTAAAAACAAACAATAGAGAATTCACTAAAACAAAAAGCTGGGTCTTTGATAAAAAATAATCAATGAAATCAATTTATCATTATTAGCAAGACTCATGAATATAAAAACAGGAAAAACACAAATTACCAAGTAGAACAAAGGGAGTCACTACAGATCTTGAGGTCAAGAAAAGTGTAATCAGAAATTACTTTGGACAACTTTATGCTCAGGAATTCAGCAAAACTTAGAAGAAAATGACCAATTCTTTACAATCCACAAATTGCCAGAACTCATGCAGAGAAATCGATAACCAAAGTAGTCCTATAATCATGAAAGAAATGTGTATGTAAATTAAGAGCCTCTTAAAAAGAAATATCCAGGGGCGCCAGTTTGGCTCAGTTGGTTAAGCATCTGACTTTGGCTCAGGTCATGATCTCACGGTTCGTGGGTTTGAGCCCCGCGTCAGGCTCTGTGCTGATAGCTCAGAGCCTGGAGCCTGCTTCAGATTCTGTGTCTCCCTCTCTCTCTGACCCTCCCCTGCTCACGCTGTCTCTCTCAGAAATAAATAAAACATTAAAATTAAAAAAAAAAAAAGAAAAATCCAGGCCCATATTGTTCCACTAAAAATCTTTACCAAACATTTAAAGAATTAACAGTAACTTAACATAATCTTCCAAAAATAGGAGTACATACTTTCCAATTCATTTTATTAGGCCAATATCATCTTGATACAGAAGAAAATAGATGTAGGCAGTACAAAAAAGAAAAACTGGAGACAAATACATCTCATGAAGTTAGATGCAAAATTCTTCAACAAAATATTAATTAAATCCAGCAATTGTACAAAGTATAATGTCACACAAATAATAGGAATCATTTCAAGTGTACAAAGAAAGCTGTTCCAATATTAGAAAATCATCAATGTAATCTAGCATAAAACTAAAGAATAAAAGTTGGGGCACCTGGGTGGCTTAGTTGGTTAAGCGTCCGACTTTCGCTTGGGTCATGATCTCGCGGTTCGTGGGTTCGAGCCCCGCGTCGGGCTCTGTGCTGACTGCCAGCTCAGAGCCTGGAGCCTGTTTCAGTCTGTGACTCCCTCTCTCTCTGACCCTCCCCTGCTCACGCTGTCTTTCTCTCTCCTAGAAATAAATAAAACATAAAAAAAAAAAAATAAAAGTAACATAGGGGCACCTGGGTGGCTCAGTTGGTTAAGCATCCAACTTTGGCTCGGGTCATGATCTCACAGTACGTGAGTTCGAGCCCACATCAGGCTCTGTGCTGACAGCTCAGAACCTGGAGCTACTTCGGATTCTATGTCTCCCTCACTCTTTGCCCGCCCTCCCCCCACCACTTGTGCTCTGACTCTCTCTGTCTCTCTCTCAAAAATAAAGAACATTAAAATAATTTAAAAAAGAATAACTGCATAAAGTAACACTTAAAAGTGTGTTTAGCAAAATTCAAAACACATTGATGATTTTAAAAATCTCAGCATACTAGAAATATAGGGGAACTTCTACTTGATTAAGAGCATCTATGAAAGAAAACTAATGGTAATGTCACACTTGATGGTGGAAGGCTGAATGCTTTCGCTCTAAGATGGGGAGCAAGGCAAAGACGCCTACCCTTACCACTGGCATTCCACAGAGCACTGGGAATTTGGACCAGTACAATAAACAAGAAAAATAAATCAATGATCTACAAATTGGAGAGGAAGAAGGAACAGCATCTCTATCCACACAAACCATGATTGTTCATGTAAAAAAGTCTGAAGAATTGACAACAAACTAATAATTTACAACAAACCTTTAAGAACTGAGTTCAGCAAAGTTGGAAAATACAACTTCATTACAAAATATCAATTGCCTTTTTCTATATTAAAAATGAATACGCTGAAATCACAGTTGAAGGCATCATACTATTTAAAAGCACTCCAAGGGAAGCAATGTACTTAGTGCAAATCTATGACAACATGGCCAGAATTCACATACGAAAAATTACAGAATGATGGTTAAAAAATGGAAAGAAAACCTAAATAAATGGATAGGTATACTGTGGTCATACATCGAAGGTTTTTGTATAGCAGAGATTCTTCCAAAATTCATCCAGAAGTTTAATCCAATTGCTATCAAAATGCAGGCAATGTGATTTGTAAGTCTACAAAAGCTTATTCAAACATTTATATGTGAAGAAAAAGGCCCTAAAGTAGTCAAACTAATTTTTCAAAGGAATAATAATTTGAGAGGAATTCTTCTTGATATTCAGTCTTACTCTATAGCTGAATTAATCAAGATGGTGTGTCCCAAAGATAGACACACAGATCAATGGAACAGAGTCAGGAGCCCAGAAATAGAACCATATAAATATGCCCAACTGATTTTTGATGAAGATAAAAAAGCAATTCAAAGAGGAGGAATAGCCTTTAAATAAATGTTATTGAAGCAATTGCATTTCTATAGGCAAATTTATGAACCTTGACTTAAACCCATATATGATATAAAAGCTCCTCAAAATGGACTATGAAATCCAGAAAAGATATTCAGTATTTATTTTTCTCTCTGCTCCATTGGGATCATGATCTAAACAGTGCAAAAGGAATGATGCTAACACGAGCAAGTACCTGCATTTCTTCTAGATGTACAGTTTCCACAATATACCTTCTTTTCTTTAATAAATGGTTTCCCTTTTGTCTACAATATCCTTCCTCTATTCTCTGTTCTACTCGTTACCCCCACAGATGTGAGGTAAGAAAGACCTCTCTCCCCAGACCAGGATGAGATGACAAGCACGTTCTTCTATCCCCAGATCATTGGACAACACGATCCAGTGATGGTCCCTTCCCAGAAGCGTCTCTTCCTCCCATCTGATTTCCTCAATTCTGGGCCTGGAGCCCTGACTAGCATTTTATTCAGCACCTGGGAGTGGGGGGATGGTACCTGAAATACAGTAAGTGTTCAATCGCTTTGGATGCATTGATTTTTACAATCAATTTGCATGAAGATTTAAATGAACTCTCTGTGGTTTCCTTTGATTTGAACTATTTGATTTTAAGGTGAATTAAGATGAAGTCAGAGACTAAGACTGAGTGGAAACGGAGAGATTTCCCAAATCTAGTAGCTTATAGCCCCTAGTTCTAAGCAGTAGACTTTTGAGTGAGAAACACAGGGATTTCAATCATCTCTTCACCACATTATACATGTATGTTCTTAAATTACGAAGGTTACCTTAGCCTCAGTATAGCGCAGTATACGGTGTGTGGGTTTTGTGGGTTTAAAAACAAGCATGTCGGGCACCTGGGTGGGTTCAGTCCATTAAGCATCCGACTTTGGCTCAGGTCATGATCTCATGGTTCACAAGTTCGAGCCCCATGTCAGACTCTGTGCTGACAGCTCAGAGCCAGGGGCCTGCTTCCGATTCTATGTCTCCACCCCCCTCTGCCCCTCCCCTGATCACCCTGTCTCTCTCTCAAAAATAAATAAACATTAAAATATTTTTTTTTAAAAAGGCATTCATTTCTTTCAAAAGGTGAGTTGGTTAATTAGCACAGACATTTCTGAAAAAGCTGATAGGAGAATCACAGTCTTTCCTTGATGGACTCACGTGAAAACACATTCTTGAGTTGGAACACTATTGAATCCTGGATTTCCTTGTTACATGTCACAATACCAGCACTTGGCTCGTGGTTAATACAGGGTACTCCCCACCGTCAGTGGCCCTGGCCGCTCCGTGACTCACGGCTTCCCACCAGCTGTCTAGCATCGGCAGCCCCACTCAGAGCTGGCAAGTCAGGCGCTCGGGGCCCCTACCGTCTCCTTTCCCCTGGCACGTCCCTGAGCAAGGGCTGCAGAGCCCTCACCTCCCCCTCGGCATCGCCCAGCGTGCCTTCACTCGGCAGCACCAGCAGACTGTCTGCCACGAGAATATTCTATCAATCGTGTCTCATCACTACTAGGTTAGACTCAAGAAAGAAGGAAGGGTGCTTAGGTTAGACCCATTCTCACTGTTGAGCAAAAGGTAAGAAACCAGGATAGACTTTGACTATAGATACACAGACCTCAAGAGATTCCTTGAGATTTGTCTGTGAGATTTTCCTCTAAGACAAAGAATCCTCTCATCCTCCTGGGACAAGCTACTTTCTCCAGATTCCACTCATGAATTTGTCTCTCAAGTTGACATTTGCAAGGGGTAAAGGGCCATGATTATTGGGATTTTTGCTCACTTAATGAGATATGCAACGGTAACATAATGCTTTGTAAGGTACTGATACTCGAGTAGACCCTTTCCTGGTCAATATAAATTAAACCTGTGACGTCCCATCTCACAGGCTGAAGGAATGAAGCCTCCTCCCCCCTTCCAGGATCAAGTCAAAATAATCCTGCTGTTGGAAAGGTATGCAAGTCTTTCTTCCTCAAAAGTATCTAGGTAATTCTGGCACCTTTTCTTTTCTTTTATTTTCTGGGTGCCTTTCTCTGAGGACGTCAATTGGTCTCATTGACAATACATTGAACTTTTAACCTAAGATCTTTGAGGTTTTTTCACATGGTCAAGTTCGTTAGTGATCCCTGAGTGTTCCTTTTAAGTTATAGCATTCAGAGAATGTCAGACCACCCCAGTGAGGCCTGAGCTTTTTTCTTGCTTTGTGTATCTTTCTGTGCCCAACATGGACCCACTCAGAAGTTCAGACACGCCTCTTCCTCCTTCCAGTCTTAAACCAAGCAGAGGAATTTCAGGAACTGTACCTTGACACTTCTCAAATGCCAAGACCTTCACTAAAGAAGTTTTGTTTCAAAAATAGGTGGATAGGGGAGCCTGAGTGGCTCAATCAGTTAAGCGTTCAACCCTTGATTCTGGCTCAGGTCATGATCTCAGGGTCTGTGAGTTCCAGCCCCGCACTGGGCTCCGTGCCAACAGGGTGGAGGCTGCTTGGGACCCTATGTCTCCATCTCGCTCTGCCCCTCTCCGGACTGCACTTTCTCTTCCTCTCAAAATAAATCATTAAGCCTAAAAAAATTTTAAAAATAGATGGATACCAGGAAGGTAAGCATACAATAGCCCACTTGGTCATCGCACTTCCATAGCTCCCGCTGGGCTCTGAAACCCTGGAGAGTTCACCATTCTGTCCGCCATACTCCTGAAGGCCGTTTCTACATGGAACCCTTCTCCCCTGTTAACAAGAACTAGCGCTCTATCAGAATCCCCCCGCCCTGCCGAAACCACCACCCCTGCCCACGTGGGGGATTCTGATAGTGGCCAACTGCGTCAGCCCCTCAAGGTATTCCCACTCGGTTTCCCCACTGCTGGAAAAAGTTTCCTCTCTTTGAATCTTGGTTCCTTTTCATTAAGTTTTCATCCCGTCGGCCACCCCCTTTGACGTGCCTTCACTGAAGACTCTATTTCCCTCATTTTCTGTCTCAAAGTTTATGTCACAACAGAAGGTAAGTTGCCAATTTATTGACCTCTGATCAGCTCTGATGAAGGTCTATGCTGCTGGAGACCTGCTGAGCTATTCGAGGCTGGGTCTCAGGGCTTGGGACACGGACTGACGCAGTGGGTGTCCCGTGCCGGCCTCAGCTAGAGGCTGGCTGGCTGCAGGTGCCTGGGACACACCCGCTCCAGCATGCTCAGGTCAGGGCAGAGCACACAGAGGGCACAGGGACAGCCGCCCAGGCCCCACAGTAACCGTGTCACATTTACAAGACGTCTGTGAGGTACAGACCCCAGATAGCACAATGGTTTGTTTTCATTTTATGTTTTAAAATTTTACATTAATGGGTAAGACCCTCTACTTCTCTGTGTTTCCACATATGGTCATCTGAGCCGCAGACTGAGCCAGAGACTCAAGGAATGAAAATACACTCTGCCTCTTCTGGGAGGCTGCGGAGCCTCACAGCAGGAGGTGCAGATCAGGACGGATGGAGATCGGAAGCCAAGTCCGCCATACACGTGCACCTCCTCAGCACCATGCGTGCATGCAGGCACGCGCCCATTCATTCATAATACCCGTCTGTCCCCACCAGAGTCTACTATGCCCATAGCTGCCACTTCTGTCTACTGGCGACTCCTTCATTCCTGGTTACACTGTGAGACTTAAGAAGCAAAAAATGCAATGGAAATTGCTTGGGACATCTATCATTTCCCAATTTGTTTCTTAATCTGTTGGCATTAAAGAATTTTGGCAAAAATCATATGATGGCTAATTTTACATGACAACTTGGCTAGACCATGGGGTGCCCTGACATTGGTCAAATACTATTTTGGGTGTGTCTGTGAGAATGTTTCTGAATAAGATCAACATTTGAACGGGTAGATTGAGTAGAACAGATGCTCTTCCTCATGTGGTGGACCTCATCTAATCAGTCGAAGGTCTGAATACAACAAAAAGACTGATCGTTGCCTCGAGAAAAGGGAACTTCCTCCTGTCTGACTATTTTCAAACTAAGACATCTGCTTCTTCTCTCTTCAGACTCTGCCTGAAACACTGGCTTTTCCTTGGTCTGGAGCCCACTGGCCTTTGGATGGAGCTACACTGTACCATGTTCTCTTCTCTCCTGAGTCCCCGGCTTTCAGGGACTGAGCATGGCACTTGTTAGCTGCCGTAACTGCACGAGGTGACTCCTTATAATAAATCTCTCTCTCTCTCTCTCAGTACATCTTTCGGCTTTGTTTCTCTGAGAACCCTGATACAAGGTTTTATAAAATTAAGTGAAAATTAAGTTTGTTTCCAACTAAACATATGTTTTGGATACATACTTATTACTATCTTTCAAAAATATGTTGATGCTTTTGTAATTAATACAATGAATATTAATTTGGAAAAATTTAATAGTTTTGTTGTAGTTCTTTGTCATTTTCACATATTTTTTTGGCCGGTGGATATTAACACGACAAACAACAGCTTGTAAGAGGAATTAGAAAACCTGGTGCTTAAAATTATTTCATTTATTTTTAAAAATTTTTTAAAATATGTATTTATTTTTGAGAAGAGACAGAGTGTGAGCGGGGGAGGGGCAGAGAGAGAGGACACAGAATCCGAAGCAGCTCTAGGCTGGAGCTGCCAGCACAGAGCCCGACCCCCGGCTTGAACCCACAGGCTGTGAGATGATGCCCCGAGCTGAAGTCAGACGCTCAACCGACTGAGCCACGCAGGCGCCCCAAAATGATTTTAAATAAATCTAAAGGGTGGAAGAAGACTCTGTTACTCTGGTGATTTTGGACAGGCTACTTGACCCTTCTGATCCTTGTTTTCCTCATAAATAAGATCAGAACGAAAGCCTCTATTGTGAACATGGCAAAGTTGATGTAAGAGATACGATTTATCACATTTAACTACGTATTTGCACTTCTAAAATATCTTTAAGTGCAGCCTCCTTTATCTTCTGTAGGAAATCAGGACGGACGCTGGCCTAGCCGCGTGCGCGCTGACTGGGGCGCCCCCATCACTGAGGCCTCGGGGCCCTGCCCGCCGCGGGGACACTGCGCTCGCTCCTTCTGCGCGAGCTGCTTCCCGCGGACACGCACCGTCCGCCAGGCGGGGCGGGGGCTGCGGTGCCGCTGGGGGCCCGGCCGGGGGGCCGAGCCAAGGGTGGGGGTGGGGGTGGGGGGCCAGCCGGGGTGGGGGGTTGGAGGGAGGGGTCGAGCCGGGGCCGAGCCTGGTGGGGGCGAGCCGGGGCGGAGCCAAGGGTGGAGTCTGGGGGTGGGGGCCGAGCTGGGGTCTGGCCTGCGGGGTGTGGGGGCGAGCCGGGGGCCGAGCCAAGGGTGGAGTCTGGGGGGTGGGGGGGCCGAGCTGGGGGTCTGGCCCTGCGGGGGGTGTGGGGGGGTCGAGCCGGGCCCGGCCTGCGGAGAACGCGGTCCCCGAGGCGCCTGCGCCGGGGAGCCCTTGCCACGCTCACCCGCGGGGGAGGCCGCTCTGCGCCCAGACGTGGGGAGGGGAGTGTCACCCCCACTCAAAGGCGCCAGCCGAACTGGGGGCTCTGGGTGTCAGGTGCCCGTCCTGTGTCCGGCGCCAGGGCCCCTGGCTTCCCCTCTGGGTGAAGGGCGGGAAAGGCCGCGCGTTGTGTCCGCGGCGCCCGTGGCCCGAGGCTGGGTGCGCCCGCGCTCGCCCTGGTCGCCTGCGCTGCGGACCCCGCGGCGCCGCCACGGGGCTGCGGTCACGGCCGGGGCGCCTGGGCTCCCCCGAGCCTGCCCGGCCGCAGCCCGCTCCTGTGTCCCCAGCCGCCCCGCCCGGGCCGAAGCCGGGCCGCCGCGCATCGAACACGTCACCGTGTTGGACTCCGCCAGACCGGTCACAGCGGCGCCTTTAGAACGGGGGTGCCCCGTCCCGGCCCCCCGCCCCCCATGAGCAGCGGCTGGTTCTCCATCCCTGCCGGACGGACCGCAGACGACCCCCGCACCCGCCGTCCAGGGTCACACGCGGGCTCCGCCTGGCTTCCCCGGAAACCAGACCCAGACCGACGGCGCCCTGGCGCGGGGGCCCCGCTGGGGTGCAGTCCCGGGAACCCGGGGGGAGGCCGTGGGGCGGCCGCCTGGGGCTCACCCCCGGGCACCCGCTGCCCCTGCTCCGGGAGGCGCCACAGCCCCCCCGCCGTCCTGGGCGGGAGGGAAAGGGCCCGAGCGGCAGGCAGGGCCTCCTGCGCTCCGGGCTGCGTGGGCCCAGCGGCGTCCCAAGCGCGTGGGCCAAGCGCCCCGAGGCCGCGGGCCGGGCCGGGGGGCCTGGGCGCAGTCGCCCGGGAGGGGCCGCTGCCCCGCACGGGGGAGGCGGGAGCGGTCCCGATGCAGCTGACGTGGCGCGGCCGTGGTACGCGTGCTCGGCCAGCGTCGGGCCGGCGCTGAGCAGGGGCCGCCCTGTCCTCCTCAAGTCGCTTCATAGTAGGTGGTCACGGGGGTGACCGGATGGTTGACGAATCCTTCATCTCAAGGTCATTCTTTCTGCTTTCATTTTGCTATCATAGAGCATCATTGCGCTCGGGCCCCAGATTCGATTAGGGCAGTTAGAAATGATGAGTGGCCCTGGGAAGGCCAGGTCCTGCCGTCCAGGTTGCTCATCAATAAAGTGTGCGTGCTGCCTGCGCGTCGGGCACGAGGAGAGACGCGCCCTCGGTGCCGCAGCGGCCGCTAATCTAATTCTCCAGGCCAGAGAACAGTCTCTGTGACCTAATTCTCAATCTGCTGCAGGATTGAGATGAAGACCAAATCATCTTAGTGGGTCTGATAATCTCGTTTCGATCGATCAGTTTCTTAGGCGGTATCCTTTGCTTGCGACTTTTCAGATAAGTAAAGAAAATTAGGTTGAGAGCAAAATGCATCTTTCTGAGATGTGGCTCGAACCGCGCGCCCAGCCTGGGGCAGCTGGACGCCTCTCCTGGGGGCGTTCGGGGCCCAGCAGGGGCACTTACTGTACCGCAGAGCCCGCCAGGCCGCAGCTCCGTGAATCAAACGCTGCGGTTTCTCCCATCGACTGCCTGAAATAAAATAATCTATGATGCATGAACAAGTCTAAATGAAATAATAATATCCTTAGCAGTGAAAAACGGGTTGGTAATACAGTAATGGAGCAGATTGATGGCCGTCTCCTTGAGCAAGCCTGCTGAAACAGCCGGCTATTTTATTTAATCTCATATCAGAGGAATTACTGGCTGGTAATCCATTGTTAAACATCATTTAGAATGATGGATGAAAATGTCAGCTTTTCCAACATAATCAATTCATATCTCATTAGCACATATTATTTATGATTCTCATAATGGGACCTGCAGAGTTCTCCAGGGGGAGGTGAGGCCTCAGCTGTTGTCGAAATGAGATGAGATATACTGTAGCTTATGAGTTAATAACCGCATATAAAAAATACTTCTCCACGGTATTGATTGTTCTTACCGTTTTACGAAGGCATCGAGTGGCCGTGCTGCCTCGGTCCCTGTGTGAGGCTGGGTGCTCTGTTTCCGCGGCCCGTCCCCCTGGCCCTTCCAGGGCTCATAATTTCACTGAGAATGTTTTCAAAATAACAATTTAGCTCCAGACAGTTTTAGAATAATATACGAATTTAGGGGGCCCCCCACCCCCACAATAGGAAAGCCGTCCCTGGGACGTCAGGGAGGAAGAAGCCCTTTGCCTCGGCATGGCCGCCCCCAGGATGGGGGGCACTCTTTCCCCCTCACTCCCTATGAAGATAAATCGACATATTTCTGCAGCTCCAGCTCCGGTGCTCTTTAAGGACACTCTCTCTGCTGCATGCTGCCTCCAAGACCAATGAAAAGCAAACCTTGATTCATGGACTTCATGCAGCTGACGAAGCGTCGGTAATCAGGGCCATGGTGTCAACCGCTACCTCAGTTAAAGTACGTTGGAGAATCATTTTATGCTTCAGCTCATGAACATCAATAAAGGAAAATGAGTAATAAATGACTGTCTAGAGTACAAAGGACCAGCTCATATTTCAGATGAAAATGAAGACAAAATGTAGCTTTTATTTGCCTGTGGAATTCCCATTAACTGCATCACTGACAAGAGAGGGCTGGATCAATAGAGGGCCGGCCGCAGAAAACTGTTTCTGGCTGTTCAGCCGCCGACGCGAAAGGAAAGCTGTCATATTGTGATCTTTATCAGGTAATCGTCATTACAGCGGACCGATGATCTATGTATACGCCGGTCAGCCAGGGGCACTTCTAATTCTTGGTCCTATTTGTGGTTCGAGTGTAGAGCGATCACAAATTATTTGTTTGCGGTGATGAAAAATCTTCAGTGTTCATTCCTTTTATTCTTTTTATGGGTAATCCATATCCGGGAACTTTCTCTCAAGGATACTTTATTCACTCAGGATTTTTAAGAAAGTATTATATCAAGTGTTACCTTCATGCCCCCTCTGAGTAAGGAACAGCCTGCCGGGCTGTGCTGGGCTTGACGGAGCCATTTGTAAGCTCCTTCTCCAGGCTCGGGAAGGGAATTCTGCTTTCTTTGTGAAGGGCTCTTCCCTCCCTAATTGAAGGGACAGCACTGAGAGCCTGGAGAAATAGAAACAAGTCTTCCCATGACATGCAGATACAGCCAAACATCTTTCCCCAGCCTTCTGCGGGCCTGTAAGAAAAAAAAAAGACGAAAAGGGAAAGAAAAAAAAAAAGAAGGAAAGAAAACACATTCTATTTGGTGAGGAACCGGGTCAGCCCTGTCAGGAAGAGCTCTTTCACATGAATGTCATGCTCATGTGAAGGAGTTCAGTGTTGCCATCAGCATGGGCTCAGTTCAATGACACAGGAAGCCCCCGCAGAGAGATGAGTTGAAAGGTGAAGTGGGGGAAAGGCAAGAGGTTCCTTAGAAAAGACAGAAAGGGAGGGGAGAACAGGAACATGAATAGCAATTCTAACATTTCCCATTTACTGGAAACCTTTGATCCTGGGGAATCTCGGTGCACTCATCAAATACCATTACATCCTGAAGTGTCTTTATAAGGGAATTAAACTGAATGGCCACCATTTAGATTTCTCACCAGCTTGGATTCTCAATTGAACTAAGAAATCTGCCAAGTCCTCCAAACCCTTCTGAATGACGTTGGCATGTCTGATTTTTTTTTTTTATTCCTTCAGAATATTCTTTTCAGTATTTAAATGCCTTTTGGGGGCACCTGAGTGGTTCAGTCGGTTGACCCTCCAACTCTTGGTTTCAGCTCAGGTCATGATCCCAGGGTTGTGGGATCAAGACCCACTTCAGGCTCTTTGCTGAGTGTGGAGCCTGCCTAAGATTCTCTCTCTCCCTCTGCCCACCCCCACTTGCCCTTTCTCTCCCTCAAAAATAAAAAGAGGGGTTCCTGGGTGGCTCAATTGGTTAAGTATCCAACTTTGGCTCAGATCATGATCTTGCAGTTTTTGAGTTTGAGCCCCTCCTCAGGTTCTGTGCTGACAGCTCAGAGCCTGGAGCCTGCTTTGGATTCTGTGAATCCCTCTCCCTCTGCCTCTCTTCTGCTCATGCTCTGTCTCTCAAAAATAAATAAACATTAAATTTTCTTAAGTAAATAAAAATAAAATTTTTTTCAAAATGCCTTTTTTAACACACCTGTTTTTTCTTTTCTTTTTTTTTTTATCATTAGTGGCCAATTTCATCTCACTATTTTAAATAATATCAATTTGATACTACTGTCAAATTCACCCTGGGGTGCCTGGGTTGCCTAGTTGGTTAAGCTTCCGACTTTGGCTCAGGTCATGATCTCATGGTTTGTGGGTTCGAGCCCCACATCGGGCTCCATGCTGACAGCTCAGAGTCTGTAGCCTGCTTCAGATTTTGCATCTCCCTCTCTCAATGACCCTCCCCTGCTCATGCTGTCTCTCTCTCTCTCTCTCTCTCTCTCTCAGAAATAGATAAAACACTAAAAAAAATTCATCCTACCATGTGAAGTGTGTTCACTTCCTTTAGAAAGAAAACTTTGACAGGAATGTAGAGGCTATATTAGCTTAAAACAATTTATATAAGAAATATACTAGATGATCTTTTAAATCACACATTTACAAAGGTATTTTCCAGCAGGGAACCCTATCATAGAATCTCTAGATTTTACTCTATTTATGCCCAGCTGTTATGGCCATCAGCCCCTTCTGTTGTTGAGATGTCAGTGGCAGGTACGGTGTCTGGACACGGTGTCACTTCGTCTGCATTCCCAGGGAAGTGGTTCTGTAATTTAAAAGGGTAACTTGGTTTACAAGTGTAGCATCTGGAAGCTCAACAGACCTGCAAGAATGACTCTGACAGCTTTTCTTGGCATGTTTTTTCCAAGAGGAAGAATCACTAAGGAAAGCTTCTTGGAGTCAGAACCCCATGTCGTGTCTGCCATACGCATTATTTCAGAAACCCGAGCCGGTTACATCCAAAACGAGAACAGAGTAGCCAAGCAGACATATGACTTTAAAGGTTCTCTCACTCTTTGCCATTAATGTGTTAACCCAAAATTCATAAATAAGTGGATAAATCTAACCACTACCATTGGAATAACTGGATTTTGAAGAATGTACATGAGCTCTTTACCCCAACCTTGTTCTCAGGAAAGAAGACTCTTAATTAGCTTAATATTCAACACTCAAAATATTTGATTGCGAGAGGGAGTCAATGAAACCAGAGACAAAAAGCAACTAAGAATCCTCATGCATGTGGAAAGTAACACAGCCACTTTAGAAAACAGGCAGTTTCTCAAAACCCTTCCAGTAGAGCGAGCCAGTGATCCTAAAATTCCACTTCTAAGTATGTAATCAAAAGAAATGAAAATATACGTCCATGCAGAATCTCAGGCACAGAGCTTCCTAGCAGCATTGTTCAAAATAGTCTCAAAGCAGAAACTGAAATGTCCGTCAACTGGTGGATGTATAAGCAAAATGTGGTTACATCCATACAACGGAACGTTTCCCAATGGTAGAAAGTTCAAATGTGGGGAGCAATGGTACAATCCAGACTCACCTGGAAGACACGACGCTACAGGAGAAAGAACGGACAGAAAAGGCCACATATCATGTAGTTCCATTTACATGAAATGTCCGAAACAGGCAAATCAGAATGACAGAAGTAGATTATTGGTTGCCCAGGGCAATAGCAGATGTTAAAGGGAGGGTGATCATTAACAGATAATGTGGTTTCTTTTGGGGTGTTGAAAATGTTCTGGAATTAAATGTTGGTAATGAGTGCCCAACTCTGAGTGTACTGACAATCACTGAGCTGTCCACTAAAACTGGGTGGATGTTTCCGTATCTGAACAGTAGCTTAATAAAACTGTAGGCGAGAGGAGCTAAGGACAAGCGGGACACTTTCTGACACAAAACGGCATGGCATCAATGGACACTGATACCTGTCAGTGCCAGCGAAGGAGATTCTCACCTCTCTGTTGTAGCACTTTCCGAGGAGAACGTTTCTGTGGTCCCCAAAATTCACGATTCACAATTAAGTAACGTCAGCGGGTCAATCTGTCAGCCAACAGGTAATAGCTATTGAGCCCCCATCAAGTACATGGAATTCAGATGAGAAATTCACAAGACAGCCCGTAATAGGGACTGATGATGATTAATCTGTGTGGATAACATAGTGCGGAAGGCAGGTAGACAAGAATCACCCAACCCTCAGCCTCTTCACTGTTGGTAATAACACAGCTTCACGGAAATCTGAAGCAAAACCTTTCCAGGGAACATTGGACATGCTCCTGTCAAGAAGGAGAAAATCAAGGTTCAATCCCCGCATGCCAAGTGGAGAAGCCCATGTCCTAGAGCCTACATTGAGTGGAGACGATAAAAATACTCTGCTGAGCTATTTGCATCTAATTAAATTAACTTTCATTCATGTTATTTCAGTAAATTAGCACCTAATAAACATCTGGTCTGTGCAAGCCCTAGGCTGAATATTCTGAGAAACAGGAATATTTAGGCTGAGCCTTGTAGGAGCTTATGATCTGGCTGGAGAGACTCCCTAATGTGTGTAAACGCACAGCAAGGAGACCATCAGCTGCACCAAAACTCTGTCTATGGTCCTGATCGGCTGCACCAATGGGATTTGGTGACTAAACTTGCATGAGCACTAATTTTCTCATTATTTACAAAGCTGAGGTAATGGTATCTGTCCTGCTTATCCCCATAGAATCGGTTTCATGGTCAAATGAGATAATGCATAAAGATTAATTTTATAGGAGAAACAAAATATGCGGTGAGAGGCATTTTCTCTGGATTCCAAGCGATGAAATGGCTTTCAAGAGGGAGATAAGAGATGTCGTCTGTAACATGAAGAATGCTAAGATTTTTCTAGCTAAAGAAAATAATCTATTCACAGAGGAGGTGTCTTAGT
This sequence comes from Proteles cristata cristata, assembly GCA_017311185.1. Taxonomy (NCBI): domain Eukaryota; kingdom Metazoa; phylum Chordata; class Mammalia; order Carnivora; family Hyaenidae; genus Proteles; species Proteles cristata. The sequence continues at coordinate 194,486 of JAESUZ010005114.1, forward strand.
CTGTTTGTGCTGTTATAACAAAATGCTATAAACTGTAAAATCCTGTAAACAATAGCCCCACAGTTCTGCAGGCTAGGAAGTCCAAGGTCAAGATGATGAGGATGGCCAGTTGGGGTGGCTTTGCTTCATAGGTGTCACCCTGGACCCCGTGTCTGGAGGGTGGAGGCTGCCCAAGCACTTCTTTCATTTTTCTTAAGTTTAATTATTTTGAGAGCAAGCATGAGTGGAGGAGGGGCAGAGAGAGAAGGAGAGAGAATCCCAAGCAGGTTCCACACTGTCAACACAGAGCTGAACATGGGACTCTGACTCACAGACTATGAGACCATGATCTGAGAAAAATCAAGTCTGCCACTTAACTGACTGAGCTATCCAGGCACCCCTCAAGTATTTCTTTTTAATGAAAAAAGCAGAAATTCAAGAAGGCAAGTCCAACCACAGAAACACACATTCAGCCTTGTGCTATCTGTATCTGCCAAATATGCCAATGGTCAAATCGAGTCCCATGTCTGAGCCTAAAATGCTTTCTGCTACCAAGGGACCAAGGCAAGCATGTGGGCCCACAACGACAGAAGGAGAATATATTTAGGAGCAATTACTCTCTCCACCGCAACTGGCTTGGCTGGGGAAAGGTTAATTTGGGGAGTAGTCAACATATTGTCAAAAAGATAGTTTAAAAGTAGATACTGAAAAACATTTAGTGTCTGAATAAATCATGAAAATAAGAGTTTTTGGAAACCAAGAGTCAATGAGGATTTTCAAATAAGAATTGGCTTTGGAGGAAGGATAATCTAGAACCCTTTAGAGCAGGTTTCTAGTGTTCAAAAGATACCCAGTTCCCTAATCAGCTTCCCAGGCTGTCACGGCTTTCCTTGCTGCATAACCCAGACCACAGTTGACTGTTTCTCCTTTCCAGTGGCACCTTGAATTTATTTAAACCCGTTTGTTCATTGGAATCACCCCGGAAGGCTCCAACACAAGATGAACATAATTTTCACTAATTTCCACAAAAAGTATTGTATTAGTTTCCTATTGCTGCTGTAACAAAACAGCTAGTTTGCTGCTACAAACTTAGTGATGCAAAACAACATATGTGTACCATGTAGACTGGGCCGCCTGGGTGGCTCTGCACATCAACAATCCACCACAGACTAGAAGAGTCTCTGCCCAGGGTCTTGCAAGGCCAAAGTCAGAGAGCGAGCCAGACTGGACACAGATCTGGAGTCTCTGGGGGAGAATGTGCTTTGGGCTCATTCAGGTTGTGGGTGATATATGCTTCCTTGGGCTTGGGAAGCTCTGGTTAGTTCGGTCTGTCTCTAGCTTCTAGCGCCTGGCATTTCTTGTTTGTGGGATCCTTTGCCTTGAAGCCAGCATTGAGTCTGCCTCAGGCTTATCCTTCTCTGACATCTTTCTGACTTTCTTTTCTGTCTCCACTTTAGGGCTTGCACAGTGACATTGAGTCCATTCACACTCTTATTTTAAGGTCAATTGATAATCACCCCAACTCTATCTGTAAAATCCCTTTTGCCTTATAGGGTGACCTATTAGAAAGCGTAGTCATTCAGCACACGGAGGGATTCGGCATCCTCTTCTTGACGGCCTCAGTCTACTCCTCCAGCAATGGGGCAGCTTCCTGCTGGAGAACATCCTGAAACTGGCAGTATCTGTTCCACCTGTGAACTGGACCATCCACATCACTGAGTTTTCAGTTTTATCCTTAACTCTTTCAGTCTCTTATTTAGTTAGCTAACTCATTTTTCTCAGGATTAATCCAAGTTTCAACACTCTCTGGAAGCCCCTTATACATTCTCTCCATCACTCATTTTCAGAAAACAATTTGCCTTTTACTTAATTGAAGGAAGTTAAGCCATTATGCAGTCATCCAAACCCCCACCTGTCTCCCCAGCAAGTTCACCTGAATCTACAGAGTTCATTGCCTTCCCTCCAGACTCAGAAGTAAATGCATTACTTTGCCGCCGACCATGCCCTTCATCTCATTGCTTCCAAACCCAGGTCCTGAGGACATTTCTAAAACCCTCACGTGTATGACCTATATTCCCTTCCCTTCTGATTTCAGTCTATGTTTTAAAATTTTTTTAATGTTTTATTTATTTGAGAGAGAGAGAGAGAAAGAGAGAGAGACAGCATGAGCAGAGGAGGGTCAGAGAGAGAGGGAGATACAGAATCTGAAGCAGGCTACAGGCTCTGAGCTAGTTGTCAGCACAGAGCCCGACGTGGGGCTCGAACCCATGAACCATAAGATCATGACCTGAGCCAAAGTCAGATGCCCAAATGACTGAGCCACCCAGGCGCCCCAGTCTACATGTTGAAATCTGTCTATCTGCCTCCAAAGAAAACCCTTCTGCTCCGTGCAGGACACTCTACCTAACTATCTCTTGCCTCCTTTTCCAACCAAACTTCTCCAAAGCTGAGCTCTCCCTCACCATGTAGATGAATAATTTATTTCTCAGGACCCCATCACCCCACTTCCAACTCCACCACCTGACTGAAGTTATTTGCACCATGTTGATCTACTACCATCTAAGGGTTGATTCTGGAATACCACTTTGCATTAGTTTACCTCAACATCTATGGATTGATAATACTATGTTTCATTGTAACCCTACTTTTTTGACCTTCGGAGGAGGGATTATCTAGATGCCTTTAGAACAGGATTTCATTGTCCAGGGTCTACTGTGGGTCCCCTGGCGCTCTTTCCATTGCTTCTCCTGACAGTTGACCTCCTCCTACTGAGTGCTTCCCTGGGGGAAGCGCTTCCATTCACCCACCTCACCTGGGTCTGTCCTCCCCAATTTGTTAATTGCTCACAACCTCGACCCAGATGCTCCTCCACAAGTCAGATTCCCCTGTTTAATGGCTTGCTCCTGCCATGGCGATGCTCACAACTACTTCAGATTCAACGAGTTCAATCTGAACTAATATTTCCCCTTTAATTAGTTCTTTATCTCTCCACTTGTTTTGTCCACCTCAACTACTCTAGGTTGGTGTTTATGATCTACCCATCCCCTCAAACTTGAAGACTGACATTTATAACCAATTTTTAAAAATCCCATATAGCTAATGAGTAGCTAAGTCCTCCAGGTTTTACTTCCTGAATTTTTAAACTGTCTGTCTTGTTCTTTCTCTTCCAAGGGCACCACCACAATTTAATCCATTATTAACTTAACAAATTCCCATAATAACCCCCAAATAGCCAGGAGAATCCACCTAGATGAGAATCTGCCATCTCAGTCTTCAGCCATCCTTCAAGGTTGCCTATCTCTTACAAGGTAAAGCACACATCCATGGCCAAGATCAGACATGAATCAATCCACCCATGGTCAAGATCATATGTGGATCAGTCTACTCATGGTAAAGATTGTATGTGATTCAGTCCACTCATGATTAAGATCAGACATGAATCAGTTCACTGATGGTCAAGATCAGACATGAAGTAGTCTACCCATGGTCAAGATCATCCATGAGTCAGTCTACCCACGGTCAGGATGAGACCTGGATCAGTCCATACTGTCCCCTCCATTCTCATATCTTTTACCTTCTTTTCTTCACTTTCACTGTATGTTATAGCAACTACAACTTCCTTATGGCTTCTGGACACACTATGCCTTTCTGCACTTTTATGTCTGTAATTTGGATTATATGGGAAGAAGCTACCTTTCTGTCTCTCTTACTTTCCTCAGCATCTCCCTCTTTCAAGTGAGAAACTTACAGTTTTCCTTTGGACATGGCATAATGATCACTTCCATCTGCAGGTTCAAGCTGGAAGAGTAGCCGTTCCTTGGACTCTCATTGAATACTTTGTACCCTTGGATTTGCCATGCTTAATCTCTTAGTCTGCTCACTCCTCTAATAGATCATGACTTCTTTGAAAATAGCACTTATATCATTCTTGAAGTCATTAGTAAGCTAACTGAAATAAATTAAAATGCAGATTGAAGAACAAACACTCAAAATGATAGTGAAATGCCATGCTGGCATGTAGCATGCTGCAGTATGGATAAAAACTTCACATATGTCACAGGGAGTGAGCTCCTACATCACGAGCTCTGGGCTGGTGTGAGTGTTGGGCAGGTCATGCACCCTGACATCCAGCACACCCCTATACTTGGAAAGTGTTCCTTAAAAGCCAGTTTATTTCCTGCTATTGATCATAAACTACTGAATGTTGTGTCCTCGGAGGTAGAAATATTTAAATCTTCCTGAATGTTGACATTTTCTTCACTTAGTTTTGGGGATCATATTGTGGTTCCTCAAGAAAGGGGAATACACACTTGAGCTGACTCAAATTTAAATTAGAAGCCAGCAAACAAACAAAAACCCTAACACAAAAATAAAGATTTAATGCTACAGCCTACTATGAAATAATTGTGTAAAAGTATATTGTGAAATGCTATTGGAACTTATGAAATAATAAAATAATAAATTCATCCACACACATCTGGATTTAGAAACAGAGTCCACAAAATTTATCAAGTGCCTTATGTCAACTTTAACTTTAGTACTAAAACCAGAGTATATCTAGAGCTATAATACACAGGTATCGATATATTGAGATATAAATATGTGGAGCTATAGAAATAGGCACACAGACATAGATCTACAGATACCTGGACACCATGTATATGAAAGGTCTTGGCTTCCATCCTGGATTAAAGCTGAGTAATGACAGAGTGCTTTCATATGATTTGAGATAGTTAAAATGCTAGGAAATCACAAGACACAGGGAAGAGGAAAAAATGGTTCAAAACAAAAGTTACCAAGGATAAGAACTTCAAATGGAAATGAATTTTGGTGAAGCGTCGAACAAATTTAGGTAGGATCTTGTATCATATATTATTATTTGACAGACAAGTTACCATCTCTGTCAGGGTCATCCCGATGTTTAGTCCAATATTGTATGACCTGGTGAAGAGTTCAGGTCATTACATTTTTTATCACACCTTTGCATGGAAGAAAGAAAATGCTCCTTTTCTTCGCTAAAGGAGCCCTTTGTAGGTAGATTCACCCTCTGCGAGAACCTCACAGAATGACAGGGGGTCCCTGGGAGGTGGACCCAGGACCACATTGGACAGGGCCTTCACTGTTGTGCAAAGAGAGCCACGTCACTGTACTTACCAGTGCAATAAACCCAGCAACTCTATCCACAAGGGAAATAAATGTGCACGTGCCTTTTTAATTCTGGAGAGAACTTAGAATAGTCCGTGATATTCTCACTTTTTGTTTAAGAAGACCCAGGCCCCTAAAGCTCACTCCCAGTTCCAGTAGAGAAAACCAAAATGGATAGTGGGGGGCTGTATTTCCCAACACGGATCACAAGGCGGTCATCAACATCGTGGGACAGTTAGATGGAACCTCAATGGTTCATTCAGAGAGAACAACAGTGTGTTTAGGAAGCTGATCACAAGAAGAACAAGCACACTTGTCTATGTTGTTCTACAAAGCGAATGTGGGACAGGAACAAATATTACAGAAGCATTGGAACTTAGACCTCAAGCCTGGGTACACAAATGACGGGTGCCTGTGTGCAAGGCCAAAAACTTCTAAGGTGTGGGCACTGAGAGCCAATCGGAGATCCACAGTAGTCCTAAAGATTGTAACAGTCTCACCCACACATTTCCACCCTGCTGAAGAGAAGCCATACTATTCTCATCACGGTCTAGTAAGAGCGATTTTCTATCCATTTGTTCTTTCATAGATCAGAGTCACTTTTGTAGCCAAAATTAATAAAAAATCTTATTAAATAATGATATAAGTATATATATATATATAATTCCATCTATATCCTTCAAAATCAAAAATAAATTTGTGAAGATTTCCTTTGTATAGAAATTTAAGGCATAGCCTAGTTCAAGAAACAAGACAGGCACCCAATAAGTGTAGTGTTTGAGTGAAAGATTGCAAAAATAAGGGAATGGCTACTTCTTAAGAAAACACACCTAAAATTCTATATTCCCAGATTCAGATAAACATGGATAATTAACAGGAGGATTGCATGTTGAATTCCATGAATGGTGATCACATGCTTGTTACGTGCAAGGCTGCACACCAACTATTGTCCAGGAGCCTATGAAGCGTAATAGACAAGATAAAACTTACACACACAGTGTTTATTTGGGAAGGTAGAGTGGGATAAAGCTAGTTTAGGGCAGTGCAGGTGTACAACATTCCCACTGCTGCAGAAAATTCGGTGGGGCGGGAGTCGCTGACTTAGAGCTTTATCCTTGTAAAGAGTGAGCACACACACACACGTGTTCACAACATCAGTTTCCCCAAGAAAAGTCAAGAGCTAGATGCTGAGCATTTTGCAATGAAAAAATAGAAGTTACCTAAACCTATTAAATGGGACTGGATGATATCCACATTTTTTAATATATTCTGTAAGCCTTTATTTTTTATTGCTTTTGTTTAAGTTTGTGTATTTATTTTGAGAGAGACTAGGAAAGTGCGAGCAGGGGAGTGTCAGAGAAAGAAGAGAATCTCAAGTGGGCTCCACGCTGTCAGCACAGAGCCCAATGCGGGGCTTGAACTCATGAAACCATGACATCATTACCTGAGCCAAAATCAAGAGTCGGACCCTTAACCGACCGAGCTCCCCAGGCGCCCCAAACTCTGTAAGCCTTTAACAATTGCAACCACGTAGAACTCAGCCTTTCACCTGCCACACAGCCATTCAGGCGGCTAAGAGCTGACCATGTGGGCTCTCTAGGTAGAGAAAGTGTGGCCACAGTCAGGACGCAGCAGGCAGATGTCAAAGGGCCTGGACACGAACAGAGGAAAGAAGACCATAAATAACGTTAAGTGTGGAGTTTTAGTCTTGCCTCCTTTCCAGCTCGGAAGCTCGGAAGCTACATTTGCCTGTGGCTCGTCGCGAAGCAACATGCTGTGAGCGGCACCTACGGTGACAGTGCTGTCTCTCTGTACAGGCCTGAGAGCATCCGCCGTGTCCACCTCGGCCAGCCGCCCCACGGCCTCGTTCTTGGAATCCAGCAGCCGGTTCCCCGACTCTGGGCAGCCCCCCCCCACCATGATCAGCAGGGTCCCCTCCTCCTACTGTGCACACTCATGTCCTACTGACTTCCTGCCTCTGCTCAACCACGGCGCTGTCACAGGAGACTTCGCTGCCTGCATGCCGACTCCCCTCTCTCGGCGGTGGGACGAATCACCATCCGCACTCCTGTAATGATGACCCGGCTTGCATGTTCCGGATCTTTGCCCTGCAGAGACTGCAAGCCTCAGAGGGCACGGCCCCAGTCCACAGATCTGCCCTCCATGCCCAGCTTGGTGCACGGCACTCAGGAGGTGCTCACTAAATGTTCATTATCTAAAGATGGCAGTTACATGTTATGGAGACAAAAAGTGACAAGTGACTTTCTGTTTACTGTTAGTGCTGGTTACCCGAGCTTTGAGTCTCTGCTCCAAATCCACTCTCACTGGCTCCTCTGTGGAAGCGAGTGGGGCCCTTAGACAGTGTTCCCTTGCCGGCTGGCACCGTGCCCAGCTGCGTCAGTGGAGGACGCTGGAAAGACACCGCAGGCACAAGAGTTTCCCTTCCTGGTCCCGGTGCGCTCCGTCCGCGGGCCCCTGCGCTCTGGGCGCCTGTGCGGTCAGCCGCACCCCTCAGCCCTCGGTCCCGGCACCTGCCAGGTGGTCTTGAAGCGAGAAGCACCTCCCCTGCACGATTCTCTACCCCGTACTTGGGACGGCAACTTCCAGCAAGCTGCGGACGGTGGATTTCCATCAGGCCGGAGGGTGAGTTCCTAGCAGGTCCTGACAGCGGGGCCCCTGGGGGCCGTGCTGCACCCCCTCCGCTGTCCCGGGCGCTGCTGGGTCCCTGTGCTGGAGCACTGGCTCCTCCCCACATCTGTGCTCCCCACATTCCAGTGCTCTCTGCTGCCCAGCTTCCTCCTGGTCACTTCGGCCTCCTGTTACAGGCAGCCGTGGTTTACACTCAACCTTCCCACAAATGACTGTCGGGGCTCTGTCTCCTGGCTGGGTTCTGACTGATGCACTCTTTCCAAGGGAGACGCGGCTGTGTTGATCTCACTTCCTTCTTAGGTGAGATAAAAGGGTGTAGACCACCCTCAAAGAAATGCAGTGCGTGTGAGTTCTGCTCCGTGATGCCTTGGATTCAGACGCACACCGTGATGGGATCTGTCCTGGTCCAGACGTGACCTTTGGTGACCCCGGGTTTGGAAAATGGGCGCGGCTTTCTCTTGCACACGGACATGCTGACCGTGCGTGATACACAGAGAAGTGAGGCAGTCCTGGTGAGGGGCAAGCCTCAGGGGTCCTGAGTCAGGGATGCCAGGCGTATGCCCACCCTGGACGTAAACTACTTACTTCTAGAAGTATGTTGAGCTCTACATTTAGGAGTGCAAAAATGCATACACTTATTTTCATTTTTGATTTATATTTATCAGAACACTGCTCATTTCTAAGCTCCTAAATGCACTGTGGCGAACATGAGATGTGTCTTCTATGGATTCGATTTCTGCATGGGGGACGATGAAGGGCAGTTCTTCAGGAAGAGGTGGAAGCCTTAGGTTTAGGTCTATTTATACAAGTGACGGCAGCTGGCCACAAGGGGCTATTTTTGCTCCCTTTTTTCTAGAGACCAGCTTGCTGGGTGACCTCCCCCGTCCCCCCCCCCCACCTCCCGCCCCATAGGATGTAGACTTAAAAGAGGCAACGCTAAACCCAACCCGGCCTCTCAGATTATCAACACACACCTTCATCAAAGCTCAAAGTTTTGAAATTATTGGTGGAATATTTGCAGTGAGAAACTCTGGCCTACGTAGGAAGCCTGGTTGACCCCAGAAGTTGTTAGGTAGGGGCTCTGATGATTTCACGCCTACGTTGTATTACCGGAAAAGCAGGGCTGTATATAGTGGGCGCTTTGGGAGCAGGTGAATGTGAGAGCACCGATGTGTGAGGGATGGGTGTCAGAGAAAGGTTACCAACACACCGCTCACCTTCGATGCCAAGATGCCAGGGCACTCAGCCCGGCCCCTCGGTTCCAACCGCATTGTCAATGGGTATCTGGATCACCTTCCCTGAGTTTAAACATCAAGAGTTAAGCCATAATAATTCTACCTTATGATGTTATTTAAATCAATGGAATAAGAAATATGTGAAATTCTGAGAGCTGTCTAGTCAAGGCTAACAATGAACGGGATGACGTATTATTTTCCTGCCACTCTTAGCTTGGAACACACACCCCACACAGGCACAACATCCACACCGAGCTCCTTGCCCATCATGAAAAGTCGTGGCATTCCATCAGTACGTAATTGTATTAGTTATTCTACAGCGGCTCCAGGAAATCTGATGCAGAGGACTGTTCGTATTGATCAATGTTCTGAAGTCCTCCTGGCCATTGTTTACTGAACTGGTCAATTATCATTGAATTTTTCATTTTGAGTTGAAATGGAAAACTAACAGAAATCAAGAAATTTCGTAGAACATGTTACTAATGAATTACAGGGGACTGAGGCTCCAGTGTTGCAAACTTATGGTATGTTCGTGGCTTATTTTTAGATGGACATGTTTTTATGATGAATGAACATTCCTCTTACCATGTTAATTCATTGAAATCATCTCTCTTTGCCCCTTTTTGTCAAATGGAATAGAATCAAGAGAGTAGTAACTCATCTGTTACCCTTAAACTTCTCATTGCCTACCCCCCACGTCAGAATATTTGTTACCAGTAAAGGTTAACATTCGAAGTGTTATCCTCAGATTTCATAAGCCAGATCTAAAAATACCTAGTGACCAAAAAATACATGTAACCATTTCAAAAATTTTGTTTAAATGAAGGAAACTTTTTTTTTTTTTTTTAGCCAAAGTGCACCTATTGGTCTCAAGATAGAAAACCCATAAAATGGGTTATTTTTCAGATAGGTAACACCATGAAATAAAACCTCCTGCATTGTATACTCTATGATGGGTCCACAGCAAATTTTAAAATATGCACAGCTCAGAAAGGCCAGGATCTAATCAAGAAGTGTCATTAGCAGTGTAGAAATAGCAGTTAATGCCTGTCATGATTGTAGGATTTGGTGCCAAACAAAAGCGTGTCTGCCCTGCACACGGGAGGCTTGTGGAGAACTTTCCAGGCCAGCTGAGGGCATTATGACCAACGTAGGTCAGAGGAACAGTAAACATTTTGGACCTAATCTGCACAGTTAGCAGCCCACCTGGAGACAATCTTCGTTCCAGGTACCGAATTTGCAAAGACCATGACCCCATGGCCGGTGCCCTGAGAGATTCCGTGGAAGAGAGACTTACTCCCAGGAAAGCAAGTGCAAATGCTGGGGGGTTTCAGCGGTTGTGGAGTTAGCCTTTGAGACCCAACGTTTGAAAACTGAGTCAGGGTCCTGTCCTCAGCAAGGGTGATGGGTGGGAGCCGCAGGGGTGTGGGCGTCGGGGAGCGAGCTCACGGCGGGTGCCTGGACCCTCCCAGAGACTCAGACGCCAAGTCCAGCAGGTGCTTCTGCTTTGCCCCTTGTTATCTCCAGAACGCAAGGCGTCAAGAGAACAACTCGTAGGCAAAACCCCAGTAAAGAGCTTTTGATTTCTCATGTAAATTCACCAAAATGAAAGGAAGGTGCCTGTGTCTCTTAATCTTAGAACTCTTTTTATTCCATCGTTACTTATTTTTTATCCACCCTTATTTTTCTTATTATTGCCTACAGTGGATAAAAAGAGTCAACAAAAAGAACATCTTAATCGCTTTAAAGGGTTCCAATAGAGTTGTAATTTGCCTTATAAACCACGTCACTGTGCCCTAGATTTACAGCAACATGTGATCTTTAAATATACTGTATATCACTCTCCTGATGGTCATGCAATTAGGATCTGGACACTAGGAGCAACATACTACCGAAAAATAGTTCTCAAAAGGGGATTTGGTGTGTCAGGGAGGATAACAGTAATTTAGAATTTAGGTCAACATGATTTTAATGCTAAATAAGATTAGGCCCCCAAATGCACTGTCTCCACATAGGATCTTTACTCTGGTCCGAGATGCAGCAGGTAGAAAGGGAAGAAATGAAAAAGATAACATAGAAGCAGACTTTAGCAAGGGAAAGCAAAAGAACATTGCAGATTCAATAAACTATGTTTGTTTAAAGTATTTCATAATTAACTGAGTTTAACAATACACTATTAAATACCTACAAAACAGAAAATCCTTATCACGACACCACTCGTGAAACCTTGCCTTGATATCCTTGTGATCTGAGACATTACGTTCATTGACTAAAATTTCACAATTTTACGCGGATACTACATCATATATGCAGAAAAAATAAAACTACATTTATTCTTTTTATTACAAACACTGCTTTTTTTCCCTGCTGAGTTTATCCAGGTGTGAGTTCTTGAAAAATTAATCCAAATTGTTTAACAAAAAAATTCAATCGCCCTTATTACCTATATGCTGGTAATATGAAGGCCTCTTACTTAAATCAGTTATTGTTATATTTACTTCAAGTAAATTTTAAGTATTTTGGGGGAATTACGTGGTAATAATCATTTGTTTCTCTATATTTTTGGCTCCATGATTTCAGGGACCATTTATCTTTTATTTTATTTGCAGTTTCTGATTCAAGGACAAGAAAAGGGTGGATACTTCATACAGGCTTGTTGAGTAAAGAATGGATCTGGGACTCATCATATCCTTTCTTCAAATATTACAAACTTCTTCAATGTTTATTTATTTTTGAGAGGGACAGAGACACAAAGAGTGAGCAGTGGAGGGTCAGAGAGAGAAGGAGACACAGAATCCGAAACAGGCTCCAGGCTCTGAGCTGTCAGCACAGAGCCCAACACGGGGCTCGAACCCACGAACTGTGAGATCATGACCTGAGCTGAAGTCAGATGCTTAACTGACTGAGCCCCCCAGGCGCCCTCCCCACCCAAATATTTCTATCATATTGCCATATTCTTCTTCCTTCATATAATTGTAATATCATAACATTTTAGTATATAATATATTTTACATTATATACAATGTATTATATATATATTGTGTGCATACAAGTGTACATATATGCACAGGATTGGCATGGCTACATGTATGTAAACTGTAAACTATATGTATCATATATTCTTTGTAAGTATGTAGACGTATATATATTATAATAGGTTTTTATTTATCTACGGATATGTGTGAATATAACATACATACATATCTGTATATATCATGTATCATTCTCATTATGTAAACATGATCAACTTTTATTTCTATTTCACTTATTCACTTATGCTCCACACTTAGGCTAGAAAATGCGCCTTTGCAAATCTCCCAGGTTCGGGAGTAGTCATGTGGCCAGAAACAACGAGAATGTGTTCAGCGTGATCACCCACCATCAAAGCTGCTGTTGTTTAGATCACAGGAAGGATGTGATTCACAGGGCTGTGGAGAAAGTGAAACCATCCAGGTGAATCAGAGACCCCCACGGCCCAGGGAGGGGCCCCAGGGCCAAAAGGATGAGGCAGAGTTCATGTGAAATTTAGAAAACGTCAAAGCCTCCTGCTGCCTCTCCGAGGTGCCAGATGGGTCCACCCGGCATCAAGGCGTGAGTGCGGGGTCAGACCCGCTGGAGGGACAGCCACGCAGCGGACGGGCTGAGCGGGGCTGGCGCGTGGGAGCCCCCACACGGCCCCTGCCACGCGGGGGGCGGCCAAGCGCCCGACTGAGCGCGGCTCCTCCCGTCCACCTCCCCGTCGCCGCGCGCCAGCCCCCGGGCTAAAGCCACGGTGACGAAACTACTCGCTTCTGCATTTGCTCTGATTCTCCTCGAGGTTCGCGCACACCTTCTCTGTGTACACGGGGCTTGCAATTCTGCACAGCTTCTTCGTCGGGACGCTCTTTAAGTTCCCACCACAGCGATTTTGCTTATTTGGGTTTTTTTCTTTTTTAATTAAACCCCAGTAAGTGGATCAAGGACTTAGAATTTGTAAAAGTACTTTTTTTTTTATAACAGAAGCGGACTCCGATGCTTCCATTTTTTCTTCAAATTTTTATGCTTCGTATCATTTAAATGCTTGAAACATTGAAATATTCCATGGAAACACAGATTATTGTTAGACTTCCAAGGAGCCACACCTTATATTCCATTTTGACTGCAATTATGTCAACAGCTGAAAACACGGTATACAAGCCGCATCTTCGGAAGAAACAGTGACTCCGTGAGCAATGCTGTTTCAGACAAGACCCTCGAGACAGAACGTGCCAGGCTCTCTAGGGGCCCAGGGGGCGGGGGTCCGACCTGCCTCCCACCTGCCATGCTGCCCTTTGCTGTCCCTGCGCCGGCTCCAGACAAGGCTTTGTCTGAAGCATTCTGCGTGGACAATTCCCCTCTTTCTCCATTCTTTTTTTATAGAAAAACTGGGAAAGGTGATAAATAACAGGACGGAGAGGGAAGGAGAGGGGGAGGTGAGGGCATTGTGGCCGGAGGCCTCTGGCCATTCCCAAGTGTGTCCCTGGGGGTGCAGGCTGGGGGGTCCCCGCCCTCACACACACCTGGCCACGGCCAGGCTGGTGTCAACCCCGTCACCTGAGCCATCAGGCGGCTCGACTCAAGAGCACTTTCCACTAGGACTTAATTATTGATAATGGGCAATTGTTAACTGACACAGTCTCTGGAAATATTATTTTTGATCATAAACTTGTACAGTCAGAATATCCTGTAAAATTGTTCTTAGGTGACTATTTCAGTAACAGCTACCTTGTCCCACATTATGTGTAAAAAAAGTATCATACAGTGGAGAAGAACTCTTAGATATATATTTTTTTAGACTTATTTCATTAATTATAGAGCTTATTTAACCAAAATACAGATTACATCCTGAAACTTCACTTTTACTTGGAGGATGTGCATCTTGAAATTTTTATGAACATATTTTTACATTCTTCCCTATAGGACCAATTCCCAGATAATATGTATGATTCCCGTCGAGCAGTAAAAGTCAGGCTGAGGATTTCCACAATGCAAATTCAATATTATTGAAGCTCTGTGCTGCTTTATGTCACCTTCCTCACGAGAGCAACGAGGAGCTAAAGATGGAAGGGCTGCTCGATCTTTATTCCATTGAAAACCCACGATGTGTTTGAAATACAAGAAATAACCTATGAAGAAAAAGATGGGAACGAGTAAGACTGTGATTTTTTTTGGCTCATAGTGTAACTCACATGCCGCATATTGATCTTAGCAATTAGAAAGAAAACTCGCATTAAGTCACACTCCAACCATTAAGTTCGTGTTATAAAGAACGCCATGGGTTTAGCTGCGCGTGGTTTTTTCTGGAATCGTCCTGTGTGTGCCCGCGATGCTCTCTCAGAGCCCCGCCCGCCCGCTGCGCGGTGTCAGGTGCGAGGCGAGGGCTCCGGTGCCACGTTGGTGCAATGCTGCCACCACATGGCAGAATCGCTCCACACCGTCCTCTGAGCGTGGGTTTGCAGAAAGACGAATTTCCTATAGAAAAGGGATATTTAAAATCCAAAGACACCGACGCGCACCCGGTGGCGTGTGCACACCCTCCGTCTTCGGCAGGGAAGACAGTCAGGCTACCGAGGACACATTCCCTCGTACGTGTTAGCTGACGAGAAGGGCGTCAGCTGAGGGTTAAGTATTTATTGTGTGTGCACATACGGCCTTCATTTCTGGAGGGAGAAGACTAGGAGCTGAAAGGGAGGGCACGCCGGTCCCTATCCGGCCGGCGGAGACACAGATCCCGGGGAAATTCAGTGCCTGAGCTCACCCTCCACAGCTTCGGGCAGAAACTCGGGCCGGGGGCTGGGAGCCAAGATCACAAAGGCGACAGTGTCCTTACGTAGGGCAGAAATGCATCCTTGTTTCTAATGCAGGGACTCGGGTTCGAGATGCTCTGCCTCTCCCACTGCCACGTTAGTTACAAAGCCCGCTCAGGGCTTGGGAGACGCTCAGCCACAGTGTGTGAATGATGTCGCTGGTGCCGACGCCTCACGTGTCCCCAACGTGGTGCGGTCGTCCGGGGCTCGTCCCTGCGGCGCGCGGCTCCCACTGTTCTGTTTGCCCTCAGGAAAGCAAAGGCTCTAACGTAATAATTAACAAACGGGACAATACTGTATATTACTGCAAGAAAAGACAACCCAAACATCCTTTAAAGAAAATAGCGATGAAACACATTTTAATACCGAGGTTGCTTTCCTTTACAGTTTATTTCGGCATAGAGCCGCCAACATCTTCATCGTCAAGAGGCTTATTACTTAATTCTTTAATCGAAACACTACGCATTTTATTCATTTAGTGACAAAGTTCAAAAATATATCAATTATTGAAAACAGGGGTTTGGGAGACTTTTAGGAAATAAAATGAATACAAGTGGTATTGGGATAGAAACGTCGGATGACTTTCGATGGCCATGTACAGGTGTATAGAAATACATACGTGTGTGCGAAATACATCTTCATACATGTGGCCTAACTTTTTCAGCATAAATAGGTTCGAATTTCTAGTAAAAAATACAGCATGTAAAACAGTAAAATTGGTTGCAATATATTATACCCTGTTTTATCTTTCCAAATAAGCTTCAACACTATTCTTAAAATTTACAAAATGAAAATGTTTGCCATGTATTTTCAGTTGTATGTGGCTATTTAGGCTGAGATAATTACTGAATTGTTTTGGTAGATGGTATGCCTTTAAGTCTAATCTTAGATTTGAGATACTAGCATTATTTTACTGAAGTACGAGATCGTTTAATAAGACAGCACAGCCTTCCTCAAAGGTCTCTGAGGGTCAATCATGGTGAGTAACAGAGTATTTCTGTGCAAAAAAGAAAAAAAAGAACTATAAATCAAACTATTCCTAGCCTGTGATTTGTTCTGTCCTTCATTTTACATTTCCTTTTTCATGTGAATTTGAGCCAGCCCCTAATGTTATTTTAATTTAGTTTTTTGTATGTAATACATGCCCCCATCAGGTGAATGCACTTGTCATGATTGAAGTCAATAGATGGTAATGACCTTTTATCTTTATTGCTGAGCTCCAGATCACGAGAGGCAGAGCTGGCTGAGTCGCTCCAGATTGGGAACGGACTCTAATTGAGTCTTCATCAATCTTTAATGACAGCGCTGTTATCATTGTTGAACGCCTTCTTCCATTTGCCTTTCCCCCTTTGGAGCAATTCTTAGCCACTCCCTGGTGCTGGGGGGCTCAAAGGTTAAGGAAATGGTGATCCCTGAGCTCCCGACTGCGAAGCAGGTGCGATGCCATGTGGGCCGCTCTGAGCCACGTCCTCGGATGGTACTGGCCTGGGGCTCTTCCCCACGGGGCGCCCAGGACCGAGCCTCGGTGGTGACGGGGTGAAGGTGCGGATCCCAGACAGCAGCCGGTGGTGTGGTCACTCATGGAATGGTGGCCAAAGCAGACACAGGGCTGAGAGTAACCACAAATGTAACAGCAGTAAGTCTCAGATTCAGAAAGAGCATATGGTTCTGATCTTTCTAACTTTGGTAAAACACACAGACTACACAAATAGCGGTGATCAGCGTGCAATCACTGACACAATCAGACCCGCGTGTTTATAAGCATGTGTGCCTCCCTTTGCATATCTATGGCTGTGATGTCCTGCATTTTGATCTGAGTCATATTTTCTTTGATTTTTAAAGCAAAGACTCAAAGAAACCCTCATCAAATTTGTTACAAGTGCATCAGGGTCAGAAATGTTTCCGCAATGCCTGTGCGTCCATCGTGGCTCACGATGTCACAGCAAGCGCGCTCGAATACCTACTGTCTTTGTATTTACCAATCGAAACACTTTTTTTATCTTTATCAGTTTGAATGTCACCACTTCTGCCATTTGGCTGCAATAAATATTTCTGAGAGCCCTGCTATTGTGTGCAGCATGGTGAATAATTCATGCAACAGCAAGGCAGAGGTTTTAATTGATGCCGATTAGTGAACTTTCTAAATCTGCAAAACTTCAGCAGGCCTGGGCTTCCAATAAATGCCAGTGTCTATTTTTATGTTCCAGCCTCTATTTAACAGAAAGCCAAGTGCATCAGCCTGCAGCTGCTGGTGGTGCAGACGCCAAAAAAGGGATTTTTGTTCCACCTACCGCGTCGTAGGAGGGCCGTTTCGCGGCATCATTTCCAGCTCGTTGTTTACGTTTTCTGTTAGATGTTCTTACAATAGGGATGAAGAGGTGACGTCTCCTAGAATGATATTCTGATGCCTGCCAGGGTCCGATCACTGGGACGGAGTCACAACGGGGTGGAGGGGGCCGGGGAGCCGCAAGAGCAGCCATGTTTTGCTGATGTAGTTCACTCGCCGGAACACCAAGCCTGGGATTTCCTAACGGAGCACACATTATGCGGAGAATTTCCGCACCGTGTGCCCTGCTTGGGGGAAGCACCATGACGGAGGGGAGAGGCCCTTCTCCAGCGGTGACAGATCTGGCCTACGGTCTGCATTTCGTTGTACCGTGTGCATGCATTCGAGTCAAAAGTCCCTGTAGTGGAAATCCGCAAAAAATCGGTAGATGCGTAGATCAACCTGGTGAGATTATTAATCGTGTGAAAATTATTAGGAAAATTACTGTACCCCAGCCTTAACATTTGAGAAAGTGACTTTATGTATTTTCAACCCCTGTTTTCAAAATTTAATTTAAAATATATGTATTTTTAAAAACCCCAGAATGAGCCTCTTAATGAGGAGTTTACCTCTTTCCATGGTAAACACATTCAGGAATGATGTGATCAGGAGTCAGGGACCCCTTCACGATTATTAGTTTGAATGAAAAGATTCATGGATTTGGAAAGTCACGGTGACAGTCGCTGAGGTGGAGGGCCATCCTGCACGTCTCCTGTCGGCCCCGTGCAATTTCCTCTTCCCTTCACGGGGCGCCTCTGCACTCCGGAGTTATTTCTCACCTTTTCTTTCCTGCTCTTTCAATGTGATGATTACCTGAACAATCCAAGGAGGTAAACATTAACATGTCTCTCTTCAGACTAGAAACATGGACAAGAGCAGAGCTAAAGAAGACAGGATCATGCATCGGAGCCCATTTCAACCTGTAATAGGATCGCACGGGTGAGTCGGTGTTTGCGTAAATTCCGCCAGCCAGTCACACTGCCCCTTCCTCTCCTGTAAGGTCCCCTGCTGTCCCTGCCCTGTCCCCCCACCCCCGCCGCTGGGGAAGACACGTAGGGCGGCAGACGCTCTTGGAAGGGCCCAACCGGGGCGGCTCCATGCTGGTCCTGGACCATGGAGCTGCCTGGGGACATGCAGGGAGTACCCGGCACCCAGAGTACTCCGTGACGGACCCACAACGTGGCCTTGCGCCCGCGTCTCCAGTCGACACGGGATCCTGGGGGGAGTTTGCTGCCTGGGCCTCACCCTCACGCACACACCCACACTTAGCATCTGAGGACGGTCAGTGTGCACCCCGCTAGGGGTTCTGGTGTCTCCCCAGGGTGCATGCCTCCGACTGGGCGGGTGAACCTTTCCTCAGCTGCAGGTAACTTCCACGACCTGTAAAACCCGGGTCTTGGCCAGTCTGCCTGCGGGTTCAGAGTTGGATTAATCAGTCCATCCACAACCTCAAACTCAACGCTTCCCATCTCTGAGCACAGCCCCGTAATTGACTCATCTTAGGAATCCATTCTGTTTTCACCGTGATCTCAAATTACCAAATCCCGCTGACTTCACTCAGCCTATTAGCCTCTTTATAGTTACATTTGACTTTCTGAGATAAAGGATATATAAGTGCTTTATAAACTCTAAAGCACTCACTAAAAGTAATAGATTCTTCACCAATCAGATGTTGTAATCAACTACTTAAATAATATCCCAGATAAGGTCCTAGACTCCTGGGCCCACTTGACTTTTGTCCTGTTTACTAAATCAATGCCCTAGCAATCGGCCAGCATTTAGTATCTCAGCTCTCGGTCCCCATCTGGACGGCGCCTCGCTGGAACCCTGCTGACAAATGCACTGAGCACAGTGGTCCTCGACGCCTCCAGGGCAAGGGCCCTCTAACCGCAGGAGGCATAACGAATCCAACATGGGCCCTCTCTGCTCGGCACACAGTAGGTCTGGCACATTCTTCTCCCTCTCGCTCTCTGCTGAGGGCTCTGGCTGCACTACCCAGAGGACAGGTAACCACACTGGACACTGCAATCACCCTCCCTCTGCGAGACAGTCACTAGGCACCAGCCAGAGCATTTAGTCCTTTCATCGGCCTTGGTAGAACACTGTCTGTGTGTCAAAGGCTAAGACGTCCATCTACCCTTTCTCCTCCACACACTCTTGCACCTTCAGTATTTGCACGATGTTGAGTAACTGGTTCTCCAGTTCCGTCCCGTTTAGTTTTAGATCTGCCTTCAAAGCTCCATCTTTCAGACTCGGGGAGAGTAGAGGGAGCCCATCTTCCCACCCCTAATGATCCCTGCTGCCATGGTTACTCTTGCTCTTTGCTTGGCCAGCAGTTGCCTCAGACTCAGGGCCAAGCCCACTGTTTCCATTCCCACACCAGCCGAGGGCCCCCAACTCCCTGCAGCCTGGCTCTCCGTCTTTCTCTTAAAATTTCTGCCCACAGGTCGCCAGATCACAGGGGGAGCATATTAGCGGTCCTTCTCAACTCCTACACCTCTCTGCTTCTTTCTAGCCCTGCTAGCAGGCCGTGCACCCTGCTGTGGGCACCTCCCCGTGGACACCCTCTCGGGGGTGGGGCCCGCAGCCCACTCCCCTGCTTACCCCCAACCCCGTCCAGTTCTCCAGGCCTTGGTGGTGCCCCCAGGTTCCCCTGTCTTGGTGGGAGAGAAGCCTCCCATCCTGAAGGTTTAAACTATCACCTCAGGGCAGGGGAGTGCCAAATCAGGGTCCCCCCCCGGGAGGCCCGGAGACCCGGGAAGCCTACTCTGAGGTCAGGTCCCTGTGCCTGAGGTTCACAGCCTCCATGTATCAAATCTGGACCCTTCATCCTCTCCTGAACGTCAACGCTTTTTCCAAATCACTTAATTTCTGGAGAAGTTTCAACTTCCCATCAGCCACACAGATACCAAGTCGAATCAGCTGTGAGCCCCCTTTCCCATGGCCCTCCTCCCCTGCTCAGCACCAACTGGGCTGTTCATTCTCCGCGTTTCCAGGTGCCATGTCCTTCCCCCGGGGGCTGTGATCGGCCATGCCCGGCCTTCCATTGATCCCTGCGTCTGCTCTCTGAATGTCATCTCAACTACTTTCTGGTTCCTTCTGAGGATCACCAGAGACGAATCCCCCTTCATGTCATGGTATGACCACATAATAACCTGGTTGACAAAAACCCTGTAAAACTAAGTTCCTACAGGGAAAATGTTACCTGTCTCAGCTCAGTGCTCAACGTCCTCTGAAAGCATGGTACCCTTATTTCATTGTTTCCAAAGGAAGCCATTCACTTGCCCCAGAATGGACCTAATGCGATGCTATCTCCTTTTACTCAGCCAAGTCCCATCAATACATAAGTGGATAAAGACACTGTACATGTGCACAGTGGAGTATTACTCATCACGACAGAATGAAATCTTGCATTTGTGACATGGATGGACCTAGAAGGTGTTATGCTAAGTGAAATAATTCCAACAGAGAAAGACAGATACCACAGGATTTCATTTACACATGGAATCTACAAAATAAAAACAAACAAACTAACAATGGATCTTAAACACATAGAGTAAAGGGGAGGGAAGAGAGGGATGGGCAAAATAGGGGAATATCACTTCCAGTGATAAAATAAATACGCCACGGGGGGAAAAGTACAGTCTAGGGAATGCAGACAATAATACCGTGATAGCATTGTGAGCATTGTGTGGTCACAGACGGTGACTACTCTGTGGTGAGCACTGTGTACATTCGCTGAATCACTCCCTTGTAAGCCTGAAACCAGCGTAATACCATAGTGTCAACTACCCTTCAATAATACAATAAAAACATTATCAAATGGATTCTACAGTTGCCATTGTATGAGTGAAACATGTTATAGTCTTAAAATTCAATGCAAAGCACATTCACCAAAGGAGGGAAAACATCTTCTACCTGCGTGGATGCTTCTCTGGGACTAGCCGTCTGCATGAAGCGTGCTCTGAACATTTTAGCCCATGGCAGTCTCTCCTCATAATCTACTAGAGGAACTATCGAAACAACCCTCTTGCCATCCACTTGTGGATTATTGTCTCTACGGCTATTTACTTATTCTATTTATTTTTTAAAGGAAGTAGGATCATTCAATCAGGGCAGATCTTGGTTTCAACTCTGGCTTCATTATTTATTATCTGTGTGAAGTTGAGTAAATTATCTGACCCCATACGGTTCCCTTTCCAAACCCACAGCAAGGGAGCTTCTAACCTCATGGTGTAATGGAGAGATGGATGGATGTCACCTGCAAGGACTCAACGTGTAGTATGAGCATCTGAGCCGCCTTCCCTGTCCTCGTCTCGGGTCTCAGAGCCTGTGTTGCCGGATTTCTCTTCGCATCTGTACCGCCTGGACCGAGCACGGGGCTTGCGTGACGAGCACATGTTCACTGGAAGCAATTCTGAGCAGAATCCAAAGGAATTTAATTTTAGTAGGTGCATCAATCTACTAAAAATGATGCCCAATGATGAACTTCAGAAGTATTTGGGGAAAAAATACACACACACACTCATATGCATACTAACACACTTACACTCACTCACACCCAACTGAATGGGTATACAATGAATAAAACAGCACTGTTACCTAATATAACATTATCCACATTTGTTTCATTCAAATGAATCTTCACAACACCATCAGATTTGTAGGGAGATGCTGATATTTATGATAAAAATAAAAATAATAAACACGCTAGATAAATATAAAAATAAGCAAAAGTAAAATCTCTGAAACATAGGGGATTTCGTCTCAAGGTAAACTCTGGCTAATGATTTTTGTTAAAAATCAGATCTAATTTTGTGATGGTATAAGTTGAATTCATTTTCATAAGGAAGTTGCATACATGTCTTCCTCTCCCATTGACAGTGCTCCAGAAAGAGCTATTAATTATATGCACAGATGTGATATTTTCATTTTAACCTGACATGGGCTTTCTTGTTAACCTTTCATTATTATCGAAGCCTGAAAGACGGCTGAAGTTGGTAATAACCACATCCAAGTACATCTTCAAAAGAATTTGGCTCTTTTTTTTTTTTAATATTAATTTTTGAGAGAAGGAGAGAGAACAAAAGAGGGAAGGGGAAGAGAAAGAGGGAGACACAGAATCCGAAGAAAGGCTCCAGGCTCCAAGCTGTCAGCACAGAGCCTGACACAGGGCTTGAACTCGTGAACTGCAAGATCATGACCTGAGGTGAAGTCAGAGACTCAACCAACTGAGCCCCCAGAGTGGTTAGCTCGTAAAGCACATGCCTACCAGTGAAGATGTCATTTGAGTAAAACCACCTAGACCACCTGTCAGCCAGGCGACAGCTCGGGGCAGGACTTCGGCCTCCTCTGAGATGGCCTGGGACACCTCTCACGTAAATTATTTCTACCTACGTCCACCCACCGAAACACTCTTATGAGTAGTATAGTTTTTTGCCTTTTAAACATTCATATCATTTGATCGGGTCCATTGCCACGAAAACTCAGAGTTGCAAGGGGCCTTTTAAACAAGTCTGTTCACGCCCTCACTTTACAGATGAGGAGACAGAAGTCTGGTTAAATGTGATTGTCCTGCCTACGAACATCTGTCCTGCTTCTCTCTAGATGGTTACTTGAGGGCAGGCTGCGGCGAATTATCTCCACAGGACCTCGGGAAAGAAAGCCTCTACAACTCAATGGAAATGTTTTTATGTCTGGGTCGAGGAATATAAAAGGGCCAATCAGACGAGATTGGGCACATTCTGGATGGTAAGGCCATAGACTAAAAGGGCAAATTAAATGCAGTTGCATCCAACCAAAGCAATGACAGGCAGCTTCTAGAAAGCTGTGTTTATCCGAGTTAGTTGGTTACAAGTCGAAGTATCTCTGTATAATGAACATACGGCAAATTTTAACTGAAGGTCCTGGACTGTGTTTCTCTGATTCCTATGAAGTTCATGGATTAATTTCAAGACTTCTATACATCCTCTGGAATTGGACTGGAACAGCCCGTGTGAGAATGTGTTCCCGAAGTCCGATTCTGTTGCCGCCATGAGACTTTTGAAAGTGTGTGCGAGCCAAAACAAGTGAGGATCCGCTGATTATGAATGTCTATTACACGGAAGAGAGGACGCTTGAAGACAAACAGGGCCGCCTTGTTCCATGAGGACCCCGTGGGCACGTGTCCGACAGACCTTCACCCGCCTCTCCAGCTGCAAAGCCACAGAGGACTGGGGCGGGGGGGTGAGGCGCAGAGGCAGGGCGACGCTAAGAGCGATCGAAATCAAAAGGTAAAGAAAGTGTGGCAAATTCCAGAGGAAGAAATCTGATAACATTAAGATGTAACAGACACTTCAAACTGTGTGATCTGACCTAATAAGTTATTAATAGGGGACCATTACTCCTCATGCATTTTTTATGAGGAAGGCATTGCCTTTTTGTCAAGATTAGTGGATTATAAAATATTTGTGCTACACAATATAAATGACCCTACCTATTAATAAGTCTCTAGAAAGATATGCTTAAATTGAATTACATTAGGAAGAAAAGTGCCAACAGAAAATTAGGCGTAATTAATGAGAGCACATAAATAAACCAGATATGGGGGGAAAGGACATTCTTCCCATTGATCATTTTGAGAATTAATTGCCGATATGCTCCAATGACATACCAACTATTACTGTTTGCATAAGAGCTGTACCACAGAAGGTGGAGTTCCTTAACTATGAATATATATTATAATTTATAGCTGGGAGGTAGCAGAAGATCACACGCCTCTAATTAGCGGGCATAATTTTGAAGAGCTAAAAGCTTCCACTTAAAACACGATATTGTAACGAGGACTCATTACACTTTGTTTTCTCGCATGCAGAACGTTGCTTTCCCTGCAATGCAAGGTGGGCCACTCCATGTGGGCTGGGCGTGAGGCTGCCCGGGCATCCTGACCAACGCAGCTGTGCAGGTCACCTCACCTTATTATTCTCCAGGGGCCGGAGCCAGCAATTCACTTAGCGCTGTGATGCCCCGAGATACCGGAAATTATTTTTCACATCTCATTCCCATAATGGGCAATGTGATGGAGTTACACGGCGGACGCACGCTCCGGACCATCTCCACCCGCAAACGTATGTAAGGTTTCCCAGTGCCACACACCACGTCCAACATGCTATGAGGCAGCGTCACATTCCTGTTTCAGGCATGAGGCAGTCACTCCCTCCCGTAGTTCAGACAGGAATGTCTGGGGCTGTGACACGCTCATTTCATCAGGGCCTGTGTTATTATTTGTGGTGTGTTTAAAGTAGCTGATGTCACACAGTATATCTTCCCTTTTGTTCACTGTAAGCAAGTCTAATGAAAAAATGCCCAACACCCAATTTAAAATAATTGTCAATATGCAAAACAAATACAGCTAATCACTCTCTTGCTTACTGGTCCACATTATTAGCGCAGAACAAATGCATTAAAGCAACGCTCTTGGCCAGACTACCAGATAAGCCAAGGAGGTCTGAAGCCTAACACCCCATGAGATCCTTTCCTGGGGAGCTTTTGGGGAGAGGGGGCTGGGCAGCACGGGGTCTGGAATGGGGCTTTGTGTGGGGCGTGGGGGCACTTTGGATGGAGACCCACATGGACGTGGTGGGGGCATCACCGCCGGCCTTCTCTTTGTGGTTTGGGAGAATGTATGTTTTAATAACACTTTGAGGGTAGCAGCCTCAGTAGAAGTCCCTAATTGTGTCACAGATATTGTTACGAGGTTTGGGATGAAGTCTTTCCTCCTGGGTGGACAGAGCCTACTGTGTGGTGCCCTCTCCATCGGCTTCCCTGGAAATATTAGGGATCCTCCCGTGATTCCCCAAAGGTTAGACAGGATGGGAGGGGCCACTCCAAAATTTAAAAGAAAAAAAGAAAAGTTAAATGCATTTTCTGAGGTTGAAGGAGAAAACAGCATTTGGGGGATAAAGATTAATTATAAAGATCTTTAGATATACTTTGGGGAACACTGAAGTTTCCCATTCCACTCTTACTGAATTACATTTCTCTGCCGCAGCGGCTTTACCTTTTAATTTTACACTTATTTGTTCATTTTACTTTATGTAGTTCCATTTCTGTACTTCAGTTCACCGGTCCTGGCAAGCGCCCTAACTCTGGGTTTAGGGCTGGAAAGTCACGGTGGAGATGTAATCACTCACACGCCTGGTCTTCCCTGCGAGGTCTCATGAGCT
Organism: Proteles cristata cristata; assembly: GCA_017311185.1. NCBI lineage: Eukaryota > Metazoa > Chordata > Mammalia > Carnivora > Hyaenidae > Proteles > Proteles cristata. The sequence goes on from JAESUZ010005114.1 coordinate 219,849, forward strand.
GGCCCGAGCTTCGGCCCCACTTGGTGATCAGTCCACTGGCCCTGGGAAACCCCTTCCCGCTCCGGACCTCACCTCTCTGTAGAGCAAGGAAGTTAGTACTAGTATCCTGCTCAGTTCTAAAGCTGACTCTGTTCAGCCACTGCTTTGCGTGGTCCTGGAGCAGTTACTGAAGGAACACAGGTCTACGGCCTCGCAAGCAGAGGTAAAAAGAAATCACCGTGTACAGAAGCACAAACGTGCGCTGTGGGAGACACCATGAAGAACGAGCATCTATCTTGGGGAGCAGAGCGTGCCCAGGTGTGCCTGCTAGCTGGGCCTCACACAACAGGTGCAGAGAGCAGTCTATAGGGAGTTTTCTCGGGGCTGCACCTGCCGCCAAGACCCTTCCAGGGCACTCTGAGCACATGGGCGTCCTCACAGGTACGGCGCGGAATGGCCTGTGCACCTGGTCAGCTCCATGGTGCACGGGCACTTCCGAGGGCTGGGGTGCACATGCCCCAGTGTCCGCCAGGAGCCCCGCTGGGTTGTGCTCCTTCACTGTGGAGCGGGAACATGGCTGAGGGCACTTACCGGCCTCCCTGAGCCAAGAACTGTGATTCTAACCAAACAAGCCCCCGAATCCATTCAATCTGCTCTTGCTCACGTTGTTACAATTCCGTCTATGATTCTGGACCAATATTATAGCTTTGGTTTGAGGAATTTTGATTAGAACTTGGTAAAAGTAAGAGTATTCGGCGAAGCCAGAGTGGTGTGTGAGTGTCCTCACCGCCATCGCCGTGGAGTGACTTGCAAGGCCTGCCCGAGCTGGAGGAAGGCCAGGGCCAGCCCCCCCAAGGGCACAGCACGGGAAGAGTGTCTTCCCAGCTGGGCTGAGCTGACATCTCGAGGGGTGTTCACAGCTTCAGCCAAGCAAGGACAGAAACGAGACAGCATCCATACAATGGAGCTGAAGAGAAGCCAAGTGACCCGTGGAATGGGACAGTCCTGAACAAAGGTTCTGAGCACTCACTCTAGGAAAAGACCCATCTCCCACTGTCTCCAACATCCCAAACACGGGCTCTACTTACTAACAGAGAAAAATGAAACCATTTAAAATCTATACGTAACCCATGACTAAGCCATTTCCTTCTACGTTTCCTGAAAACTCTCTCCCTGGTGCTCAGCAACCCCCATCTGGCTCTGCAGATGTTGCTGGTCACTGGGGACTAGCTCCCAGGTCATCCTTCAGCCGCTGTGGCTGTTTATTGATTCTTGTACTTGTGTGTCTTATATAAAATATCCAGTTTCCCCCTCAAACACAGAAGTTCACGAATGCAGCCTACTCACTGATTTTATGGAGGAATTTACTGTTTCTGTGAATTGCCGGTCATGCAGCCATCTTTGTAATGGCGACAGATGGAAGAACTCACCGTCTCCCAACTACCCACCGTGGAAGCAAGGGATTCGACTGGCTACTAACATGGCATGAGTTCAGTGCTAACATGGCATGAGTTTTAAAACACAGCTCATTCCTAGCTACCTGGGTATTTCCTTCTCTCCTTCCTAATTATAAGACACAGCACTATTGCATATCAGAAGGCTCGTGTGTGATTGTCTAACCACAGGAAGAAAACTCTCCAGAAATCGCAATCGTGTGATGGAGCATGTGCTGGGGGAGCATCAGACGGAGGGTGGAGGAGGCACGTCTCAGCCCCGAAATGTTTGCTTCTCCCTGCTCAGCGTGCACGGACTCACTCTCTGGCCACTACACTTTCACCTCTAGTCTGAATACAAGTGGGGAAATACACATCCCTTTTTTTTTTTCCTTAGGATAGCAAGGATGTCATTTTCGAAATAACTTTATTATAGAGAACCAAAGAACAAAAACTAATTAGAGGACTCATATCATAAACATTATCTTCAGGTCAAAATGCTCTCACCCCATGGATGCCAACAGAATGCAGCAGTGTTTTCCAGAACAGAGTCCAGCCATTCAAAGAGGACCTCCCTGTGCCCACAGAGAAATGCTAAAGCCGAGCGGTTTTCCTCCTCCTGCCTCCTCGGCTGCGTCTTGTCCTCCAGGGCACACCGTTCACGCTCCGCGGTCCACCCATGTGTCCACACAGACTTCTGCACAGATTCATATGGTGTACTATTTGAGTGTTAAGAACCATTGTGTAGATTGCTGTAAAAGAGCCTTTCCAAGCAGCATCCAGCTGCAGACTGTTGAAACATTTTCTGTGTGGAACACACGAGGCTCATCTTCGCCAGTTCACTGGGCTCACGGCCGACAAGGAGCCCATGGCCCCCAGCCCCCCAGCGGAGCCCCCATGAGAGGCCTGCGCCTGCCTAACACAAACCACAGACCACATGGCTGGCACAGTGGAAATCTGTTCTCTCGTGGTTCAGGAGGCCACAGGTCTGAATCAAGGTGTCCAAAGGCTGGCTCCTCTTGGATGCTCGGAGGGAGAGTCCACTCGTCCCCTCTCCCTGGCTCTGGGAGCTCAGGCTGCTGCACAGCTGGTCCCTGCCTCTGCCTCCTCTGCCCCGTGTGTCTGTGTGTCCTCTCTGATGGGGACACCGCCATTAGATTGGGGCCCACCCTAATCTCAATTACATCTGCAGGGACCCTAAGCCCAAATCGGGTCACATTCCGGCCTTCTGGGTGGACATGAATCTGAAGGTGCTGTTCGCCAAGGCAGCGCACTAAAACCCCCCATGCGATCCTTCTCAAGGCCTCTTTTCTTTGTGCAGCATTTACTCAGAAATCTCTCCCGGTTTCTTCCACTCGTGTGGGTGTTTAAAGTTCTCTTGCCTGTGCCTTCAAGGTCCATTTCCAGCGGGAATGAGGCGAGCATCCCGTGTCTCCCAGCCGAAGTCCGTGAGGCTTCTGGCGTTTCCACGGGGTGACCTTGTTTGAAATTCTTTAATGGAATGCACGTGAATTGTTACATATTGCAGATAAAATGTCCCAAAGGAACCCATTAGACTGAGTAATGAATAATGCGCCGTATAACTGCAGACTGTCTCTCTCCGTTACAGCCACACTGGCGAGTCTCAGCCCCACCCTCATCAAGAAACTTCTTGCTCCGCTCGCACTGCGTAGAAGGCACCTGTGACATAGATTTAACTTACTAGAAAGACATTTGCTTTTGTTACTTATGGGTGGGTCTGAATTTTACCCTGTGTTGTCCAGAGGAAGAAACAGGGCATGGGAATTTAGGGAGGGCAGTCCCACTATACGGACAGTTTATACACGCTCTGTCATAACTGAACCAAAACCCCGGTGATAAGGAAGCACTTGGCCTCTTCTCCGGAAGGAATGAGCACTAGGGGCCCAAGGTCCCGAGCAAGACGCGGGCGCTGCCAACAGTGAGGCCGATGCGGCCGGGCTCCTGGCCGGACACGGCTCCCCCCGGCCACGCGCCCTCCCCAGTACTGGCTCCGAGAACGGAGGCGGAGACGTCGGAGCGGTGTCCGCCCACGGGAAAGCCAAGGCCTGTATTGTCAGACCGAAGAAAGAGAAATCAGCTGGGGTCTCTGCGTGGCTCAGTCGGCCGACCGTCTGGCTTCGGCCCAGGTCATGATCTCAGGGCTCGTGAGTTCGAGCCCCGCGTTGGGCGACAGCTCGGAGCCTGGAACCTGCTTCGGATTCTGTCTCCCTCTCCCTGCCCCTCCCCCGCTCGCGCCCTGTCTCTCTCAAAAATATAAATAAATAAGTAAATAAATAAATCAATCAATCAAGCTCGACAGTAAAGACCCTGAGAGGCTCGGCAGACGGAACACGTTTAAGAGCGTAACCCGTGCGGAAGTCACACCTGAGTCGTATATCCTTCTTCCGCAGGCCTCCGCGGTCCGAAGCGTCTACACAGAGTCACCAGGGCTGGGAGTGAGGAGCCAGTGTTAACTGGAGAACACGCCGGAAACTTCCCTACCTCGTGCGCCTGCACGTGCCACGTGGTTTCCGCCTGTGCGCCCTTGGCCGATCCACCCGCCGCCAGCCTTCGGGGAAGACCTGGTCGGGCCGGCGCCCCGGGCCACGCGCATGCGCACCGGCGACAGCCCGAGCAGCACCAGCCCCCCCCCCGCAGGGACAGCGGGCTGACCACGCGCGCATGCGCACCGGCGCCAGCGCCAGCCCGAGCAGCACCCCCTCATGGACAGCGTGGCTGACCGCCCCCGGGCCACGCGCGCATGCGCACCGGCGCCAGCGGCAGCCCGAGCGGCACCCCCGCAGGACAGCGGGCTGACCGAGCCCCAACCCTCAGCCACGCGCATGCACCGCGCCATTCGAGCAGCACTCCCCTCAGGGACAGCGGGCTGACCGCCCCCCCGGGCCACGCGCATGCGCACCGGCGCCAGCGCCAGCCCGAGCGGCACCAGCAGGAACAGATGCCCGGCCCTGCGGGGCGGGGGCGCATCCGGCCTCTCCCACGGCGTTTGTCGATCGCACAGACACCAGTGATAGCTGCTAACTAGTAACCGCCGGAGCCCGGGAACGGGACGGGAGTTTTCTGCAGCCCCCCGCCCCCCGGGCCCCCGCCCGGGCCTGACCTCCGGGCGCCCCTGGGCGGCCGCGCTCACCCCGCACCTCCCTGCGTGTCCCGCTGCCCCTCTATTTCCGTGGCTCCAAGCGGATCACAGCATTTTTAAGCCTCCATCCAACACGCGTATACTGTTCCTGGGAAAATATCAATTGGTGGCGTTTGTTTTTAACTCTTTACAGAAATCAGTACGTACAATACCAAAAAATGCAAATGTGATTTTTTCCCTTACCTGCAACTTTATCATAAAAACAAATTGAAGCCGGTATTTAGTAGCCGCTATTCAAACATGTTTAAACAGAGTAAAGAGGGGCGCCTGGGGGGCTCGGTCGGCGAAGCCTCCGACTTGGGCTCACAGTTTCTGAGTTCGAGCCCCGCGTTGGGGTCTGTGCGGACAGCTGGGAGCCTGGAACCCGCTTCGGATTGCGTGTCTCCCTCTCTCTCTCTCTGCCCCTCCCCTGCCTGTATTTGGTCTCTCTCTCTCTCTCTCTCTCTCTCAATCTGTCTCAAAAATAAATAAACATTAAAATAAATAAATAAAAATAAAGAATTATGGTAATTTCCAGCTTCGAAACGATGCATACCCGCTCATTGGCAAAGATCAGTGTAAATTATCGTTAAGTAAATGCTTCCAGGTTTGAATCCTCCCTCCTCTTAGCTTGGGTCCAGTGCCCTCTGCTGGTCGTTCTCTGAAGCGCAGCTCCGGGTCCCCATGCACATGGGTCGGGGCAGGAAGAGCTTTGCCCTCTCGTGCCTTCGCTCTGAGCCCTCTAATCTCTCTCTGGATGTAAAAGTTGGGTTCATCTCCTTTTCTTGCATGGACAAAGCGCTTTGGAAACCATATAGAAAATACTGCCTTTCACCTGAGAGTCCTCAAAAATGGTAGCCCAACTGTAGTAAGATCATCCTTTCGGCAACAGAATCATTCTTGTATGCTACATAAACTAAATGTAATACAATAAACCAGACTGGGGAAAATATTAAAATGTAATCCAAGTTGGCCTCTGAAAAAGTCAGTTAAAATTTTTCATTACAAACGACGGGTGAGATCGACACGAGGGATACGGCACACTGCAAATCCGTTCCCAAGTCTGATCGTCCCAACTCTTCCTCTGAGCATCATTCTCGGCTGTAATTCTTACAGAAGGCTAGACAAAGACAATTGCTTAAGGAAGAGAGCCGAGAAACTCAGGCCACCAGGCGGAGAGTTTATTGATAAGAGGAGGCCGCTTTATTGATAAGAGGAAGGCAAAGGAGCCAAGACTCAGAGGGTCTGGGCTCAGAGAAGGAGAAAAAACAGAAAAGATCCTATTTAAAGGGAATTGCATGTCCAGACCTGCTCGTGGGGAATTTGGGGCATTTCCTGCACAGAATCTGTCTCAAAGCACTAGTTAAATGGATGACCCAATCCATGCGATCTTTCGAAACTCTGCTGAAGAAGGTGGGGCTCCAGGACTCACTCCTGATTTAACCCTGAAGGTGCTAATCCCAGCATGGCCCGTGGAAACAGGCATTCCTGTGGACGATCCGAATCTGGATCTGGACTCTTCCATTGTCAGGGGCACAGTGTGGAAATGACCACACGAAATGGCACTCGCTCACACTGCACCTCACTTTATGGGCCTGAGATCCTTTCACCCTTGAGGCCAAATTAGACCTGACTGCTCACCGCCTCGTGTGGTGGTCTGGTTAGTGCGTTGCCAAGATGACGGCTCCATGAGGGGTCCCGAGGTTTGCAGATGGATGGAAGGACCCTGACCTGCACCAACCAGAGGCTGTGGGGTCGGAATAAGTTCCCGAGACTATTAAATTATGTGCTGCAAACAGAGAGCCTGGCAAAGCCACGGAATCACGGTGAGCTCAGTAAATTCCTGACCTTTTTTCCTGATTCCAAGATTCGATTCAGAATTCTACGTTCTCTCCTCCGCCAGCTCTTGCTCTGTGCATCTGCTCTCCCATCCGCATCCAGTCCTAGCCTTGTTGGGCTACGTGACGTCCACGGACACCCCCTCATTCATCTTCTGAGCCATCGACTTGCTGCCGTCTGGTCCAGCACTGCCCTCACTTCCGCCTGGACTTGCAGTGTCTACACAGAGTTCACAACTCCCCTCAGGTCCACCTCACCCGGGAAGTCCTCCATGCAGCTGGTGCTGTCCTCCCTGGCCACCCCAGCACCCGCGCTTCTCTGGTGGCACTTTCACACCCTCCGGAAATTAGGCATCTCTCTCAGCAGCTTGTAACCCGGCAAGGGCAGTGTTTGTGTTCACGTTGGTTTTTATGCACCTTGAGATCAGACCAACACCTTCCCATGGTAGGAAGCACATTCAGAACACACATTCAGAACACGACAAATGGACAGACTGATGTCGTGCTGTTAACAGCTTAAGCACGCATTAAGTAATAATCTCCCCCCAACGTGTAACTGTCCCGTGAGATGTGTGCCCCGAAGGAAAGGAACAGAGTTGTGGGGATGAGGAGGGGCCAGAAGCCCAGCCTGAGAAGTGTGCCCAGGACCTCAGGTGAAGGGGGCAGGAGAGAAGGCTGGATGGGGAGGGAAGAGCACAGTCAGAGGTCCTGTGCTGGGAAAACAGGCAGCAGGAAGTCAACGGAAACCAGACTGGTCAGAGGCAGGAACCACAGAAGAAACGATGAACAGAAGCCAGACCTCGTAGGTCGTGAACAGGACTTGTGCGTGCATTCTGAGAACAATGGGGAGCAGGTGTGTCTGTAATGGGCTGGGGAAGTAGGTGGCCGGGGTCCACTTGGCAGATATCACTTTGGCTCCCGTGTGGGGAACAGAGGGACTTGCTGGGGTGCAGAAGTGTCCGTGGTATGTTCCAGGCTGGAGGGAGAGGGCACCCCAGTGGCCAGGCATCTTGGGTGCAGGAAGAGGAGATGGAAGAGTTCCTACCTTTCTGGCTTGGACAACAGTTCAAAGACAGTGGGAGAGAAAATACCAGGTAATGAGGGGGCTCTTGTGTTCAAATCTGGCCATGGTGAGTTTGAGTTTTCTGCAAGTCACTAGGTTTAGAGCTCTGAAAGGTTCGAGGTAAAAATAAAAAGTCTAGGAAAGGAAGCAGACCAGAAAAACATAAGAAAGAGTCTCTGGGTAGTTGTGGAGGCCTTGTTTCTTGTGGATAATCAGGAAATGTATTGGAAAATCCAATAATATTGAAGACTTGGTATAGTAAAATCCATTTGCAAGTAAAATACAACCACTTTGCAAAATTACTTGGCATTATTTAGTAAAAATAAATGCCTACACTGTTGCAATTTCTCTTCTAAGTGTAGCCTAGATATAGATGTATATGTGAATTAATATATATATATCTATGTATAGTTGTGTATTTATTTGTGGTTATTTCCATAGATAGATGATAGATGGATGGGTAGATAGATAGAGTTTAAATTTAATGACAGAATTGTTTGTAAGAGCCAAGTATCAAAACAATTCAAAAATTCAAATGCAGACATATCAGAGAATAGATTTGTAACTCGTGCAAAAACAATTTCATACTCTAGAAACAGAAGCGTAAAGAAACTAGACTCTAGATCTATCCTGAGCCTTAAAAACATATTTGCAAACTAAGAAAAGCGCCAAATGATGCAGTATAATTCTGTTCATGTCAAGTCAGGAAACAGGAGGAAAGCGCATCGTACACAGTTCAGGAAACACGGACATGTGAGGAGAGCAAGCGATGGTGGCCTCGGGCCTGACGACTGGCTGAGGCCCATCCGGGAGAGGAAGGCCCTGGGGACAGCCAGACTTGCACGGATGTTTATTTTAGGTCTGAGAGAACTGACATCATTACCAGTATGAGCTTCCGTGTCCCCGAGAATATTCCTTGGTCCATAGTCTCCTCTGATATTAAAAACACGACCCTGCTTTCTTCTGTTTACAAGGCCTGTCTTCCTCATTTTTCTTTCAATCTGTCTTTGTCTTTATTTTTTAAGTTTATCTATTTATTTTGAGATAGAGAGAGAGAGAGAGAGAGAATGCCAAGCAGACTCTATGCTGTCAACGCCAAGCCCAACCTGGAACTCAATCCCTGGAACCTTGAGATCATGACCTGAGCTGAAATCAAGAGTCAGACACCTCAACAACTACGCCACCCAGGCGCCCCATCAACCCGCCTTCATCTTCATATTCAGGGTGTGTTTCTTGTGGGTGCAAGTAACCAGCCCCTGCAGTGCAAGCTCATGACCTTCATCGTGAGTCGTTCTGGCTGGAAGGTCGCATCTGATGTGACGAATGACAATTTGACTGAAATCTACCATCTTGAGAGCTATTCTGCCTCATCTGCCATTTGTTCCTTTCCATCTGCTTCCCGGCGTGAGGTCTTCCCAGCAGAGTCAGAGCCCACGTGAAAAGTTGACGGACGATGTGTAAATTCAGTCCTGGAAAGTTCTTATTCTTAACTATTGAACAGCTTCTGATGGAATCATGTTCGTTGTGGAGAAACAAATAATTGCTCTTCACCTACAAGATGCCAGTGTTGGCGTCAAGGTAGCAAGTTTATCGGAGTTTCTACGAACTTCATCACTTTTCTTCCCAAAACGTGTGGACCGTGGAACTCGGTCTGCGATAGCGCGAGGGGCAGGTGCAGTGGACGGCGGTGCGCCCGCACGCTCATGTCAGGGGCATCTCTCCTTACAGATGTGGCGTTGCTTCTTGCCTCAGAAGCAAAAGGCAAAATTAGCTTCCAAACAAAGTAGCTGCTTGATTCTGTGCAATTTAAAGTCAGTTTGACAGTTAAACATCAGTGTTAAAATGTTTCTCTCGCAGGATGCATCCTCCTGCCTACATACTTCATTTATGGTCAATTTGGTAATTTGGGGCCAGTTCATCTTTTCTTAGCTGTTCCTACTTCTGTGTTTTGTTTATGCTAATTTCCTTGTTCACTTTAATAGCACTTGCTGAAATTCTGGAGCCGCTCACAGAATAAAACCGTGGTGCGCGGCCTCCTTGTTCTCCGGGCCCGTTACCTCGACTGTATAATGCCTTTTCTGCGTGCGCCCCTTCTGTACATTTCTACTGCTTATTTTTTTTTCTGTCAGCTTTTTAGCAGTACTTGTGTATTGATTGATATCATCATTGTAATACCGTTGCCTTATTAGTTAATTGTGACTTCAAAGCTTTACAGTGACTCAGAGTACCAGTTTTCCTTGGGAAAGACCCCGTGAGATGGCAGAGATCCCTGTTCACACGTTTAATAGCTCTAAGATGACACCAAAGTTTACATGACTCATCACATGGTGACAACACTCAGCAGATCCCCAAATTAGAGCCATGCACTAGTTTCTAGGTCCTCATCACGTTGTGTCATCCATGTGCATCATCTGTACGTAAAATACACACAGCAACGAACATACCCAGTATCACTAGGACCTGGATTCCATCCGGCGTCAGACTCTGCTTCAGCGGATGAGAGGAAAAGCATCACCCGATCTCTGCCGTGGGGTTACCTCAGGAACCTTCAGGTACTCAAAACTTTTACATTCGGGGACCGGGCTCAGTCGGGACAGCATGTGACTCGAGACTTGTAATCTTGTGATCATGAATTCAAGCCGCACATTGGGCGTGGAACCTACTTTTAACAAAAGAAAACCAAAAAGTTAAATAAAAATGAAACATTTACATCATAGCACAACAAAGCCATTTTTCTTCCAGCTCCTTGCTCTGACAGGGTCCTAGCCAAACCCTCGAAGCTCAAGATTGTATCATTGTTCCAAAACTCCAAAGAAGGAGATTCCAGAATATCTTTCAATAATCCACTCCAGTGTCTGTCAATGCCTCGTCCGTATTCCAACCTGAAACTCCCACACTGTTATCCACACGTGTTCTTCTTCCTGCCGTCACGAGTACTGATTTACTTGGAAGTTTAAAAAATGTATCATTTAAAACCACCGACCTCCGCTCTCAGTGTCAGTCAGACCAGTCACTGCCCTGAATTTTGGTCGATCTTGTCCTATGGAGCAGGTCTTTTTGCAGTTGATTGGAGGGAACGTGCTCTTCTCTCCAGCACTCAGGCTGAGTGTGGGTCAGGTGGGGCTGTCTCCAATTTTGCTGGAATTTTGGGGAAGTCTTGCTGAGAGCCTTGCAGATTTCAGCGGGAATGACTACCGTGCTTGCGATGGTGTGAATTCCTGGCAGGTGCTCTGTGCTAATGGAGTTACATAACCTGTACTCCAGAAATTCACAGCGGCATCATCAGTACCTTTATTCAGTTAATGAAGCAGGCAGGGTCATGCCAGAAGGGACCTTCTTTGGTTCTGTTTTCCAAATCATCATTTCTATTAAGGACAATTTCAACTAAGTATAAGTTTTATCATTATTTCGGTTGGTTTAGGTCCCTATAATTAAGTGCCTTTTTTTCCCCCACTAAAGAACATTAAAGTCAGCTTCAAAGTGTATGTCCATTTAAGGATACTGTGATTCTATTCTCTAGTGTTTTCTGAATTTGGTTAACCCTATTTCATCTGATGTGAAGCATTCTCACACATCACTTTAAATAACTTTGATGAAAGCAATAAAGAGGATACAATAACCATACAATGCAAAAAATATGATAAGACACACCCAAAATCTCCCACGATATCTTAAGCTTACATAGTTAAGGGTTGGGTGTTTTAGTTCAGTGAATTGGAAAATATGTAGATTTTAGTATAGTTTCCCCAAGCACCTCTCAAGGCATTTTAAGAAAGTCAAGACTCAACTATGTACTGATGATAACATTTTTCATAAAAGGTGAAAATCTTTTTTCCAGGCAACAGGATATTCCAGTGAACTATTTTCCTTTAATGTTTCTAATTAGTAAAATTTTTGCATTTTTACAGCTTAAAATGGAACCCATCTATGATGGGCCCTGTTAGCTATTTTAAGGACAGTGCAATCCTGTTTTATTTATTTTTCCAATTTGTTAATGGGGGAAAATGTCTATGTCCTAACAATCCAATATTCATTGGTCCAAATCAAAAACTCTATTTTAAATAATGTACTACCTGAGTATGAAAAAGGCGTTCTTCAACTATCTAAATAAAAACTATTTTAAGTAGCATATTGGATAAATTAGAGAAAAATAGGCACTTTAATGTAATCTGAGTAGCTTCTTGTCTGATTAGCTTAATGGGATCGGATGTATTCTTAGACTCATCAATCACATTAAATCTATGTCAAGATCTGTGCTCCGGATTCAGGACATGGTGCTGACATGTGAGCAATCAAACAGGTATCCTATAAATGATTTCATTTTTCACACTTCAATTCATGCCCTTAATCTGTTATATTGAAATTCTGACTTAAAAAAAATTGATGATATCTTCCTTATGACAAACATCTGCATGAGGCATTATTTCTGTGAGTTCTATGTAATTCTAAACACAGGCGGAAGATAGACATTTATATGCCTTTAATATATATGGTTAGATAATCTTAATATGTAGAGTTTGATGTCTTTGATTTTGTTTTTGTTTATCATCTGAGAGCGACTTGACAGTTTCCATTTAACTAAATGCACATTTTAATCATTTCACTGGCCTCCACAGGCTCTTTGTTTTCAAGTTAAATGAAACTTCTCCCTGGCGATTCCTATTACTGCCTCCATTGACCTTCTCTGGGGTTTTCAATCTTAGCTGTGTTTTGGGGACATGGCCCTATTAATTTGTACTTTATACAAGAGTTAGATTATTCTGTCCTTAATTATACTATGTCAGTTTCCTGGCTCAGTGATCTGTAATTATGGAGGTCTTTCCTTATGACTGGGTACCATGTTGGTGTCTTTCCATTCTTGAGAAACAAGTTTCTATTCTCGGAAATGCAGATCTACTTCCTTCAATTTCTTCTCCTTCAGGACACTTGGATGACTTCTTCCTAAACCTAGTAATTTAATAGCCGCAACTTAAACCAAAATACATGCTTTAGAACTTTTCATTCCATAGGTCAGCCACAACGTCCTACGTGACAGGTGACAGCTCCTCAGAAGTTGTGTGTTCACATAGTTTCCATCATCCACCAGGTCCTCAGTGAAAGTCTTCGCCATTTTTGAGGGGTCCTTTTCTATCTGGTTTTATTTTATTTTATTTTAACAGGAATCAAGAGTCTATTTTCTTTCCCAGAAAATGCAATGTCACAAAGAAAGGTCTTAATCCAAATAACATATTTATTTCCTTTTTGTTCAAACTACATTTCAAAAATTGGTTTCTATTTAGACATTTCAAAAAAAGTTAACTATTTTTTTTTCTTAAAACTCTCACAGGATGTTTCTCTGTGATAATTTCCCTCATTCAATGCTAAGTGATATTCAAATGAATCAATGCCCCAACATGTCTTAAAATGTAATTTTCCCTTTTGAAGATGGTTTCACAAGTACCCTCATTTCTATCTAACATCTGGAAAGGAAGACTTTATTTTTATTAAAGACTGCCTTTAGTTTTTACAATATATTTCCTACTTAATTAGTTGTGTAAATATTTTTAAATAAATTTTGACCACTTCACATGATGTACTTTCCTTCATGGAGTGGCGAAATTATAAGTACACCTCCTTTGATAAAGAAAGGCATATTTCAGGACCCTTTATTTTTAAATTCATTTTTAATCAAAATAGCTTCTAATTTATTTAATGCTTTACTTATTTATTTTTACGGTTTTTGCAAATAATCCCCCACACTCCCCTTAGGAAACTGTGTCAATGCTTAAAAATGGTAAAGAGGAAAAGTATCTGAAGAGTTAATTCTCTTTCATTTCTGGTATTGAAAGATTTTTAATGGATCTTAATTTTTATCTGTTTTTCAAAGATGAAGTCATATGATTTGCCACTATTAAAAATCCGTATTTATTTATTTATTTATTTTTATTTTTATTTTTATTTCTAGGAGAGAGAGAGACAGGGTGAGCAGGGGAGGGTCAGAGAGAGAGGGAGACACAGACTCCGAAACAGGCTCCAGGCTCCGAGCTGGCAGTCAGCACAGAGCCCGACGCGGGGCTCGAACCCACGAACCGTGAGATCATGACCTAAGCAAAAGTCGGACGCTTAACCGACTAAGCCACCCAGGCGCCCCAAAAATCCGTATTTATTTTAAAAATCCAGTTTGAGTTTTATCAGGTAAATAAGTGAAGGTTAGCCTGGAGTCAGAATGAGGTTACTCAATATTTTGCATTATATATACTTTCTTTCTCTACAATCTTAAATTTAATTTTTTCTTTGTTCCAATTTACCGTATTGTAAGGTGTTCTGTTGGCTTTGTTGAGATGAGAATGTTCTTCAAGAGTCCTGAGCTACTCATGCATAGATGTGGTAAGCCGGTGGCTGTGAAAGCTCGATGACGCTATAATTTTTTCTCTACATCAATGTCTGTGCCCATGACATTGACTCTTTTTTGTATAAAATAACTTTCTAGAATATTCTGACGTTTACTAAGCACTAATGTTAATTCTCTTGAATTTTATTCATTAACCTGATCTTCATGGAATATGCAAGCTTGTGCCTCCTTCTTTGCCTTAGAAAATTATTCTCCAGGGCATCATAAACAGGCATCGTGCTTCACACTGCACAAAATATCTTGAATTAATACTTATCTTCCGAGGAGCTCCAGCTGAGAAGCACAACTTACCATTTATATTCTCAGCGGGGCCGAGAGAGAAGCTTTACAAGTGAGAAGCTAGACGTTAAACAGCTTGGTCACTTCTCCAAGCCAGTCACAGAATTGAACTTCCCATTGGAATATTTCAAAGGTGAATATGCACTTGTGTGAGAAGTTCTGCAGAACATGGATTTGCACACAGACACAGACACACACAGAGGAAAGCACACCCAAGTTTCCAGTTACCACATCCAGTGAAAGAGATGAACGAGACAGAATTGAATATCAAATTCATTCCTTTTCCAAATGGAGCATTATTCACTTGGAATCTACTCTTTCCACAGCTTCCTTGAGCCAAGAAAAACTGATACCCATATAATGCCTGTTAATATCTTAAATTGGGGGCGCCTGGGTGGCTCAGTCGGTTAAGTGTCCTACTTTGGCTCAGGTCGTGATCTCACGGTTCGTGGGTTCGAGCCCCAGTCGGGCTCTGTGCTGACAGCTCAGAGCCTGGAGCTGCTTGGGAGTCTGTCTCCCTCTCTCTCTGACCCTCCCCTGCTTGTGATGTCTCTTTCTCTCTCAGAAATAAATAAAACATTTAAAAAAATTTTTTTAATATCTAAAATTGTACATGTAATGAGATTTCAAACATAAGGACTTCCTTTTCAGATACTTGGAAGTATTTCAGAAGCAGAGCAAATAAAATTTGTAAATTAGTTATCTCTTTTGTACTTATTCATATCAAACAACCACCAAATAACGTGGGTAGCACGCTTTTGTTTATATTTGACCACAGTCAGCTATTTTTGAAACTACCGTATAATTTAGAACTTCCTAATAAAGTGTCATTTTCCTTCACATGTTTCATTATTAAGGCAAATGAATTTAATTCACCACTTTTATCAACCTTCAAATTAATCGTCATCCTCCCCAGGACTCAGTGACAAATGTCCTGGCGTCACTCTTGGTCCCGCAGCAGTTATCCAGGGGATCGTGGGTTATTCATTTAAACTATCTGCCTGTCTTATCTTCAGCTGTAAAGTAAGAGAGATGTTATCTGGATGATTTCAAAGTTTCTCTGAATTCCACAATTCTATCTAGTCATACTTCACATCATCCTTGTGTGTCCCATGATGTTGGATTTTTTTTTTCTATTCTTCTAAAGTGACACAGAGGAAGGCTACAGGGATCAAACTGAGAGATGATGGAAGAATCATGTTTTTCATTAAAAAGAGGAAGCAGAGGAAAGAGGGAAAGAGAAACGGGCACAGAAAGGAGAGAGAAGAGGGCTGGAAGAGGAGGGACCAGCCGCCTGTCTCCCAGGCGGGGGCCCCACACCTGCTCCTCAGGGATGCGATGTTGCCTAGAGTCCGTCTACCCGACGCTGCTCGGTTTCCCAGTGCCACCCAGGGGGAGGGGTCCGTGGGCCTTGCAACCAGCAAGCCTTGAGAAGAGCAGATGGGAGCGGGAAGAAGGTGCATCGCATGAAGACGGAGAGCTCCGGTGCTTCCCGCGTGGATGGCATCCGTGTGAGCAGCGCGAGCCGCTGACCCCCAGACCCGCTCGCCAGCAGGGCCGCCCATCAGGTTCGTGTTTCCTGGGACGCGAGGCACAGTTGCTAAATGGGCAACAGGACTTGCACGGGAGAATATATTACAGATGTGTGTCCTCCATTGGAAGACAAATCCGGATCCCAGATGCCCTCAGTGTGTGGAGGGGACACGGTCACTGGCTCTCCCAGAACGAACGAGTCTTTTGATTAACACGGATGGCACTTCTCTCATTTCTTCATTCCTTGAAGACGCTTTCTGAAATCCACACAGACATTTTTAAGTTGTGTCATACAACTGGTAAGACGGCATTGCCATCTGAGACCCTAAACTTTCGAGTGTTGTGTTTTTCATGTTGTTTCCTTACTTCCACCAAACAACTCGAGATGGAATTTGTGGAGCTTTACAGCGGCTATTAAACCAACCAAGCACAGCTATCAATAACCTTCCTCTCCGGAGAAGCGCTCCTTACCTTCCCAAACTATTACTTCTCATCCTGACCTTGACCTCCTTACAGACCTTGGCGTGTAAGGACGCCTGTGGTCTGCGGGCTGTGCTAACCACAGAACCCGATCTCTGGCGCGGGCGTGGTTCTCAGCACTAATGGCTTGAATCATAAAAGATACACTTTCCACAAGCTCTTCGTTCTGCATTTTTTCATTGTGAATAAGAAAAAGTGGACGGAGAAACTGAGATGTGTCAAAGGACCTCAACACAGACCTCAGACACCTTGTTATTGCACATTTGTCTATGGGGGGCCTCACCCGATCTCAGCACCAAAGCTCCGTGGACTCCACAAACACTGTAGCTGTAATATAGTTGGATCCCTTGATTATGGTTCTAATTATTTGACATTGGCTGTTTGAAATAAAATCTCTTCATATTTTTTTAAAAAGTTTCTTTTTCATTTTTGAGAGAGAGAGCATGGATGAGCAGAGGAAGGACAAAGAGAGAGGGAGGGAGAGAATTCCAAGGGGTCTTTACTCTCTGCGCTGAGCATGGAGCCTGGTGTGGGGCTCCATCCCATGACCTGAGATCATGATCTTAGCTGAAATCAAGAACCAGACATTCAACCAATTGAGCCACCCAGGTGCCCCAAAGTCTTCTTCTGTTTTAACAGCTGAGGAATATACAAGCATCAGTGACCTTTGAAGCAAGGTTCAGAGATGTCGGTGTGCACAATTTTAAGAAATATTGCACAGGCACTGTGCATGAGGCAGTTACTGAGAAAACACGATATTTGTGACTCTGTAAATGCTCCTGGGAGGAAACAGTCAAAAGTGGGAAGAAGCATTATGGACATGCTAATTGATTTCATTTATGTTTTCATATATATATATATATATATATATATATATATATATATGCCTCAGCATGATATATTATTTTAAGAAATCAATACAGATAAGTTTACATAAGCTCTTTTAATAAATGAATAATTATATGAACAACTGCAGTCAATAAAAAATCTAATAAGAAAAGATCATATTTTATTTTACCAGAATTTTCTACTCATTATGCGCATCTTCCTTGTTGTATTCTCCCCTTTAAACATTTCTTTCTTTTTAATGTTTTATTTATTTCTGAGAGAGAGACACACAGTGTGAGCAGAGGAGGGTCAGAGAGAGAGGGAGACACAGAATCTGAAGCAGGCTCCAGGCTCTGAGCTGTCAGCACAGAGCCCGGCGCAGGGCTCGAACCCATGAACCGTGAGATCATGACCTGAGCCAAAGTCGGACGCTCAGCCGACTGAGCCCCCAGGTGCCCCTGTATTCTCCCCTTGAAACTGAAATCGCAGCAGCTAACTTTCTTGTTGCCGTTTGCTGTATACTGGCTGCCAAGGGGCTTGTTACGAAAAGGGCCATGTGTAAAGTAGATGCTTAGTAAATATTTGAGTGAACACTTGTACGAAGATGTTAGAAGATGATACAGATTTTAAACTGCATAAGCACAATTGTTGGTGGGAATGTAAACTGGTGCAGCCACTATAGAAACAGGATGAAGGGTCTTCAAAAAATTAAAAATGCAACTACTGTACGATCCAGTAATTATGCTTCTGAGGATTTATCCAAAAGAAACAAAAGCCTTGTTTCAAAGAGACATCTGCATTGCCATGATCACTGACACATTATTTACAAGAGCCAAAATACGGAAACAGCCTGTGTGCATCAGTGGGTAAAGGGATAAAGAAATGCGGCTCAGTCGGTTAAGAGTCCAACTCTGGATTTCAGCTCAGGTCAAGATCTCATGGTTCGTGAGACGGAGCCTCACACTGGGCACTGCGCTGACAGGTGGAACCTGCCCAGGATTCTCTCTCACCCTCTCTCTCTATGTCCCTCCCCTGCTCCTTGTCTTTCTCTCTTTCAAAATAAATAAACATTGGGGCACCCAGGTGGCTTAGTCGGTTAAGCGTCCGACTTTCGCTCAGGTCATGCTCTCGCGGTTCGTGGGTTCGAGCCCCGCGTCGGGCTCTGTGCTGACTGCCAGCTCAGAGCCTGGAGCCTGTTTCAGTCTGTGACTCCCTCTCTCTCTGACCCTCCCCTGCTCACGCTGCCTCTCTCTCTCTCTCTCCTATAAATAAATAAAAACATTTAAAAAATAAATAAATAAATAAATAAACATTAAAAAAGAAAATGTGGTATATATATCTACGTAGAGATATATAGAAACATACACACATTTTATGGCTCTGTGTGTGTGTGTGTGTGTGTGTGTGTGTGTGTGTGTGTGTGTGACAGACAGAGAATGGAATAGTGCTCAGCCTTAAAAAAAGAATGAAATCTTGCCATTTGCAACAACTTGGATGGACATCGAGGACATTTCGCTAAGTGAAATAAGTCAAACAGAGAAAGACAAATACTGTATATTCTTTATTATAAAAGCTTGGCGATTGCTAGGAGCACAGGAGTGGGGGAAATGGGTGAAGGAGGTCAGAAGGTAAAAACTTCCAGCTGTACGATAACTAGGCCCTGGGGCTGTAACATTCAGCATGGCGAGTGTCGTCAGTAATACTGCATTACTTCATATTTGAAAGTTGTCCAAACGGTAGATCTTAAAAGTTCTCAAGAAAAACAAAACAAAACTGTAGCTATGAGAGTTGTTGATGGATTCTAAGTAAACTTATTTTGGTGATGATCATTTCATAAGCTCTAGATCTATCGGATCATTATGTTGTATACAAACCAATACAGTGTCACATGTTGATAGAGCTGGGACGATGCCAGGCACAGTCAGACCAGATAGATGTCCTTCTGAATCACATACTCACCTAATTTTTATTTAGTGAAGGTAATTCACAAGAAAGAAAACCCTCCATGTGCTTCAGCATCAGGTTAGAAGGGCTGACTATGCTGTTGTTTCCCACTAAAGTCATATCTTTGAAAGATTTCCTGGAGCTCTTTCTCCAGAAGTCACACACTCTGCTTTCATCTGAAGAAAGATATTTTAAACTAGGAGATTTTAGACCTAAGAAAAAATCCTTTCTCTTTCAAAACGGTCTCACATAAATAAATTTTGAAGTTTATTTCCCCAAATAAAGAACACATAGTCTGGTATCGATCCCCCAGAGAACGAAACCTCTAGGCTAGTGGTTGTGATAAACAAGGAAGGTGAAATTTTTACCAGGTGCAAAGAAATTGAAGGGAAGACAAGTAGGAAAGAAATCCACACCAAACACAGATAACAGGCCTGAGCGTGGCCATCCTTTAAAGGCCTATTCTAAATAATTGATGAAGAACTAATTAATAGTGAATTTTGTGTCTCTTATAATTACTAACATTGGTTAAACTGAACCCTAATAAATATCACATTAGCTATTGAAAAGTTCATTTTAGTCAGTATCACTAATCCTGCCCTCAAACATCCACATAAATTATTTCTCTGAAGCTGAAAGATTCTTGCTCTCTTTTCTCTTGTAAAGAGGGGCATTGATTGATCCTTACCACCAATAATTTTTACATGTTTGTATAAATAATGCAAAATTATTCTCAATATTTGAGGTCATACTGTTTAGTTATAATTGTGTGGATCAAATTATGCTGACAATGAGTTTTTAAAATGACACTTTAAATTTAAAGGGAGATTTGTACCAAACCATAATGCTCTCCTTTTAAAAAAGCAAGTAGGAAGTACCTTTCCTTTGAGATGAAGCTTGAATTGACTTACAGGTAACATGATAATATCAATCATCTGTTTGCTGCCTAATTTTGCCAGGACGTTTACTGTTTATGCCAGAAATAGAGATCTCCCGGTTCCGATGGATTCTATTTAGAAAGGCAAATCCCGCTAGCATACCGTTAAGAACCTCACGTATGTGACATGATCCAGGCCCTTGTGAAGATGCGGACACTCGATAGCTTTGCAGGGCGAGGTAGAATAACATTGATCCTGGCTAAAATAAACTGTGACCAACCAACTATCCTCTAGAAATCAGTAAGTTAGGATTATATAAAATAATAAAAATGCATCGATGCTAGTTTTCTTTGATAATTTGTAAACAAATTACCTCTTAAATGTTTCGGAACCACAATACGTATAATTTGGCTACAACTGTCTGATGGTGGTAACAGTGGGTTTGTAATAGGTCGAATAAGCGTGTTTTAAACATGAATTCCACAAAGGCTCTTCCGATGCTCCCAGAGTTGTTCTTGGGCTATTTCTTGATCCATTATGCAAATATCTCAACTTATTAATAATTAAAACAGCAACACATTAATAATTAGGATCTCCATTACAAATCTGACCTTTAATTGAATTCTATAAGAATAGCCTGAAAAATGAGCCTCTTGATTTATGCTCGGAATAAAGGTTAAACACCGTTTTGCCAGGCCGTGCGGAGCCCCCCTCGCTAAGCCAGAGACACAGAGGGGGCTCTCCGTCTCCCCGTCTCCCCGTTATGCTCCATTTTTACTAACGAGCCAACAAGAGCGCAGCCTTGAGAAGCACGTCCGCTGTGCGATCCGGCCCCCTTTCCCGGAACCGTGGGGGAAGCTCACCCTTCCAAGGGCTTAAACACCAAACCTAGATATGAGTTGTGTCTACACAGAGCTCTCAGTGAGGCATTTGAAATGAGTTCAGTCAATTCAGACACAGGCCTGGGGAATCCAATCAATCAATCTGACCGCGTTTTTTTTTCTCATTTAATTAGTCATCGAAGCACAGTGACTGCCTCTATCCCTCGTACAGACACAGCTTTTATCCCCACGCAGATCCGGGCCGGCAGACGCCGCCGAGCGGGCTCACAGTCTGAACTCAGCCCTGCCCCTGTTTGGAGGCAGCATCTGGGACCTCACATCTGTATGGACATGCGGGGGGAGGGCTTGTGCCGTGACAGACCCGATGGCAAGGAGGGGCCTTGGATTTCTTTGTCCTCCACTCAGAAAAGCGTCTCGTCCCAGCCCTGGGCCTTGTCCCTTTCACACAGGCACTACGCCGACAGCCAGAATCAGACGTGGGGACAAGTCTACTCTGTAAGCGGGGGAAGCATATTGCTTAGAAAGCAGTGCGTCCAGAAGAGCAAGGACGGGAGGAGACAGCGCACAGGAACGTTCCGACGCCTTCTGTGGACTCTGTGTTCCGAGGGACCCGGACAGGCGGCCGGTGACACTTTGCTCCGTGCTTGTCTTTCCTGTCTGTGTATCTCCAGCAGAATCATTCATCACATGCAAATCGGGGCTCCAGAGTACACAAAACACAGCTAAGTGAAAGAAAACTAAGCGTGGGCTGGGCTTGTGTGAAGGGGCTCAGATTTATGGTGTAAAAGAGCTAAGGGAAGGGGTTTAGACATTCTCAGCCCACAGATATGTTTTGTTTGGCCCGTTCAGTTCTTCATGTATTTTAAAAAATTAACCGCCGATGTTTCGGTATGCAGATTACACAGTGATGGTTATTTTTACAATATTTGTTTTCTAACTTTTAACATGGAGCTGCCCCTGAATTAAGGTCACAGCACCATTGTGTTATCAGGGAGTCGGGCGTTAGCAGGGAGGTCTACACATTCCTAAGCTTTTGTGATGTTAATTTTCCTCCTTCTGTTTCTGTTTTAAGAATGCCCTTTGACCCTGCAATTTCACTTCTCTGTATCTATCCCAAGGAAATAAGATCAAAGAGACCTGGGCCTTCTGATGTTTATCGTAGCATTATTCACAATAGCCAAGACAGGGAAACAACCTAAGTGTCCTTTGACGAAGGGGTAAAGACAACGTGGTCCACGTAGACAATAAAATATTACTCAGCCATGAACAAAGAAGGAAGTCCTGCTATTTGCAACAATGTGTGACACTAAGTGAGATCAGTGAGTCAGAGAAAGACAATGGCTGTATGATCTCATTTATATGTGGATCTGAAACAGAGGCTGGGGTGGGGGTGGGGAAATTGGGGGGAGGGAGTCAAAGGTACAAACTTCCAGTTATAAGATGCGTGAGTTCTGGGCATGGTGACTGTGGGTAATAATATTGTATTCATGTTTGAAAGTTGCTGAGAGAGTAGATGGTGCAAGTCTGAGCAGGCACATAAAAAAATTGAGCTACCGAGGAAAGGGGAGTAACTAACCTTACTGGGGTAATCCTTTTACGACATACATGTGTATAAAATCACTAAGTGCACCTTAAATGATGCAATGTCATATTGCATCTCAATAGTGCTAGAAAAAAAAAATCTTTAAAATAGGAAAGAGAAAGATTACATTGTAAAGTTTAGATTTCTGCATTCTTTAAGAATATTCCGGTAATTTAGCAACATTAGACCTTCCTTTCTGCCTGTAACAATTGACCCAGTTTGCGTGGAGGTGTGTCTCTTCTAGAAGGTTCACAGTAGGGCTTCTTGGTTCTTTTCATGCTGTCTGTCTGCCTTCCTTAGTCGCCTGGGTTTGAATCTAAAAGTACCTGCTATCAAGCTCACTGATCTACGAGCATGCAGACCGGTCCGAAACTGCATACGGCCACTTCTGGTATCTCTCTTGCAAAATCGGCCGGGCACAGGTCACCCCTATGTCTCCTTTCAAAGATTATCTAGTGGCCTTGGGTATCTACTCATAAAATGGACTTCAATTTACATCTCCTCCCTTGAAGTAGTGCATTAAATTAAATTCTGGGAAATGCAATAAATTAGCTTTCTGCACGTAGAAAAATGTAGGGGGATAGAGTCACACAAATCGCTATAAAGAACATTGTGACTGATCACAGCCATTTCCTCACTCGAGGAGGTAATTCTGGAATTTATTTGAACAGATGATTTGTTGGCCTTGCTCATTAAGGGCGATAAGGGAGGGCGGGTCACCATTTCCTTCCTTGTTCCTCCCACCGTGATTCCCGACTAGATCCAGACTTGCTCCAGAAGAATTCCCCATTCCTGGTCAAAGTTCACTGAAAGTATTTCCCAGCCCTGCACACGTCCTATAAATACTTCATTATGATAAAGCTATTAATATTAATGTGGCATTTATTGCACACAGTCGGCTTCAGATGAGGCCACTTATCTATCGTCCCAGACGAATAATAATTCGTGTTGAACAAGTAGATAAGCTGGTGATTTAGTTAAATGAATGACTTCTCTGATGTTACTCCCATGAGGGAGGGGAGGCTAGATGACAGAAAAACAAGAGACGGATCCTCTGATATTTTTCCCTACTTCATTGTACAAGTGTGTTACACCTAAGTCCAGGTGACGCAGAGGTGCGGCCCACGCCGCGGAGGCATAGTCAGAGCCCGTCAAATGATGTGGAGTCAACCTCGTTACCATGATCTCATTCTCCACAAAGCAGCTTTTTCAAAAAATATTTAATATTTGTTTATTTTTGAGAGGCAGACAGACACAGGATGAGGAGGGAAGGGGCAGAGAGAGAGAGGAAGACAGAATCTGAAGCAGCTCCAGGCTCTGAACTGTCAAGCACAGAGCCCGACGTGGGGCTCGAACTCATGAACCCTGCGACCATGACCTGAGCAGAAGTGGGCTGCTGAACCGTCCAAGCCACCCAGGCGCCCCAAGCACCTTTCTCTTCATTCGTGTCCCGGGATGCACGGTTCCACTGACTGCCATGCTGTCGGCAGGTGGCTCCTGCACACGACTGTGAGGAATTGGGGCTGGGGCTCTGTGCCCAGAACTGCACAGCAGTGGCTGGGTCTCCCGGCGAGGGAACCAGAGGAATGACAGGGACACTGGACCTCACTGCTTTGCACCTTCACATCTTCAAAGAGGAACAATAATGATACACTCTGCCGCCGTGAGGTTGCTTTGAAGACATGAGATGTTGTCAGCGAACTACTTGAAATTTACACAATGCTGCCCAAGTACTTGTGCTCATATTTTGCAGGGAACTCGGGTCTGTCCAGGGTACGAGCGTTGTGATTAGTTCACGGGTCACAGTACGCCATGTATATTGCCAATGACACTACCGTGTGTGTGTGTATGTGTGTGTGTGTCCAGAGGGAGAGAGGAAACTAGGGGAAACAATATACAAAAGGAGTCATATGTCACCAAACTCCCTTTAGAGATATGCTGTGGGACACCAGGGGAATACATTAAAATGGTTTCTGAAAACTTTGTCTTATGGAAGATGAGCGGCTTATAAACACAACACAGTTTTCCAGGGCCCCGTTAAACGGTCACACTCGAGATCAATGTGTCACCATGTTCTCGTGAGCTTCACCCTTTGTGAGGCTGCATTTTGCCACAGCTGAGTCCCCACCCATATGTGATTTTCGGCCATGTGGGGCGCGCTCTGTCCAGCTCCAACCCACAAGAGCGGGTCCGTCCTGCGGAGCCCAGAGCACTGTGCTCGCCTCAGTGGACCCCGGATCTAGGCGTCACCGCACAGCCACGGCCCGGCTCCGGGCTTCCCGTGGGCAGCGTGTGCCTTTCCCCAAGTTTGCAAAGCACACTAACCCGAAACAATGAGAAGGGACAATTAACTGGTGTCCAGAGTAACTGTGACCTGAGCGGGGGTATAGCTCAGTGGTAGAGCATTTGACTGCAGAGTGATTGTGACCCAGGTGATGGCGGCCGCAGTGCGTTCTAACCCTGCCCTGTCTCCCTGTGAGTCTCCAAGTCAATGTGGCCGCCACGGAATGATGTCTTTTGTTACCTCCCATGTCGACGGGAACGTTAGCAAATATGGTGGAATGACTTTGCTGGTTTAGTTATCAATATAACATGATAGCAAGTGAAAAGAAGTTAGAAAACTCCCCAAATGATTAGAAGCATAAGGGTGTCCCCTACATGGGTTTCTCTCGGCCGGCATTGCACTACACGCCAGGGCCCAGGATGGCTGCTTGACCATCAAGTTCATGTTTTGTCATGTAATAATATGTTTAACTTTTCTTCTTTACCAAAAATTCCCACTGAATAAAATTTAACCCAAATGGACATTTGTGAAGCAGATACAAGCAGGAGGCAGCACCTGGCACCCTGGCGACTGGACTCTCTGACTTCTTTCTCTCAAGGCAAGATGGTTTGCCTGACGGGATTCTTTTTTGAACTAAAAGAATAAAAGTCTGCCCAGACCCAGCTGTGTCTTTGGGAGTCCCATGGGCCATAAGAGCCACGTGGTGGCCTTCTTGGAAGGGGGAGTTGTGGGCCTGTGGGCCCTCCCAGCACCCAGACCAGGGGGGCTGTGCAGGGCAGCAGGGCAGTGGAGGAAGGGGGTCCATCACAGGAAGCTGGTTCATCCAAATTAAGCCACCATCAGGCTCCCCGCTCACCGGCACACATGGCATATGTTGTAGCTCATTTGTGTTAGTTATTTTTCCTCCAAGAAAATATTCAAAATAACTTTTTGGAGCTTTCAAAACCTGCTAAGCTCAGAGTCTTAACAATTCATAAACATAATGTTCATAATCTTAATTTAAAATACTAAAATATACGTTTTATTCCAAATCCGTAGCATAGCTAAGTAGATGTATAATGTGTGAAAATATTTAAAAATCCAGCTTTACCATTCAATTTTTATAATCCACCTTATTCATTTTGTCTTTATTATTTGAAAATCTGTAACTTAATACTTGGCCTCAAGAACAATGAATCCCAATACGTAGCATCAGTTGTGCTCAATTCAACCGTTATCAATAGCAAGGGCGCAAGAACACGTGGTGCGTGGAGGGAGGGAAGAGCTCAAGGAGCTTATGAGCACATCGATTAACTGAATTGATCCATGAAAAACTGAACTAAAGTTATAAATAGTATGATTTACGAATATACAGGTGAGCTTGGAGGAGTACAGATAATAGACTCTTCTGATCATGATAATGATAATGAGCCAACATTTTTGGCATTATTACGCGTCACCTCGCCCAGCCTTCAGAACAGCACTATGAAACTACCATTGTTGTCACCACTGCCTTTCTGACGAGGAAGAAGAGGCACCAGCTTTACAGGTAATTCCCTGAAGGTCATACAACCAGAAAGCTGTGGAACTGAACTTGAGCGCAAGGGGTCTGGCTGTCAGGTTGGGTGTGCAGCTGTGAGACACATCACTTCTGCGTAGTGGGTTCGAGGCTGGAATGGACATGGGCGGGGATGTGGAGAGAAGCAAGGACCTCCCTCCTCCTGAATTTTGGAGTCCTCTCCTTTTAACCACACGGACAGAGTGCTCACATAGCCACCGGTACTCTGCTTACTGGGTTGCAAAGTCCTCTGAAAAGTTTTTGTGAGCCAAGCTACTCTCTGAAGAGGGCAGCTCCGAGCAAGTCTATCAGAGAAGGTCCACTGTGGCTGCTGGAAGAGTCAATGTGAGGCAGGTGACATTTATTATCAACACCCC
This sequence comes from Proteles cristata cristata, assembly GCA_017311185.1. Classification (NCBI taxonomy): domain Eukaryota; kingdom Metazoa; phylum Chordata; class Mammalia; order Carnivora; family Hyaenidae; genus Proteles; species Proteles cristata. The sequence goes on from JAESUZ010005114.1 coordinate 246,256, forward strand.
CAACACCAGGCAGTGTGGAGGCATTTCACACAGCGATGCTGTGCAGGGTGTCGCCTTACAGGAAGTCAGCTGGACTCAACTCACAGGTGCACCCCCAGTGTCTCAGAGCTGTTACATGCCGAGCTGGCATCGAGCCCCGCCCTTCTGATGCCAAAACCTCAACTCTTCACTCTGTTCTTGTGAAGCGTCCCGTTGCCCACATCTGAGCCTGACGTCTTCCCCAGATCCTTTATAGAAGATGCGTTTATAGGCACTTTCTCCACCAGGCGCCTGTGATTACCGCTAGGATGATTGTTGGAGGAACCTCTCATATTGGTGGACTCTGGACTCTATTTTTACATAAAGTATTACACGAACCCAGTTTCAGAACGAGCCTTCCACTCACCTAGTTGAACAATGTTGCTAGTCTCGAAGGCCAGCCTGTACAGAGATTCTGGAGCTGTCACACAAACTTGTCTGACTTAACTTAAAAAAAATTTTTTTTAAATTTATTTTGAGAGACAGAGGCAGGAAAGGGCAGAGGAAGAGGGATACCTGATGTAGGGCTCAAACTCACAAAACATGAGATCTTGTAAACCGACTGAGCCACGCAAGCGTTCCCTGACTTGACTTTGAACAAATGGCCTCTATAGCCAGACTGAAAAGAGGGAGAAATCAATTGAGTCCCTGACGTCTGGGGAAGGCGATTATTCCTTGACATGGGAATTGGAGGACATTTTGTCGACCACCTGATGGATGGATACAATGTGAATTTAAGGGGCGGGGACTTAAGAATAAATAGAGATTCCAGACTCCATTAAATGTTTCATTTAAACCTGTGCTTGCTGCGGCTCTGCAGGGCTGAGTGCAGTAGTCTACTGCTCAGCCGGAGGGACCCCACACCCCTGCAGGCCAGTTCCTGTGGGGGCTCCCACTTCGCTCACTCAGCACTAGGCATCCCCAGTACCCCTCGCTCTGGGTCACACACAATCTCATGCTGAAGATCACCCTGGGACTTTCCCTCAGAGGATCTAGTCCCACATTCTCTGGGGAGCAGAGGGAGGGACGCCCTTCACACTCCCCAAATAAAGCAATTACAAGCAAGCACACACATTCTGAATATGATCTCGGATCCTTTGGGGATGGGAGAAGTGTGTGTGTGTGTGTGTGTGTGTGTGTAAGGTTTTTCAACAGTCTAAAGACAGTCAACCTGGAAATGAAAGTCCAGGTTTTATGACCCTAGAAAGTGATTCAACTCTGCCTGTCCCCATGTCTCCGGACCTCATCTCTCAAACGGGGACAGTAGTACGAGCTACTTCATGGTTCGGGAAGAACGAGTTAGCCCATGGGAAAGCCCTTGGAGCAGTGCCTGGCAGATGGAAAATGCTCAACATTGGTTAGTTTTTGTTAAAATCAAATTCAGAGGGAAATGTGAACATGCATTTCTTTAGGTCAAATGAATTACCGTGGTTCACCTGCACTGGTGTTGGAATTATATATGAAATACGTGTAATGTGTGTGTGCACACACACACACACACACACACACACACCCTACTTGAGTTAGTACCATTTTCATCCCATTTTATTTTTATTTATTTATTTATTTATTTATTTATTTATTTCTAGGATAGAGAGAGACAGCGTGAACAGGGGAGGGTCAGAGAGAGGGAGTCACAGACTGAAACAGGCTCCAGGCTCTGAGCTGGCAGTCAGCACAGAGCCCGACGCGGGGCTCGAACCCATGAACCGCAAGATCATGACCTAAGCGAAAGTCGGACGCTTAACCGACTAAGCCACCCAGACGCCCCAATTTTCATCCCATTTTAAATGTAGTCTCACCTGCAGCCAGTAAGCACCAGGTGGACCTAAACTGATATAATTGGACTTTAAAGTCTGTGTGTTTATATGGCATATAAATAAGAAAACATAATGTTAATAATAACAGCACATTTTTAAATGACAACTAAATTTGTACAAGACAAGGATTTTAATTTTCTTTAGTATGGCTTTGTAATTGTTATCTTATTTGATGCAGCTGAGAAAATAATAGGTGTTTAAGGAATTTGAGATTCAGATGGTGTAAGATTTATTCTATTTAAAAAAGATTAATTCTATTAAAAAAATTTAAAAAAAGTTTCATTTATCTTTGAGAAAGTGAGGGGTTAGGGCAGAGAGAGAGGGAGACACAGAATCTGAAGCAGGATCCAGGCTCTGAGCTGTCAGCATAGAGCCTGATGCGAGGCTCGAAGTCACAAGCTGTGAGATCATGATCTGAGCTGAAGTTGGACGTGTAACCGACTGAGCCCCACAGATGCCCCCAGTGTGAGGTTAATTCTACAAATAAAACCATAGGATCCAAAAGCAAGTCATCTGAATTTTGCATTGCTATTTCTGCACTTCCTTTATCCTACTACTTACCCTTGAGGCATTTCATTTGACAGAGGAAAGAGAAGGAAAGGAAGGTAGGGAAAACTTCAGACTTTATAGTATATTGGTAATGGTTCTTCCTATAAGCAAACTTGGTTTTTGACTCAGTAACTACTATTCATGGCGCCATATTGCCTGCATTTCCGGGTTAAGAATGTCATCAATTCTATTTCCTCATAGCCCGCATTTCCTTGTAAGAGTTATTTTTACTTCTTTTCATTTTGGGATGAAAACATATCACTTCCTTTGCATAGTGTAAGAGGACTTGAGGAAACTATATAAGTTGTCAAAAAGTATATAAGTAGAGTGTGCTTCTCATTGGAGAATTAAAGCTTTCATTTTATGTCAACAGCTCTCTGCTGTTTTTGAGAATCATGGTCACCTTGAGGACAGGGGCTATGGTTTCTTGCTCATAGTATCCTCAACCCTGAGCAGAGTGGCCAGTGGTCAGTAGCAGACCCAGATGTGTGTGAATTTGAACTACAGCCTACCTGAGGAGAATTGCCCAGTCTAAATTTTTATATAAGTCAATACTGAGAAATGAGGTTGGATATCAAACCAACATTAGAGAACCGTGGACATTAGATTCATGTTCTGATCTCCTGAGGCTTAGAAACAGCAGACCATGTTTTAAATAGATGTTTAGTGCTTACAAATGGTTGAGATATATATATAATCAAATATGTAACCTTAGGGGCGCCTGGGTGGCTCAGTCAGTTAAGCTTCTGATTCTTGATTTTGGCTCAGGTCATGATCTTATGGTTCATGCGAACAAGACCCATGTTGGATTCTGCACTGACAGCATGGAGCCTGCTTAGGATTCTCTCTCCTTTTCTCTCTACTCATTCCTCTAAATTAATTAATTAATAAACAAATTTAAAAATATCTAGGTGATCTCAGTGTAACTGAAGTAGTCCTAAATTAAGTTTGAAGGGATATTCTTTCTTTTCATCTCTTCTCAAAACAGCCATGAAAGCTACTCTTTATCTGCTGTCTCTTCTGGAATTAAAATTCATGCCATCTAACTGGGACCTGGCAGCTGTAAATTAGAAAACATCTGTTCTTTTCCTCTCCACAAGTTGATTTTTTCAAAAGATGGGAAAATTCTGAATACTTGCTGGAGATGTTTTGCATTTAAGTAGTTGCCAGTCTTCGATAACTTTGGGTAATGGTATTTGTCGTGGAAAAGTATTACATGTGCAGAGAGAGGCCCCTATGATTGTAGAGCAGTAAGGCCAAATCGAACACCTCAGAAACAATGCACTAATCAGCAAAAGGTGGATTGGGAAGGAAGACGAGCATGAGATGTGCTTGCAGATAGATGACACACTCACAACCGCAAATGTGGCAAATGCATCCTGGGTTAGAGGACGTGATGGGGGAGAGTTACCACCAGCAGAATGACGGATATTTCCTGTATGGAACTGAGTAAATATGAAGCCGTTGAGTTAGTTGTTTTATATATTCTTATCCCTTCATTTTCTTAATTCTAAATACAGATGGTTGTCTGTATACCCTCACACCACTCTCAAAAGAAATAAGAATTTATTGCTTTTTTTGAATGTTTATACATCCTTTCTATCTTCTCTGGGGAGATGTTCATTTACCAAGCAACCTAAATGGTGTGTAGTGCTATTTACTATTGATGAAAATAATAGTGACAAGGCCAAAGAGTTTGTTTATGACAGGAGGTGGGATATGTACAGTGGAAGATTCACTGCCCCTCGTAAGTTAGGTCAAACAGAGCCAAGGTTTTTTTTTCAATTTTAAATATTAAAATTATGAGAATTATTTAATTTGAAGAAGCGTGACTTTGTAAGTACAATTCCTACACCAGATGCAAAACTCCTCGCCTTCACCAGTGATCTGAGCAGTGCCCAGTGCGTGTGGAATTATCACCTGGAGAAGCAGATTCAGTCATTTTTCGACTTTGATCTATCAATTTCACTAAGCTCTGTAGCAGAGAGAATACAAAATAATATTTTAAGGAAATTTGATTCTTGTGGCTGTTGTGCTTCCTTATACATAAATTACCCTTAAACCGCAGTGGTTATTGAAATAAAAAAATCCATTTCTCTTCCATTGACAGTTCCTTTGGGGGGCAGGGAGGTTTCCTTCACCGAGTTGGATAAGCGAAATTGACTGTGACACCAATGTGATTATTACAGTCGTGCTTTTTATTTTTAATATTTTCCTCTTGACAGATTTATTTCTTTTCAAATCAGAAATATTTCTTCTTAGGAAAGAATATATAGCCCCCTTATATTTTCTGATACTGAAAATTACCAGATGCCAAGCTGTGAACATAAGGAAATTGAAGACCTTTGATGGTGACCTTAAGAACCACAAAGGTGGAGAATTGTGATATAGTGGTTTAGGCAATTTCATTGTAGCTGCTTGGCTCGTGAAAAATGAGAAATAGGTTTTCTATTACTAAATATAATGAATTTCCTTTCTACCCTGTCACAAATTGTCAAACTTCATTAAATGGAAGAAAGATCTGGACCAAACATTTATAGAGGGGTGGTATGAACATCCATGTTTTATGGTGGATAAAAGCTATATAATTTTAGATAACTATTTGATCTCAGCCTGAAATTTTAAACTAAGGAAGTTAGTCAATGACATCATACTGGACACATGTTGACCTATAAATAGAATATCTGAAAATGCCCTACACTAACATTACAGATGCATATATTATGTCACAAATATTAAATATTACACTGAGGCAGTTCCCCAAAGATGTTAATCATTTTCCAGGCAACCACAAGGGTATTATTGAGTACCCATCATGAAACAACACGGGCAATTTCATGGGTAACTACATAAGATCCAATGATCTGTAATACTGTAAAGGAGGAAGAAATGACAATGTTAAGTACTCGGTCACCAGATGATATGTGGCATTTTACTTAAAGGTCAATAACATCAGTGAGTTCAATTATTTGTATCAGCATCTTTGTGTTCCATATGCTCTAAAGGTTTGCAAATTAGCCTTAGTGAAAATCAGCCTTCATAGTTACTTTTGGCCCCTTCATACTTTCAAAATATTACATTTTGTTGTTAACTTTCCATCTCTTGGGTGATCACCTCCTAAGAGGGAGAGAGTGGTACTGGAGTTAGGTGACCCCATTCCCGTCCCTGGTCTGTCTGTGACTGCCTTGCCAGGATTCCTCCTGTGAAACATATGGGAAGGACAGGGCCTTTTTCTTACTTGAAGGGCAAATGAAATCTTGACAAGCACGCTCCACAAGCCTCCTAGCACATAAGAAACATTTACACATCTGATGGGTATAGACACATTTAGACTGAAATCAGAAGGAATAGAAGAATTTTACCCCAACAGTATTGAAAAGCAGATTTAATAGAGCAGTTCAGATAACCAGTAATTCTCAGAAAATGATAACACAGAAGACTATTGTTACTCTTGGACAAATAACAACAAATAACAACCAAGCAGTGCTTGGTTCTATGGTAGTCACAAGAGTCCGGGAAGAAAGAAATTAACGATGTCTCCCCAGCTATGAGTTACACCATGGAGGTCACATGTAACACAAGTATGTAAGCATATACTTTCCTAAAAGTAGATAGTAACAAGTCTAGAGAAAATGTCAAGTTGGCTCCATGTGTAAAGGCTCTGAAAGAGAAGACAGTCTATGAGACAAAGAAAGAGCAAGAGTGAGAGCGAGAGAGAGAGAGAGGGAAAAAGACATAGGAAAGTTATAAACATTGAAATGTTAGCATACATACAACACAAGTGAGTGGGACATAAGGGAGGGGTGTCCAAAGACATCAACAAGGCAACAGAAGGACATTTATCTTGTACAGACTTTAAAAAGGTGTATTTCATAAACACTGTTTCATCTGATCCACAAAATTTTCAACATTTTACAGACAAGATCACAGAGATTCCGAGAAGCCTGGAATCACTCCAAGGCTTGCAGCAGAGCCACAGATAGAATAAACTGCCACGCGTTCATCTGCCTCCACACCCAATAGCTCCCAATGTGTTATCTTCAAATTAAAAACAGAAGGTATACAGAGGGGCACAAAATTAAAAATACTATCCAAATTTTTATATTAATATATCCAGTCCCACCATCCATATATTTAAGTGTCCAGTAAGTTCTAGAAGTTGTGATTGTCAATTAGCAGCAATCTCAGGAGCTGGATCCAATTTCAGGATTTGGGTACCGGCATTGAGGATTTTTATGAGTCTTTCAGTACCAATCATAGAGGCAACTACTTAGTATTTAAAAATTTTTGTACTTTAAAAGTTTTTTTTTTTGCAAATAGTTTATTGTCAAATTAGTTTCCACATAACACCCAGTGCTCATTTATTGTTTATCCTTCTCTCCTACTGGGTACTGGAACATTCTCCCTGAATGAGAGCCTCAGACAAAGGGCCCTGAGGTTCATGACCCTAATTCGCCCTAATTCTCATTCCTAACTTGCCTACCCCACTTTACTGAGGGCTCATTTTTAACCCCCTGGCAACCCTTTGCTTGTCTTTGATGTCTGCCTTCATAGAAAGAGGTTGGAGGTGTTTCCTCTTCTTCCATGTGTGAAAAACGTTTGAGAAGGGTTGTCATCCTTCATTCAATGGTTGGTAGAATGGCCTGTGAAGTCCACTGGTCTTGGGCGTTTCTTTACGTGATGTTTCTGATAATGATTCAACCTCCGTATGTGTTATTGGTCTGCTCAGGTTTTCCATGATCCGGTCCTGGTATTTTGCATTTGTTGGTGTCGTACAGGAATGTACCCCTTTCTTCCAGGTGGTCCCGCTGACTGGCATGTACTTTGTCATAATAGTCTCTTGTGACCCTCTGTGTCCAGGCCGTGCCGGCTGTCATGTCTTCTCTTTCATTTATGATCATGTTCATCTGAGTTCCTTTTCTTTCTTTCTTGGTAAGTCAAGCTACAGGTTTGTCAAGTGCACTTATTTTTTCAAAAATCCAACTCAGGTTCATTAATATTTTCTGATTTCCTAGGTTCTGTTTCATTTATTTCTTCTTTGGTGTTTGTTTTTCCCTTCCTTTTGCCAATTCTTTCTTTCTTTGTTCCTCTTTTACAAGCTCATTAGGTATCCAGTTATATCGTTTACTTCAGATCTTTTTTTTTCTTCTTAATGTAGGTGTTTATGACCATAAACGTCTCTCTTCCAGCCACCGTTGCTGCCCCCCATAACTTTGTTACACTTTGTTTTTATTGTCATTTATTTCAACACATTTTTTTAAATGTTTTATTTATTTCTAGGAGAGATAGAGAGAGACAGTGTGAGCAGGGGAGGGTCAGAGAGAGGGAGGGAGATACAGCCTCTGAAACAGGCTCCAGGCTCTGAGCTGGCAGTCAGCACAGAGCCCGACGTGGGGCTCGAACCCATGAACCGCGAGATCATGACCTAAGCGAAAGTCGGACACCCAACTGACTAAGCCACCCAGGCGCCCCTATTTCAACACATTTTTTGATTCTGCTTTTAATTTCTCCTTTGAACCATTGGTTATTCAGGAGTGTGTTGTTTAACTTCTATATACTTGTAAATTTTACAGTTTTCCTTCAGTTACTGATTTCTAGTTTCATACTGTTGTGATCAGAAAAGATGCTTGATATGATTTCTAGTTAAATATTATTAAATAATAAGATTGATCATTAAATAATGAGATAATCTTGTTTGTGGTCTAACATATCATCTCTCCTGGCACATGAGAAGAATATGAATCCTGCTGCAGTTAGATGAAGTATTCTATATCTGCTAGTTAGCTCCATTTGGCCTAAGTATAGTTCACATTCAAAATCTCCTTATTGGTTTTTTTTTTTTTTTTTTGGTCTGGATGACCTACCCTTTGTTGAAAGTCGGGTGTTAAAGTTGCCTACTATTATTTTATTGTCCTATTTCTCATTTTAGACTTGCTATTATTTGCTTACTACATTTAGGTGCTTCGCATTGGGTGCATATCTAATTGTTCTATTCTCCTGATGAATTGACACTTTCATTTTTATATAATGACCTTGTTTGTCTCTGGTTACAGCTCTTAAAGTCTATTTGCTCTGGTATAAGTATAAATACTTCTGTTCTATTTTGGCTTCTGCTTGCATGCGGTATCTTTTTCTATCCCTTCACTTGAAGCTGAAGTGACTCTCTCTCATAGGCAGCATACAGTTGGGTCTTGATTTTATCCATTCGGCTACTCTGCCTTTTGAGTGAAGAATTTAATCCATTTACATGTAAAATAATTATTGATAGGTAAGGAATTACTAATGCCATCTCACTGGTGTCTGGCTCTTCTGGAAGTAGTTCCTTTACTCCTTTCTTCTTCTCTCACTCTTCGCTTTGTGATTTGAGGACTTTCCACAGTGCTGTGTTTTGGCTCCTTTCTATCTTTTGCACATCTACTTTACCTTTTCCTTTGTGGTGGCCATGAGGCTTACATAAAGCATCTTATAGAGATACCAGTCTATTTTAAACTGGTAAAAACTTTGACTGAATACAAAAATGTGACTCTGTTAGGCCCCATGCCTTTTATGTTTTTATCACACATTTTACATTTTTTATATTGCACATCTATTAAAATTATTGTAGTGAAAGTTGTTTTTACTACTCTTATCCTTTAACTTTTGCACTAGAGATAAGTGGTTAAGATGCCACCATTGAACAGTATCAGAGTATTGTGAATTTGCAATGTCCTTACTTTACCAGTGTGTTGTATACATTTTTTAAGATGTATTTATTTTTGAGAGAGATAGAGGCAGAGAATAAGCAGGAGAGGGTCAGAGAGAGAGGGAGACACAGAATCCAAAGCAGGTTCCAGGCTCCAAGCTGTCAGCACAGAGCCTGATACAGGGCTTGAACCCATAAACCATGAGATCGTGACCTGAGCCAAAGTCGGATGCTTAACCAACTGAGCCATCCAGGCGCCCCTTCCAGTGTATTGTATATTTAACATGTTTTCATGTCCTTGATTAGCATCCTTTGATTTCAGCCTGATGAGCCCCTTGCAGCATTTCCAGTAAGGCAGGTCTCTAGATGAACTCGCTCAGCTTCCATTTGTCTGAGAAAGACTTTCTGTCTTCTTCATTTTGAAGTATAACTTTGCCAAGTAAAGTACTCTTGGTTGGCAGCTGTTTGTTTGTTTTGAAACTTTGAATACATCATCCCCCTGCCTCCCACCGGCAAAATGTCTATTGAGAAATCTGCTGCTAGCCTAGGGGGTTTCCCTCATATGTGAGAAATTTATTTTTCTCTTGCTGCCCTTAAAATCTTTTTTCTCTTTGAATTTGGACAACTGTATTATATATTTTTAAAATATACTTATTTCTTTAAGTAAGCTTTCTGTCTCTTTCTCCCTCATTTCTTCTTCTCAACTCTCACAATGTGTAGGCTGTTTCTTTCAATAGCATCCGTAGACTTTCTTCACTTTCTTCGTTTTGCTCCTCTGACTGGATAGTGTCCAGTGAGCTGCCTTTGAGTTCCCTGTCCTCTCCTCGGCTCGGCCACACCTGAAGTTCTCTACCAAACTCTTCTTGTCCGTCACCACATCCCTTGTTTCTGGGGCTTGCATCAGGTTCCTCCTCCAGCTTTGTCAAAGTTAGGTGGTGCCACTGTCCTGCCCAGTGCCTCAGCCGGTGTGGGATGTGCCCCACAATGCAGCTTCCTGGTCATACTGCCACTTTTTTCTTTGAATATTTCTCTGCAACCTTCCCTGTCATCTCTCCTTCTGGCACCGCCATTACACTATGTGGCTGTGCTCACCGTGGTCTACCTGTTGCTGAGGCTCCATCCACATTCCTCTCTTATCTTTGGATTTTATACCAAATGACCTATCTTCAAGTTTACTGATTCTTTTTTCTTAACTTAAATCTATGTATCAGTCCCTTCGTGAATTTTTCAATTCAGTCACCGTGCTTTTGAAATCTAGTATTTCCATTTGGTCTGGTTTTTTATACAGTTTATATCTCCTTATATTGATATTCTCCATTTGATTATCATCAGCTGTGCCATACATTTCTTTTTAATTTTTTTAAGCATGGTCTCTTAAATTATTGGAACATATTTATAAGCTCTTTTTGGTTTTTTTTCAAATTTTTAATGTTTTTATTTATTTTTGAGAGAGAGAGAGAGAGAGACCTGAGCAGGGGAGGGTCAGAGAGAGAGAGAGAGATACAGAATCCGAAGTAGGCTCCAGGCTCTGAGCTGTTAGCACAGAGCTCAATGTGGGGCTCAAACCCACTAACTGTGAGATTATGACCTGAGCCGAAGTTGGATGCTTAACTGACTGAGCCACCTAGGTGCCTCTATAAGCTCTTTTTGGAAGTCTTTGTCTCTTAAATCTGGAGTCGGGTCTTTGACCCGGGCAGCGTGTGTCAGCCCTCTTCCATGTCTAGGTTATGCTCTTCTGTTGAGTGAAAACTTGATGTTTTAGAGAAGATATTGTAGGGACATTGGGTACGGACCCTCCTCCCCCTTCTGTGGACCTTGTAACATGGACACCTGTAAACGAAAACTCTTGCTTATTCAAATACATCGATGGATATAAAGACATACGGATGTTTATGTAAAAAGCAAACATCTATGAAGTTCACATCATGTTTTCCTCTGCCATTTAAAATCAGATAAGAGGTAAATATTGAAATCTGTGTGAGTACAGATCCCGCCTAAGAATTCATATTCTGTGTGTCAGACACGGCCATTAATGTTTTTCAAAGTGAACTCAGAATAGTATTAAATGATGAAAGAGCTGAGTTTTCGAGCATCAACAAAGCATTTGTTCATCATAGAATTTCGAATTCAAGAATAATTAGTGCTGATTATATATCCTGATAAAGAAAAGGACAAAGATTCGTTATAGTGTAAACGTTTCTCAGAGCCACTATGAAGGTAAAAAATCAGGGGAAAAATAGTATCTGGAGATATTCAGACTTCATTGTTTCTTAGTTTCATAAAAAATAAGCTATCTCTGAACACTAAGCTAAAATCACCAAGACATTATGATTGGTAAAATGGCATACGCTTCAAATAGCTTGAAAAGCTAGTATTCTAAGAATTTTCTCTTATCCACAGGGCCCTCTAGTGGAAGAAAGGGCACCAAACCTGAATCTGCTGGAAAATCAGGCCTTAGAAACCCCATTTTATTTCCCATGAATATAAAATCTGGGCTTAGGACACCTCTCTAGAAGAAACCAGCTTCTGGTGCATCCATTTCCTCATCAACAGTGTACTTGCTTAGGGAAAAGAAAAAACGATGCCAATTTAGGTAAAATATACAAAAACTGATGTAATTTAGAGTAAGAGATACTGTTTCCATAGCAGGTAAACATATAATGACGACAATTTGCAGTTTTCAGGGGGAAGTCTTTAAGTTGTAAGCTGTCTGTTGCTGAGTAATTTTGTTGTGTTTTTAAGACAGGGTTAATAATATCATTGAGAGTATACAAATCACCTCTCCTACGTCACTGACTCATAAATATTCTGACTCTTTTAAGATTATCAAATATTTGATTTTTTGCCAAAATTTTTTCTCTTATTTTTTTCCATGTCTTTGTTTTTAACCTTTTATTGTGGAAAACTTACAACATGTACAACATTCCATATACTCATTAACCGACTTCAAGAATGGCCAAGTCATCCACTCCATCAGTGCATAATCATTTGAAGTCCGGCTAGAGTTTCTCATAAGCTGATTAACGAAAAACATTTCCTCCCACGCAGCCCTCTAGATGCTGCCTGAAGATGGGGCGACACTGACTCTGGACTCAAGCCTCTCTGGACCTTTTCTGGTCCCTCCAGGGGCGACTTGCTGTGGCTGTAGAGTCGGTCCCCCCTCCTCTGTGGGAGGCATCCCATCTTGGCCGGTTGTCTGTAAACGCCTTTCTCCCTGGCTACACGGAAGGACGGAGGTCCCCTCTGCTGTTCTCTGTGCCCCACGGGAACTGATGTATGCAGATACTGTGCACGCAGGCAATTACAGGCAAGAGCTGGCCTTCACCTCAGGGAGCTGCTAGAAGGTGTTTCTCAGCCAGCTTTAGAGCACCTGAGAGTCCGTCGAAAACAGGGCTCTTTGCTGTCTGGAATCCAGTTAGGAAGAGACACTCCTTGACCACCGGGCTCCAACGCGCCCCTTCCCTCACTACAGCATGAACTCGCTGACTCCGGAACAGGACGTAACATCTGTCAACAAGACTGCTGGTGCGGGTGCAGGGGGCGCACGGCCAGGCAGGGAGCTGTAGGGTGTCAGAACCGTGCCCTCTGCCTACAGCGGATCAGACGGAAGGAACGCTCGGAGAAGATTAAGTGGGGAGAAGATGTGTCAGCACAGAACATGAATCAGGGGCCTTACATGGGAGCTGGCCTCCTTGCACAGGTGTGCGGGTGACAGAGGGTGACATGCATGGCGGCCAGACCATTCCCAAGGCCACCAGCCGGTCACCACTGCAGACCAGCCTTGGACCCACCACTTGAGCTTTACAGTGTCTTCTGAGCCACGTGTGTTTTAGTGGGTGTGTGGATTCCACTACTCTTAGCACATTCCTCATGCTCCAAGTTCAAGAGCACTTGTGGGAGATGGTGTGAGAACAGAGCAAATGCCCTTACAGGCGTCCCTCTGCACTCTCCCCGCAGCGCAGAAGCTGGAAGACACAACCCTAGTCCCACAGCGGCCAGGCCTCACGGCGGTGCACACGTGTGGTGGGCAGGTGGGCAGGTGGGCTGAGCAAGGGAGCAGACCCATGGGCTCCGGCAGCTGGAGAGGCCGTGATGTGGCTGGCCCTCCCCCAGCTCCCGCCCGTGGGGGCCCCACTGTGGTCAATGACGCAGGGTTGCTTCCAGACACCTAGGTCACCGCAGCAGTGGAATGAACCTGACCTCTGCTTTCCAGGGTTACCAATAATCTTGTAGAACTCCGTGTCTACACGAAACCGTGTTTTAAGCTTGTGTTGTGTTCCTGCAATGGTCGCTGGCTAACGCGCAGCTCGCTGGACGCCATTTCATCGCGATCGCCATGGCACAGAGAGCAGAACTGATCGGAGAGGGTGGGAAGGAAGGGGAAAGGCCCCTTAGGAGGTTGTCCTGGAGCCCTGGTAAAGTACCATCTCAACCTATACTCATGGGTGTGACAGCAGAGCTGAGCAGGTGGACCGATTCCGGGCAGTTGGGAACGACTGGGAGTAAGGGAGGGGCCGGTCCCCAGGAAGCTTCCTAACCATCCGGATAAACCAGGTGATTGCTTGCCGTCGAGATAATGGCTGATTAATTCAGCTCTAGACGTGAACTTTGAATTCAAGGTTTTGTTGAGTCTTGAAGGTGGCAGTGTCATCGAGATAGTGCACTATGCCCACTTCTGTAGCTCAGAGGAGAGATCAAGATTTGGTAAACATCTGAGGATCATCATCGGTTAGGGGCTGGCGCAGCGAGAAGGATAAATGCAGACAGAGAAGCAGTGGCCAGTGGCTGCCGCGTCACCAATCCAAACCCACCGTTTTCGTGTTTGTTTTTGTTTTTCAAACTTACCGTTTTGTCTCTATCTCCCTTTGCGACTATAACTGGCTGTCTGTACCATTGGCCACTATACTTTTTAAACTCTTTGTCTTCCTCTGGTCCCTCCTAAGCCTTCAATGAGCCACCCTCCTTACCCCGCCCCCCTCGACTTTAATTCAGTGTTTGGCTTGTTCTGCTCACCACAAAGGGCTGGTATTGCACAGGGTGCTGAGCCCAGCCCTGCAGCGGCCTCCAGACCAGCACCAACTCACCTGTGTTCGTCCTCCGCTGAGTTACCGGCTCACCGCTGCAGGGACAGAGCACAGCCCGTGGGGGCGGTAAGACTTGGGGCTTGTCACAGACTGGGGCTCAACTCGGTGACAGGGGTGGGATGGAGGGAGTGCGTAGGGTGCGCGCCGACAGTGGCTCACCGGCCCTCCGTGGTTCTCCCACTCGCAGAAGGCCCCGAGCAGGACCCCAGTGGCCAAGCAGTTGCCAGCACTGGTCAGCAAAGGGGGCATCTGGGATGATGCTCGGAGCCCCGTCCTGCTGACACCGCCCAGCCCCTGCTCACAGCGAGCTATAGACGCTGCCTCCTGTGCATGAGATGCTCTGAAGCCACTCCCGGTGGCCTGTCCGGCCTCATTTGTAACTGCCCCTCCCTCCCTGGTGTTCCGAAGTCTGTGAGTCCCAGAGGCAAGGACTCACCCAGTTACTCCCAAGACCGTCTGGCACAGCGCTGGCCTCTGGAAGGGCGGCTGCAGACACTGGCTGTCCCGGCTTACCGCGTGGTGCGCCCCTTCGGAGCCCACGGTGTGTGCGGCCGTGGGCTTGCTCCTGACCCGTGCCTGAAACACCTCCTCTCACTGCACGGCCCGGTCGGATGCACTCTTCCTACCGAACTTCGTCCACACATCAGGGAGAGTCAGCGGCTCTTCTGCACGTCCAGCCCCTGACCCACACCCCTGCATCGCTGGAAACCTGTCATTACGCCCGCGGACGTGGCCCTCCGCCCTGGGAATGTGAGTCCGGGGGTGGAGGTGGGGCAGGGGACGCCTCTTACACTGTTAGGACGCTACCTAGCCGCGGACAGCGCACAACGGAAGAGAAACGTTCCTGACCAGGAACGCCGCCATCCAGACCTCCAGATTCTGGTTCTACTCGGTCGGATGAATCCCTTTCTCACCTCAGGAGTGTCTGGCTGCCGGGGCGCTTGGGGTCAGTTTTCACACTCTGGCTCCCTTCCCAGCGGCTGGCCTGCACGCACCCCACGTCCCGGGAGCCTCCCGCCCCTCCTGATTCCCCAGCCCCCAGGCTTTAGGCCTTTTCCCACGGCATTGACCCCGCGAATCTCTCTGGTGACTCAAGCCCCAGCCCAGCACCACCGTGCCCAGGAAGCCCTCCAGTCCTGAACACTCCCTCTCCTACCACAGCCTTGGGATGAACCCCAACTTCTCCGACTTCCTCTTAGTCCTTTATGTTTAGCAATGGAGGAATGGACTGTGTGTGATGAGTCATTTTATGTTTTACAGTATTTAACCCTGATGTTTAAAACATATCAAATACCTAACAAGTACAATACTTCATATTAAAGAGATGTCAGTGCGTTACATCAAATGCCAGTTTTGCTCATACGTTCTGTGCTATGTTAAGGTGACAGGCTTCATCTGGTAGATCTCCAGTCTGCTGAAGACCCAGGCACCTTCTCGGTCATCAACAAATGGCACTGAGGGTCAGTGGACATGTGGGTTTAGTCTATTTTCTGATACGCTGTGTGTTTGTATCCTTAGAAAGATTAATAAAAGCCACACTGTTCGGGACTGGGAATAGAATTTTCTGGAAGATGAATAAAACCTCCAGGTGCATTTGTCAAGTGCCCCAAGCCAGCAGATGGCAGTAGCTTCACGTGGCTTTGGAGCGAAAGCTGCGGAATGATCAGACTGGAGGTGAAGTTGCCTTTTTCCAGAAAGCTTCCATGCCATGCATGCCACAGATGACTTTTCCCGTGGAATTAGAATAAACTATAGATCAGCACCTGTCAAACCCCATACCTGTTGGTTATTTTCTCAGTTTCCATCATCCGGGAATGAAATTTAATGATTAAAACCCACTGATGTTCTAACTGCGATGCTGACCATTAGCGTCTGCGTGAAGTCATGTCGCCTACGGAACAGGCATGTGGACCGCGCGCCACACCGCACGCCAGGCTTGTTCCTGAGTCCACTGTTTGTGCCACTGGTGCGTCGTGTGCAATTTGGGGAAATAATCATTGAGATCATATGCCCTGGGCGTTCCAAGAGACCTACATAGTCTTGCTGTAACCATTTTTCTCCTTCATGATGTCCTAATATTAAAATAGTCTTGGCGACGTGTAAGCTTTATTATAAAGGAGCAGTTAGCGCACATTGTAAAAATATGCATTGACGCTGCGCTCCTGAAGCGCTTGTCCCCGAGGGGGGACGAGATAACACAACCAGAAGGGAGGTCCGGCTCTTAAGGCAGACACTGCATTTTCCCCGAACGGTGCCGAGTCCGTCCGGCCCATAATTCCTTCTCAATGGCCTGGAACAGCACTCCCCACCCCCAAAGTGTCCGCACTCATAAGCCTTAGCTCTAGTTTTATCCGTCCTCATCTGTGTGTCTCTCCTGGCACACGTTACTTCCCTAGCTTGGTTACCGGCCTAAATTGCGTCACATCGTTTTTTTAAACCTGTTCATATTTCCCCAGCAATCAGGAGAGTTTTCTATGGGGAGGGGCGACTATAACTCTAGTTGCCTTACAACCAAACACAGAAAATCCTATTATTTTTAACCTGTCAATCTGACCAGAGAGATAAATAAACTAATTGTCTTAATTTTAGGTTTCTTGGTCTCTGGGGAACTTTAACAGCTTTCCATGGGTTTACTGAGCCCTTATCTGAATGCATATATATTTTTTAATATATCTTTGTCACATTGAAATTAAAACAAAATCCATAGCTGGTTAAACAGATAAGTAGTGAACTGGAAGATGAATCTGAACAATTTTTAGGACTAAACATAAAAGAAATAAAGGTGTGTGTGTCGGGGGGAGACAGTGTAAGATCGAGGTCCAAAGACACAGGGGACGGAGTGGGCATGTCCAGCACACATCTAGTCAGAGCTACCGACAGTGCTGTAGGGGGAAGATGGAAATGGGGGAGAGATTATATTAAAAAAGAGAATAATGCTGAGGGCATTCTACAATTAACAAAAATATTAATTTTTAGATTTATTCAAAATACTACCTCACTGGATAAAGCAGAAAAAGATCCACAGCCAGAAGAATTAATGAAACTTCAGAAGACCCCAAACCCAAAAAGAAAAGTCTTAGCAGCAGCTTGAAAGAAAGGTTTTCCTTAAAGAAGAAATGTCTGGCCGCCGGCTTCTCAGTGGTAACAACGGAAGTCGGACCCCAGTGTAATAGCGTCAGTAAAATACTGAACGGAGTAACTATCAGCCTACGATTCTAAACCCAAAGAAACAGAATGACGAATCAAACATGAAATAAGCATATTTTCTGGCGACAGACGTGGAGACCGTTTGCCACCCTAAACACCCTAGAAGTGAAAGTGTTGTCCTCCAGGAAGAAGATACATGAGGAGCGTGAGCAAAGGTGAAAACCCTGCAGACAAATAAAAACCAGGCGCAAAGTTGTAGTGGCTTTGGATCCTTTACCTCCTTTCTTCACACCCGCTGTCTGAAAAAGGATTAACTGAAGTTTCTGAGTTTCTGAGGGAAGAGTGACGTTGCCTGGCTCCTGTCCTCTGACAGTGCTTTTCCACTCACCGCGCACCTCACCTGCCTTCGGAGCTGCGGGGAGGCTGTGCAGGTGGCCGGGGGTGACGGCGGGGCAGGGCCCCCCCTCCAGCGCCCCCACATTCAGCCCCACGCTGCCACGCGGTCCCCTGCGCTCGGCCACAGGATGGACCAGGTGACTTTGGCCACGAGCTTCCTGGGCTGCTTCATGGCCGGTGTGGCTGCCTCGGCGGTTTGAGTCACTTCCGCGGGTCGGGCGTTGTGAGGTCTGGTGTTGCTCACTGCCGGAGGGACGGGGTCTCCGTCGTGTGGCCCCCTTCCTCCCCGTGGCCTCTGGAGTTTCCTTCGTCCGAAGGGTTCCTTCACAGAGCATCTGTGCACACGTCCCACAGTGTCGCTGTGTTTCCCTCAAAATGAGAGCACAGTGTTAACTCGGAAGGAAGCTCTCCCCGGGATGACGGCTGTTTTCACACGCACCAGATCCCGGTTTTCTGTTTCTTCACGGCCTTAGTTGTTGTGTTAAAAAGTCTTATTGCTGTAACTGTCCTTTTCCGACCGCGGGCATGTTCTCCCTGTGCTCTGCCTAAGTGTGAATCCATCTTTATTCCCTTCTTTTCGTTTTCATTATACTAGCTGCGTTGTTGATATCACATCTCCCATCAATTCCAGAAAATTCTTAAGGGCTATCTCCCATATTCCAATTATTTTTTCCTTATGATGGTCTCACTAAATTGATTTTGTATCTTTTCTTTGTATTCACTTTTGCTCTTAAACTCTCTCTCATATTTTAGTCTTCAATCACGCTTTATAGTTATATACTTTATTCTAGGTTGTGGTCACGGGCTCCAGCTGCTCTCACCAAATACCACAGATAGCTGGGCTCGGACAACAGAGAGGTGTTTCCCATGGTTCTGGAGGTTGGGAGTCTAAGGTCAAGGCTCTGGGCCTGGTGAGGGCTCTCCACCTGGCACGCAGATGATCACCTTCTAGATGTTTCTCCCCATGCCTCTCCTGGGCTTGGGCACATGCCCTTCCTCCCCTTTGCTGAGGACACTAAGCCCGGTGGGAAGGCCCCACCTTAGGACCTCATCTGAACCTAGTCATCTCCCCAAGGCCCCACCTTCTAATGCCATCGCCCTGGCTGTTAGAGGGTTCCAGGTGGGGTGTGGGGACAGAGGCTGAGTCCAGGGAACAGCCGGTGTCCTTGTTCATCTCCTGAAATTCACTCACTGTCTCTCCAGCCACTTTCTGTCATGTGACCCAACCGTTGAGTGTTTTAGCTTAGTGACTATACTTGCATTTATTTCTAGAAGGCTTTCTTTTGAGATTGTGTGTGTGTGTGTGTGTGTGTGTGTTGCAGGTGAGACCATCTTTTTTGCACAAAGTGCTCTTTTCTCTTCCTGATGATGGGGAGATACTTTCTTTCTATTCCACACGTGAGCCAGGAGCTCACAGACAGGCGTGGAAGATCCGCGCTTCTGAGCTTGTTCTGATTTCGGCACTCGGGCAGGCTCCAGCCCCCAGCTTTGGCTCCACCAGGGGCTACGAACAGAAGCTCTGGGTCACCCCATCTGGACCTGCGCTCCCCGTGCACTCGCTCTCCATCAGGTGTGCTTGCAATGTACTGCTGCTACTCAGTTCTTCATGTGGCTTCTAGGGGTGTTCTCTCAGTTACCTGTACGAACATGTGCTCTTACATGTGTCTTTTGAATATTATTTCAAACTATCAGAAACAGAAGGTGACATATTCCACTGGATTTTCAGTTTTGACTTTGTTCTATGGAAAGAAATAGTTTATAAGTTACAATGTGGACCATAGGCGCACACACAGTATGATGCCTTCTGACATTTTGTATTTGCTTCTCCTTCATTTGTGCTTGTGTGGTAATTGTCAATCAACCTAATTTTATGACCCATCAATAATTTTTGACCCACCGATTGACAAACACTGCTCTCTCTTGCTGTTTCACTGGCCTTGTTCTTTTTTTAAAAAAAAATATTTTTAATGCTTTATTTATTTGTAATATAGAGAGAGATAGCATGAGCAGGGAAGGGTCAGAGAGAGAGGGAGACACAGAATCTGAAGCAGCTCCAGGCTCTGAGCTGTCAGCACAGAGCCCGGCACGGGGCTCAAACCCAGGAACCTTGAGATCATGACCTGAGCCAAAGTCGGAGGCTTAAAGACTGAGCCACCCAGGTGCCTCTCACTGGTGTTGTTCTTAAGCAATGAGTTTGTTTACTATAGAACGGAGGCTCTCCCAGGAACAATGGAAAATGGCGTAAGGAAGGGAATCGGTGTAGAGGAGCAGACAGAGAACCCTTGCTCAGCACGTCTCACTGAAGTTGACCAAGACAGGAAACAAAAGGGGGCTCAGTTCAATTCTGATGTTTCTGGCCAGTGTGGCTTGAAGTTTAGAGGCCATGAGGCCAAGGCTCAACCTTAAACCCTTACTCAGCCTTGAATAAGAAATGTAAAAGAAAAGTACAAGTCTGCCTAGGTCTTCCCGTATCGTTGCGATAGGGCGTTGCTTAACAGACGGGCTGATGGAAGAGTCGGGGGTCCTGACTGACGCGAGGCACTGGTCTTCACTCGGCAGATGACCTGCTGAGCTCCTCTGGTATCATGTGACCTTCGATCGTATGACACATGTAGAAAATGGTCACATTTGCACTGGGCACTGGAATAAGTAGGAAAGGTTCCTCATGATGGAAAGAGATCAGCCACGGTATTGGGGAGCCCCAGGCACAACTCAACTACCAGAAGCTGAAAAGATAAATTCATATAACCCAAGTACATTCAAGACTGTGGAATGTTGCTCAGGAAGTTATGTTAGATTCCAAGCATTACAAATGCCGGATTTCTGAAGGGAACCCTACCCAGTGTTTGGGGAATGCGTTTTTCTTGTCCTGAAGTTAATGACAACAGTTATAATATATAATTGTTTATTTTATGTCAGGTTTGTTCTAAGTGCTTTATTAGCATTTATTGTTTACAACCATCTTAGGCAGTGGTTACCACTACAGCTCTATCTTACAGGTGGAGGACGATGAAGAGTAAAGAATTTATGATAGTAAATGGTAGGGATGCGATTTAACTTCGGGTAGTCGAGACCCGAGAACAGAAACTGAATCCTAGGCTAGCTATCTCTGATGGAGCACACTTCTTACATCACAAAGTCTGTGCTGGAACCGTGCTCTTACATGTTACAGGGATTTCGAAATACTCTACTACAGCAAGTACCTTCAACAGAAGGCTTCAAGGATGCCCTTGGACATGAACAGACCTGCAGCGCCTCTTGGGGGCAGCACCCTTCACGGGGGGCTGGGAAGGGAACGAACAGAGTCTGGGACACTGGACTCGTGCCTGACATGGTGCCTCCCACAGCAGATAAGGGGATTTGCTTTTGCTCGCGACCTGGGGAGGGTCTGTGGTGGTTTGATGCTCCCTGACCCCTGCCAGGACAGAGGTTTCCATGAGTTTATAAAGAGCCAGGATCACAACAGAAGGCACGAACCTGACACGGAGCACAGCCTACACAGGGCTTCAGGGCAGAGGGGCTGCCGCATGGGCATTAGGATCATCCCGGGGCTTCAGCACAGGTCCCTGGGCTGGGCCCCGCAGGCTGACCTGGAGGTCGGGTGCAGGTCTGGTGCACGCACCTCATTCAGGAGCTCCCCAAATGTTTAAGTGGAACCCAGCTTTGGGAAGAGGTATCCTAAAGAGAGAACTTGGTGGTTAGCGTTCATAATAAATTATGTTACATTAGAAACTATTAGAAAAAAAAGAAATGGCTGTGAGGAAGAGAAAGTCACCTTATCGTGGCCGTGGAACAGCTCCTTTATAAAATGTCACCAGAGGGCAGATAAAGGAGGCTGAAGTGAAGCACAAACAAGGAGGCTGTGGGATAAATGGCCATGACACCTGTGGGTGTGGGTCCATTTCTGCCACATGAAAAGGTCGGATCAAGCCATGGTGTCAGGTCAGCTGTGAACTCAGAGGCATCCAAGGCCACAGAAATGGCTGCAAGGGGTGATCCCTGCAGATGAGGCCGGGCACCGTAAGGCATTCTTCCCTTGACCACTTTTGCATTACCCAAGTCACCTCTGTTTATGTTCATCAGGCCCTTCTGCCTCCCTGCACCACAGTGACTCAGAAGAAAACAGTGGCCAACAGGGGTAGCCGCCCATTATCAGTTATTACACACAGTCATGGAGGAGAAATTATCGGTTGCCCCTATAAAGAACCACATTCCACAAATACACAGGCATTTTCAGAGAAAGATAGCTTGGCTTGTGGCCACCACCAGTGAGGAGAGATGGGCCCCAGCTTGTAGGGTCCAGGCAGGTCTGGGACGGCCCATGAACATGGCATCTACCGTTGGGTGGGCCACATCCTGAGTCGTCCATCCACATCTGAAAGGCAGAAGAGAACCAAAATGGCACATCTCCTTATTCTACTTCCCCCCTGACTTTGTCAGCTTGATGATGCTGGGAAGGAAGTGACAGACATAATTGCAGAGGAGACTTTTAGTTTTTGTTTTATTTTTGTTTTGAATGGTTGTCTGGTTCTTTTTAGCATTTTATGCTGCTTAGTGTAATGGTGCCTGAGAGCTATTAAGACAGTCATTTGTGTCTCGATGTGAGGGAACATGGCATAATCATTTTACAGATGAGAAATCTATAATGGAAAAAAATGTGATTTGCCTAAGGTCACAAACTGAGCCAGAGCCGGAGTCTGATGGAGTTCATCTGCACTTGTCAGAGGAGCGGCGTCCGCGTTATGGGAAATGGAAGAATGCACATTAGCGTTCCTTGAATTGACTCAAGAATATATTCAAATTCTTATGCTTAGTCAAATCTGTAGCTTGGGGAAATGAATGGGCGATTTGCAGGATTCTGTGTGGGGCAAATAATGAGTCTGAATCTCGTTTTCCTCATGGTATTTTTCTTCACCGTGTCAACTTGGTTGCGCATTTTGGAGATAATCATCTCATAATGTGTTTTTTTTTTTCACTTAGGGAAGAATTTAAAGTTTTGATGAGAAAAAAATCATAATTTCTAATGCTTTTGAAAGTTTGGAGTCTCCCTTCAAAATGTAGCAAAACTGCAGTGCTGATATTTTGAAAATAGCATATAAGCTGAAACTCTGTTTTCATGTATTTCCTGGGTTAGTGATCAGTGGAAGTGGAGAGATTAGTATCAGTGCAATCAAATCACCATAGGTTTGAAATGCAAGTGTCTTCTTTCTGACAGTCAAGTTCACTGTCCTGAATCCCTACATCCCACGCCAGTAATAGGTGTGACATAAGTTCCTGTCCACATGGCCTGTGGCCAAAATTAATTTACAGTTTCTATTGCCCCCTACCTTAACTCTAGCAGGCAGGGTGATAGACGGCGTCAGAGCCAAGAAGGAAGCCACTGGTAGGAAGAAGGCATAAGTAAAATGTTGAGTTTACCATGTATGTATTGGGACGTTCTAAGTACAATAGCCCACTTATATCTGAACAACATCAAACTTCACGTTACCTCATACATTTTAGGATTAATAAACTTAACATAACTTCTAATCATTCTTAGTAAAATAAAACATGTGTATCGATCACACCCTTGTTATTTTCAATCATGGACCAAAGCTGATGGAATGAACAAAACAGCCTATTTACCTGAGATGCTTATGAGCAATAATTCAAGTGTCCCTAAGATTTTAAAGACTTTGAGAAATGCATTTGTCTACACAAAATAAATAGTTTATAAAGATAGGTTAGAAATTACTCTTTCCCAGCTTGTAATAGCCTATAATAATGTCCATTTAATCACGTCAAATAACACCCTCAATCTAAAACATAAGGAAGGTTCATAGAGTCATTCATTTGAAATGTCAATAGCTGTGGGGCACCTGGGTGGCTCAGGAGGTTGAGCGTCCAACTTCGGCTCAGGTCACCATCTCACAGTTCATGAGTTCAAGCCCTATGCTGGGCTATATGCTGACAGTGCAGAGGCTGCTTGGGATTCTCTCTCTTTCTCTCTCTCTCTGACTCTCCCCTGCCCCAGCATGCTCTCTCTCTCTCTCAAAAATAAATAAGTATTTTTTAAATGTCACAAACAGAAGAAATAATTACTTTTCACTAGGAAGTGTTTTAACATTGTTGAATCTAGAGATGTGTGCACGGACCTCATTTCCCCTGATCTGCACCAGACAGTCCCATCTCCATATGGAGGTGAACCTTTTTCTCACATTTTCTATCCAATCCTCAGGAAACCTTGTTGCTCTGCCTTATAGAAACGCCTGGAAGTCACCACTCCCAACAATTCCCACCGCAAGCGACGCCGTGGCAGGATCTCTGCGGCGCTAATGCACACCTTCCGGATTGTTCTCCCTGCGTCAATCCTTGCTCTCCTACTGCCTCTTCCCAAAAGACAAACCAGAAAACTGTGAGCCAAATCACGACACTTCCCAGCTCTCCATTCCGGAGAAAGAACGTTGGACTCACGTTCAACGTGTGCAGTGGGCTCTGCCCTCTGCCCTCTGCCCTGTGCCCTCCACCCCTGTGTCCGCCACCACCCCCCCTTCTCCAGCAAAACCCCTGCTTGGCCCTTTCTCAGATGTGCTGCCGCTCCTCCCCTGACGACCTCCCTCTGCAGAGTTCACTGGCTCAGAAGTCTGTCTCACTAGCTCCCCCTCTTCAATGTGGGCTCACAGGTGACGTCCTGGGCCAAGGTCTTGTCCTGCGTTACTCGCTGATGTAGCCCAAGATCCTAGGACAATGGAGGTAGGCGAACAATATTTAGGAGAATGGCATCCATGTTAGAATTATTCGTAAAAATGATATCAATAGTTTTTGGGAAAATCGAACTAGATTGTAGTTTCTAAAGAGCATTTTAAAATAGAACTTCAGAGGGGGACATTTGAGAGCTGCAGGAAAATGTGTCCTTACCAGTCTCCTGGACAAACATGGAAACGGCCTCACCGGTTCTTCACTGAGGGAAAGCTAAAAAAATTAATTGTGCAAAAGGCTGATCACTGCCACTTTGCTTTATTGTAACAAGACAGACAATAGCCCCATCAGCAGGGAACCATGGACGGTGAGATCCCTTGTCGCTGGTGGGGAATGACCTCTGGGACACACTGCTAAGTGATTAGCAAGGGGCTGCACGATTGTCAACGTCTAGAACCCTATCCTTTCCACGTCCAGATGTGTGTTGCATCCGTGCGCACAAAAGTCAAACCTAGACAGGGACGCCTAAGGGGTTCAGTTGGTTAAATGTCCAACTTTGGCTCAGGTCATAATCTCGCGGTTTGCGAGTTTGAGCTCTGAGTTGGGCTCTGTGCTGACAGCTCAGAGCTGGAGCCTGCTTCAGATTCTATGTCTCCCTCTCTCTCTGCCCCTCCCCAGCTTGTTATCTCTCAAAAAAAAAAAATATATATATATATATATATTTAAAGTCATACCTGGATAAATAAGTAATGGAGAATTTTTTTAATTTTTAAAATTTTTAAATGTTTATTTATTTATTTATTGATAAAGAAAGAGGGAGCAAACCAGGGAGGGCCAGAGAGGAAGGGAGAGAGAGAGTCCAAGGTGGCTCCATGCTCTGAGTGCACAGTCCAATGCCAGGCTCGAACTCACAAACTTTGAGACCATGACCTGAGCCAAAACCAAGAGTTGGATGCTTAACCAACTGAACCACCCAGTCCCCCTGAGAGAGAGAGAATTTTATTATTCTATCAATATTTACATATTTGATTGGTTCTGAATAAAATAAAAATTAGGGAGAGAAACACACAGCATACAAATGTTTCCCTGTAAGGAAAGAAAGGAAATAGTTGAGACTAGAAACCTTTATAGTGTGATTTTTAATATTCAGAACCATATAAATGATTTACATTGTTAAAACTATGCTTAACTCAAAATGAAAATGAGCGAGTCCTGAAATTTGAAATTGAACCCAGATGAAGGCACTGGTGCACCGGGATGGCAGCCGATTGGCACCCACCGCAGGGGGAGTGTCCCCCGAGCCTTTAGAGTGTGGCCAACGGCACCTCCACAGCATGGCTCAGCCAAGGGCAATCAGAGTGACCAATAGACATACACTTTGTGTGGTAGTTCTGGTTGTTTGTAGCAATGTTGGTCATATGCCCCCCCCTCTCTCTATATATATACACACACATACATGTATATATATACATCCTGTTAGCAACCAAGCCATTTTAGGTAATGTTCAGATTTCTGTAAAGCGAAGGAAAATGTGATGCTCAAAACCCAGTGCTGTTCACAACTCTTTTTTTTATGTTTATTTATTTATTAGTAGTTTATTGTCAAGTTGGTTTCCATATAACACCCAGTGCTCATCCCCACAAGTTTCTTTTGACGTTAACACAACCCTTGATCGCTCCTTCCTTTCACAGACCTCCACCAATACGACCTTCTCCATTTCTTATAAGCCAGAATGTGGGCCTGTTTCTTTAAAGAAAAAATTTTTCATTCTCTTATCAGTCTTTTGGAAGGCTAGAAAATTCAAAAAATATTTATGTTTATAATTATTATTATTATTATTTCACTCTACTGGTTGCATTGCTTCTCTACAGCATCTCCTCCTCGACCCACCAGCAAGCTCTTCTCTACACCCCAAGGAGCGATTCCAGGATTTTTAGCAGTCGATGACTTTTCTCCCTATTGGCCTGATTTTTAAATTTTGTATGTTTAAACAGCTTCCATCTAACAAGAAATGTTCAAAAATACTTGCGTTCTACAAAATTGAGCAAGTGGTTTAAAGACAAGTTCTCTAAAAAGCAGTGTCAGGCCATTGCATCAGTCGATCAGAATGTGACCAAATGAAGCAAAGCCATGAGCTCATTTTCCAGGGACACTTGGGCTACATTCAAAGGTTATTGTTAAAGTGGAAATTACAGTTTAGAGTCTCTCCAAAACCTTTAGCAAGATCTTACGACATGATTATGTTAAGTACATTAAATTAATATCACACATCATAAGGAAATTAAATTCTTAAATGTGTAGATAAATTATCTTTAAAAGTTTTCTTTGTGATCTGGATAACAGCCACCTGAGATATAATCATGGCTTTAAGAAGTAATCATATTACAAAATGCTCCATAAAATATGTGAAAGACATCCCGGGTCATTCTCATTTTGTGTAGATTGGAGATTTATAAACTGCACAAAATCTGAGTATACTCTCCTACCTGCTTAGTAGGAGCTAAAAGTTTATTATTTTTTCTGTCCCACAAATCAAAATGGAATAGAAATAAACATTAATAGAACTGAAGTGGCACTTTTTCAGAACAAAATACGAATTTTCACCAGTTATGGGAAAATTACCAAACTGGAAGCAAAGGCAGGTGTCGACGTTTGCAAATCTAACAAAATCAGCTACAGATCTAAATTGATCGAAAGCTTGTGCGTGGAGCTGTCTGAAATCACCCGCTCAGACTCGTTATTTCTGGTACAAGTGGCATCTCCTGAGGGCACATTAAGCGACACGGCTCCACAGTGCGTTCCAGAAGGATTGGACACACGGCCCGGGGAAACGGTTCAATTTCCTCCTGCGAGGAGAAGTTTGTGAGTCATGTTACATCAGCGCAGGAAGATGACCTCCCCAGCCGACTCATTGTTAATATTATTTCCGGTAAATCTGCTCTGCAGAAAGCTCTGATCAATTATGCAACTGGTGTGTACACTCTCGGGGAACATGCGAACCCCCCCTTAGCCACCACCACATTTCCCCCCTAAATGCCACGGGCCGGTCACTCCGGTTGACGTGCTATAAGCAAAGACTGGACACAGTTTGATGAAGGTGAACTTCTTACGTCTCTCACACATAGACGTCAGGTTTAGAACCTTGCTGACAATTCATCCACAAAATTAAAAAAAAAAAACCTTCTAATATAATGAAGCTGTCTAATGGGTGTTACACAGATTTAGGGTGTTATGGAGACATTTGTGGTGATGCTTCAGCAAATATTTTTAAATACTGGGTCGGCTCCGAGAGCAGTGTTCTATTGCTGACAGCATATTCAAGCTTCTATAAAAATCTTTTTTATGAATAACATCTTCTGATGGTAAAATAAGTACACGCTATTTTAGAATACTTAGAAAAATTAGAAAAACATAAAAAGAAAATACATGATCAAACTTTCCATTGCAAATCAATAACCACGATTGGCATCTTTGTTTTCCCCTAGTCTCTTTCCTCTGTGCAAATCTGTACATATCTGAATGATATTGTGATTCTGAGATACGATAGTGATCTGCATGTTTTTCATTTAAAAGGATCATGAATATTTTATATTGTTACCAGAAAGCATTTTTAAAAGACTATTTAATATCTCAGTATTAGATAAAAGGTTTGCTTATGTTATTTTGTTGGGTATGATGAAAGTGTGATAATTCAACTTTAGAATTTCTCACCGTTGTGGGTGCATATTGTAGAAATTTTAGAGTTCAGGTGACAATGAATTTGCTGGAAGGAACACAAGAAACAAGTAGAATGACAGAAGAATAAGTTTGCCAAAATGTTTTTAATTGTTGAAACTGGAAGATGGCCTCACATCCTTTGCAGATCTATGTTTGTTACAGTATTTATTGGACAGCGAGAATCCAATGTCGTCCACAAATATAGTCCATTATATTCATGCTTTAAAAATAATATTCTATTTTTTCACGTCTAATAAGGCACTGCTCCTTATATATTCTAAAGTTAATTTCTGATTCTCTCTTTGCTCTACTGACCTACCGATGTTTGCATTAGTACTGTGCCCTGTGAATGTTACAGATTTTAATTAAGGTTAATCTGATGAGAATAAGCCCCATGTCCAGGGCAAGCCCCTGTCCTCGTGTTCGGTCTCCACAGAACACCCTCTGGTCTTGCCTCTCAGCTTCCACCTCCGCCTCCCGTGTCTCAGAGGCCGTGTGACCAGCTCGCCTGGTGACCTTGGTAAGTCCTCCGGCCGGGCAGCAAATCATCTCCTGCCCTGCTTTGCTGCGGACCTTCATGCTGCCGCGGCCTTCTCTTTCCCGCAGAAAGACCAGTTGAGTAGTTCTTGTTTTCAGTTTGCTCGTTGCCCGAACAACGAGTGCTCTCCTCGTGCCCAGGGCTTCCAGACACCCAGGCGTGCACCTGCCCGGCCCGTCTTCCCCCAAGGTGCTGCGCTCCCCTGTTTTCACCACTGCGGGTCTGTCGACTTGAGACGGTCGCCAATCAAACCCGCATCCCTGAGTGTCCTTTACGTCAACTCTTTGGATGGTGAAGGGATAGTCTCTGGTTCCCCCTCTCGGGTCTCCGTCACTTCGGAGTATGAACTATATTTGTGAAAACTCAAATCCCCCAAAACCGAGACCCTTGTCACTCGCTGCAGAGTGTGGTTTACAAAGATCACCGTTTCCAACAGTCTGAGACATCCGGGCATCATCTGCCTGCCTTCCTCCCTCTCGTTCCTGGGAGTGGCAGTCCCAGTGAGATTCTATTTGCTTTCTTCTGTTGTGAACAAAGCACCCCACTGAGCAGGTTACACCGCGGGCGTCCAGCGCAGCAGGGCACACGTCCCGCTGGGTTCTCTCAGCAGGTGGCGGTGCCGTCTGTGGCTGGCGCTCTTCCAAACTCGCTCTGCTGTTATAAGACGTCACTCTTTATGGCTGTGAGACTCACGTCCTCACTTCCCGGCGGGCTGTCAGGGGGCCATGGCTGCCCCGTGCCCCTCCATCTGCAGAGCCAGACGCCTGGGTCCTTCCCGCACTTGGCGTCTCTGCTGCCCCTCCTGTGACCAGCCACAGAAAACCCCTCCGAGTGGCTCCTGCCAACAGGCCAGGCCCACACAGCCTCCTCCTTCTACGGTCAACGGTGCCTTGCAGTCTAAGTTGGCCGTGGGAGTGACACCCTCACATTCCCAGCCCCAGCAACGTTGCACAGGCTGTGCACACAGGGCAGGAAGCTCGGGAACATGGTACTTGTTAGCTCCAACAAGAAGGAAGCTCTGGGAAGGGTTGGCTGACTCTGCGAGTCGGGATCGCGGCTCGGCTAGGCTCGTGCGCGTCTTCATACAGACAGAGAGAGGCACGGTAGGTGTGAACGTAAGCTGTCCACAAAACAGTTACTTTTTAAATGTTTTAATGTTTATTTATTTTGAGAGAGAGCGAGAGAGAGAGCGAACAGGGGAGGGGCAGCGAGAGAGGGAGACACAGGATCCGAAACAGGCTCCAGGCTCTGAGCCGTCAGCACAGAGCCCGACGCGGGGCTCGAACCTGTGAACTGGGAGGTCATGACCTGACCTGAAGTTGGACGCTGAACCGACGGAGCCACCAAGGTGCCCCTAGTTTTTAAATGTTTCATTTTGACATTGCGGCGGATTCACAAGAAGTTGTAAGAAATAGCACCAGGATTTTGGAAAACAAGGCCTACATTCCTTGTTCTCTCTGCTTGGAGTCTTGCTCCCTTCTTACCTGCAGCAAAGGCGCTTGAAGCCCGCCTGAGTGGGGTGGGGCGAGAAAAGGCAAACATAAAGAGAAAAATAAATCCCAGAGAAGGCCTCGCCGGGGCTGCACTGGGCAGCTTGCCAAATATCAGTTTGAACGAGAAGCTCCAGGCATGCGCTGGACTACAGAGTTCCACAGAGTTCGTGTGTTTGCTGGATCACGAGGCGATCGAGTACAGCCAGGGCTGGCTGTCGCGGGATGTGTCCGTCCATCATCGCGGCCTCCAAGGCACCGCCACAGAGGCTCGTTTCCAAAACTCCCAATCATCCTAAGAAAAAGAATGAGATTGTTTTTCTCATTTTAAAAATGATGCAGATATGATTTCGGGACTTACTTTCTAAGTTAATCTGAGAGAAGACAGAATAACATGGAGAAGCCTTCTGATACTTAGTCTGGTATTTATTTTTCCATTATAACAACATATCTGTCAAAAGTTTAATTAGCCTACAATATTCTCAAAGTAAATAATTGTCTTGTCTGTGGAAAATTAGAACTATTACAAGATACGGCTTTTTGCAAGGAAAAGAAATAAACGTTAGCGTTTTTTTGGAATAAAAAAAGAGAGCTGTAAGAAAAACAAGTAATTACATATAAACAACCAAGTTTATCCCATGAGTGCAGGGATCCTCTTTGCCTCTGTTTTACTCGGTGCCTCAGTATAGTGTCAGGTGTACAGGTGTGTAACCATACATGTGTACAGGTGAATTGTGAAAGAAACAAAGTTTGAGAATTAATTATAACCACCTATTAAAGATCTAATTAAAACACAGACAAGTGTTATGGAATTATCTCAGAGGGATACACAAATATTTAACAATATTATGTCCCACAGTTATGCAGACTTTTAATCTATTCTTTTTTTAAGTTAAAATGAATATAATCCAACATAGAAAATGCATTTAAGGGGTGCCTGGGTGGCTCAGTCGGTTGAGCGTCCAACTTTGGCTCAGGTAACGATCTCAGGGTTTGTGGGTTCGTGGTTTCGAGCCCCACGTCGGGCTCTGTGCTGACAGCTCAGAGCCTGGAGCCTGTTTCAGATCCTGTGTCTCCCTCTCTCTCTGCTCCTCCCCTGCTCATGCTGTGTGTATGTGTCTTTCTCTCTCTCAGAAATGAACAAAACATTAAATTTAAAAAAATAAATAAAATGCATTTAAAATATTGTCATGCTCAAATCTGATATATTGAGAGAAAAACCTATCCTTTTATATATTTTGCTAGTCCTTTGGACACAAACCCAATAAATATTTAATTATTAATCCCTTTAAAATGCGGACTTCCAGCCATAATATTCTGACCTCCCATTTGGCCTGTGTCTTATCCTGAAAGTGCATCGAGTGCAGTCTCTCTACTCTGGTCGGGTCGGGTTGGGTCGCCTCACAATGGGTATTGATCACCATTGGCAAAGCTCCTGAAGAGCCGGACTTGTTTGGGGCCATTCACTTGGAGCTTATAGAAATCACCTTCAAATAACTTGGGAGATTGACAGTCAACTATTTACAATAGCTATTCTTTAGAAGAATTCAGTGATGTACTTCTCTTAGTCTCCATGGAAACAGCCGTGTGAGCCGCCCCCCCCCGCCCCGCCCTGGAATGCCCTTTTCCATTTAAAGGTAAAATCTCAATAAAATCCATTGTTTTCATAACTGTGGGATGTATGCCTTGTAGGAAATATATATACATACATACGTGTGTGTGTGCGTGTGTGTCTTTCCCTCTGAAGTTCAGTAAGCTCAACTATGTCTTTAGCTTTATCTGAGTCGTGCTTTGCTAATGCTTAGGTCATGTCCCACGCATGGCAAATGGCATATTTAAGAGCAGTAGCAAGATGGGGGAAATACTCACACTAATACAATTAAAGCCCAGTTGACTTGGGATCGATTTTCTCCTCAAGAAGCCTCCCAATGACAGAAAGTATGTCCTTCTGTCACTGGCCACAGCTACTCATCTATTTTCAGTGGTTGCAACTACATCCCAAACAAAATAAATATACTGTGAAGAAGAATACCACATACTGGCTCATGCCATTTAATTGATGCGATATTTCTCAGCCCAGTTATTATATACTCCTGAAAACATCTGAGCTCGCCCACAGAAGACAATCCCCCCTGAGTAATTATTTATTTACTTATGTTTATTAAACTGTGCTACATGTTTCACACGCCACAAGGCACAGAGACGACGGGAGACGTGATTCTCTGCAGGAACCTTGGGAGCCAACTGAGAGAAGAAGAGACAGTAAACAAATAAACTGTACACTATACCACACGTTCAGAAATGAACACTGTAACTTCAGGCGTCCTTAGGTTCTATGGAGAATATGAAATGGGGCGGGGGGTGTATTATTTTATGTCGTGTGATCAATGCTTCCCTTCTGGGAAGAAAAGATGGAGCTTGAGAAGATGTCAGAGGAGGAAGGAGGCAAAGGCCCCTCGGAACCTAGCACACGGGGACAAGCGTCGCCTCCCTGGGTGGGCACGGCCTTGGTGTATTCGGGGGGGAAAGAAAGCCAGCCTGGTTGAGTCCGTGAGAGAGCGAGAGGGGCCCCACCCCAGGGCCGGACTCACCATCGTCTGGGTTTAGTCCCAGGGGTGCTGCAAAGGGCTTGGGTCGCTGGAGACGCCTGAGCAGACGACGGACGGGTTTCCTGCAGAAGGTGTCTGGTCGCTGCGTGGAAATAGGGTCACGTGACATGGGGACACTGGCAGAGTCAGGGCAGCTTGGACGTGCAGTGATGGGGCGACTGGAAGAGGAGACGGTGTCACAGCGACATATTTGATGTGTTTTCAGGACAAAGGTTGCTAGAAACCGCTGCTGCATTCGATGGGGTGGGGTGAGGGCACGGGAGGACCAGGGGCTCCTCGGTCCCCTGTGAACCTTGGGGAGATACCAGTAGCATCTGCTGTGACCCCGGTAACTCGGGCTTGGGGTGCGCCCACCCACCCCCCAGACCGCGGTGAGGGGAAGCAGAGACAAGGGGTGCTTCTGAGACCGATTCCTCCTAGAACTTGACGCCGACATTTCTGGCCACACAAGGGCTCCAAGCCTTCTGTGTAAAGTGGTGCTTGTTGGAGCAGAAAACATTCTCTAAGTTCCCTGAGGTTGGACGAAACCCTCCTGGATAATGTAAGTATCCACGGAGCCACGGCGGAGGCCACCCACCTTGTCAGGGAAGGTCACTGAAAACCACTGCCTCCTGTAAAGAAGGACGTTCCCAGGAAGAACCAAATGGCTCTGGATGGTTTGGGGAGAAAGCGATCGGGAACGTTTTTACACGTGAGCTTTCAAGAAGCTTATGGGCCACGGGGAAGCCTGACTCACGGCATTTCCCCAATGGTAGAAGCAGAACAAATAAAAATAAATAAATAAAATAAAGCGATAGAACATAAAATAAAGAAAATAAAATTAAATAAAATAAAAGCTCCACCTCAGAAAAACTGACAAGGCTCTGAAAATGTGAGTTCTCTCCAGCTTGGGCACCTTTCTATTGCCACGTTGTAACATAATTGTCACATATAACATGTATTAACTACTTTTGTTAATAAAAAAAAGAAGGAGAACAAATTAATAATCAGGGCAATCTCGCTGCTTTTTGCTTCAGAAACATTTCGGGGTTTAAGAGAGCTGAGTGTCCATCATTTTTGACTGTTAAATTCTATCCCCGTGTTGACTCGGGAGCCGTTTGGATCAAATACTTGCGGTCACAGCAGGGCCACCTTGCCCGCTGGACCCGCTTCCTTCCCGCACACGCGGGGACCCCCTCTCTCCCGGCGGAAACGGGCTCACACAGGCCACCGGGGTCTAACACCTCTGTAATTTCCTGGCCTCAGCTGTTGTAAATTTTTTTTTTTAATTTTTAAAGTTTATTTATTTTTGAGAGAGAGAGAGAGAACAAGCAGAGGAGGGGCAAGGAGAGGGGAGACACAGGATCTGGAGCCGCTCCAGGCTCTGAGCAAATGTTCAGCACAGAGCCGGACGCGGGGCTCGAACCCTCGAACCCTGAAAGCATGACCTGAGCCGAAGTCGGAAGCTTAACTGACTGAGTCACCCAGGCGCCCCTGGGCTCAGCTATTTTAGAACAAAACTCTTTCTTTTCCTGCCTGCCTGCCTTCCTTCCTTCCTTCCTTCCTTCCTTCCTTCCTTTCTTTCCTTCTTTCTTTCTCTCTTTTTTCTTTCCCTCCCTCCACCCCCTTTCTTTCTTTGTTGACATCATTTCTAACTATTTGGTGAAACGGAAGAACATTTTCGGTGGGAAAAAGATGAGCAAGGTGTATGAAGACATGCTAGTTTTTACCATTGGACATCCATTCTCACCAGAAACTATAAAATCTCACTAGATCCATTTTCCTTTTTACCTCGTGTGGTGTTGGAGGCCTGTGGGAAGCTGACCGAGACCGTCGGTGGCCAGTGCCTTGAACAGGTGAGGAAAACAAAAGCAGTTGAAAACAACATTTCTGCCATGAGGGAGGGACCCACGCCAGCCTCCTCCCCGGGTGAGAGATGAGAACAGGCCCTTTCTGCAGACTCTCACAGAAAATAACAGGGTGTGTGGGGGAAACGTCGGGGCAGGGCGCTCAAAGCCTGGTGGAGCCCACAGAAACGTGGCCGCAGCCGTGTCCCCGCGGCACGCCAGCCGCTGAAGACTTGAGCCTGAGGTTCACCCGTGTCCTTTGTCCTGTCCTTCCTGAAAGCATCGGCTCCTAACGGAGATCACGTTTGTAAGAATCGAATTCTCATCCAGGTTGGACTTTCTTCATTGATCTGTAGCCTAATGGAAAATGTCGTCGCTGCGTGTATTAGCTTCCTGTGGCTGCTGTAACAAATTACTGTCACCTGGGGGCTTACAACAACCGGAATCTATGGTCTCTCAGTCTGGAAGACAGACGTTCAGAATCGTTGTCCTGCCCCTTGGGAAGTGTCTCGGGGAGAACTCCCCCCATGTCTCTCCTCCGGTTTCTGGTGTCTCCCAGAAATCCTCGCAGCCTCTCCAGTCTCCGCCTACGAGGCCACACGGCCTGCCCTTCTGATCCTTCCCTTCCAGAGACCCCAATCCCGTGTCAGGCTGCCCCTCCCCAGCAGGGCCCCGTCCGAACTTGATTACATCTGGAAACACATTTCCAGGAAAGGTCACATTCACGGCTCTGGGGGTGGGCACAGACAGGTCAATTTTGCGGACACCATTTCTGCCAATCTCCTGATCTTTGTCTGTTCTCCGTGTTCCTCCACGTAGCTTACGAGAGCGCAAAGCACTGATTTTGGAAGCCTCCAGCCCCACCAACGATCCCATAAAATAGGAAGAGCTTACGCCTTGTCAACCACACTTTTGAGAAAAAAAGGCAGTCCGAAAAATTATAAACATACAAAAGATGCAGATGGGAACGGCCCCAGCGGAACAGGGTGGGTCGTTGCCTCGGCCAAGCAGAGGCGCCTGAATGGGGTGTCAGCTTCCTTCCAGAGCCTCTTGTGTTGTTAAAACATTTTGCTCATTTGTGAGAACGCTTGACTCCAGTCACGTGCAGACACTGCAGGGAACCGCTCTGGTCATCTGTCATCGTGCAGCTTTCCTCTCCCAACGTAGTGAAGCAAACACCCTCCTTTATGGCCACAACTCGCGGTACTGGGGTAGGATGTGGCCCCTCCCCCCTCCCTCCTTCTATTCTCTTTGTCCTTCCGGGAAACCCACGGAGGAGGTAACGGGTGACGAACGTGGCGCGACTCTGAATACGGTCCCTAACTAGACCCACATCAACTCCCAGGGGGACCTCTCGGGTTACAACGATGGGCATTTTTTAAAGTTTAACCACATACAGCGTTGGCCATGGTGTGAGGCTATCGTTTCTCTTCACCCTGGTTGGTGGGACTTTATAAAGATGCAAGTGTTTGGAGACCAAGTAGAATGGTTTCTCTATGAGCCAGGACAGGCTTTCTGCTAGAAAAGTAATTTCCCAAATCTCAGTGGCTAACCCCACCCACGCGGAGTCCATGGGGCTGGTGGGAAGGGACAGAGAGGGAACGGCTGGGGGGCTGCCTTCCCTGGGGCCCCTCACTGGGCACTACACCCCCCACCCCAGAGTCCTCCACTGGACTCCTCGTGGCCAGCGGGTCAGGAAGGAACAGGTGCAGGGCATCTGATGGAAGGTTCTAGCAGCCTCCGGCCCCATCCGTCATCCAGAACTCAGTCTCACCGTCTGTCCACATCCAGGCACAGGGGGCTGTGGCTGAGACTCGGAAAACCAGGAAGGAGAAGTGATGAAGACATACCCTGTCACTCATTCATGTATTCACTGCTTCCACAGCATGTATTTAATGCCTGCTGCAAGCCAGCCACCCCTCTAACAAGCACATTCACAGCAGACAAGATGAAATGAAATGAACGTAGAGCCAAAGCATTCCAAGTGGAAGGGCAAGTTGCAAGGGAGAATATATTATTCTATTTTGGTCATTATCTCAGGTAGGAACCCATATGGGAATTCTGGGATAATTAATCTGCACAAATTATTCGTAGCGTTTCTACTGAGCGACATTCTGGCTTCTTGTACACTTTATGTTTTACATTGCTTTATTGTTGGGTTGTTTTTTAATGGAACAAGCAAATGTTGCATTTGTGATGCATTCGTTGTTAAGGAAGGTTGGTGAGCAGAGGGAGGGGCTGCAGAGGAGAGCGGAGACAGAGAGGAGGTCTTTGTGGAAGGAGCCCAGGATGCCGAGCAGGGGCCCTGGGGCCGCACAGGGGCGCGCAGGCAGGCGAGTGACTCAGCAACTCCGGGCACAGCTCCTCGCGGTTGAGGCTGTGGAGTCAGGGCCACAGTCTGCCCAGCAGCTCAGAAAACAGCAGCCCTGGGTCAGCCAGAGGGGCTGAGAGCCCGGGCCTGGCCTTTTACACACAAGGTTTCCCTGTTGTGGAAACAAACCATAAAACAGATTCTTACAGGGCCTCCTGGGGGCTCGGGCAGGTAAGCGCCTGGCCCTTGATTTCAGCTCAGGTCATGACCTCAGGTTCCTGAGATGGAGCTCCGAGTCCGGCTCAGTGCTGACAGCGTGGGGCCTGCCGGGGATTCCCTCTCTGCCACTCTCTCTGCCCCTCCCCTACTCGCTTTCTCAAAATACATACATAAGCATTAAAAACATAGACTCTTAACTACAGAGAACAAACTGCAGGTTGCTGGAGGAGAGGTGGGGGGAGGGGCTGGATGGGGGACGAGCACTGAGAAGGGCTCTTGTTGGGGCGAACACGGGGTTGGATGTAAGGGTCGGACCACTGGGCTCCGTTCCAGAAACCAGCACTACACTGTGTGCTAACTAACTAGAAGTTTTTTAAAGATTTTTTAATGTTTTTTATTTATTTCTGAGCGAGAGAGAGAGAGAGAGAGCATGAGCAGGGGAGGGTCCGAGAGAGAGGGAGACACAGAATCTGAAGCAGCTCCAGGCTCTGAGCTGTCAGCACAGAGCCCGACGTGGGGCTCAAACCCACAAACTGTGAGATCATGACCTGAGCCAAAGTCAGACGCTCAACCAACTGAGCCCCCCAGGCGTCCCAACTAACTAGAATTTTAAAAAGATTCCAAAAGAAAATAAAAATTAAATAAATCAATAACAAGTAAAATAAATAGAAATCATTGTAACTTTTTTTATGAACGATTCCCTCCTGATATTCCCGCTCCTCCGAGAAGGGACGAGACCACTCAGTGTCCCTGACGTGAAGCCTCCCAGGGGACCACACTCCTGAGAGTTCTCGGACAAACGCAGAGTTACAGGGGACGCATGGAGGACACAGAGACCAGTGCCAGACGAAAGGGCCACGGCCGGTCCCCAGGCTGAAGCTCCTGCGTGGGTGCTGGGAGGGGACGTGGCCAGGCCTCTGTCAGCGGAGTGACGTTCCAGGGGCGTTTTATGAAGCTGACTTGTTTGGAGCAAGTGTCCGGCCGCAGGGATCAGTCACGTGCCTTGGTCCCGGTGACTGGCGCTCCCTGACCATGAGGTTTTGGGGTGATGGTGGGGTGCGGAGCTGACGGCCAAGAAAGAATTCTGGAAGACGTCTTTGGTGCCAGAGGGTGATTTTATTAACACAGGGGGACAGGACCCGAGGGCAGGAAGAGCTGCGCTGCGGTCGTGACGAGTGACTGGTCATACACTGTGGAGTCTGGGGACGTAGAGACCAAAGGGAGGCCCCCAGAGGGACCGTGATCTCTGAAGAGGGCTCTGAAGTTGCCTGAGGCTGAGCTCTTGTCACGCTAACGCTGTTTTCCCTCCAGGAAGACGTGAACTTCAGACTGCAGTTCCTGGAGGGATGTTAGCCCCTCCTGTCCTGGGCTCCAGGTCACGACGGAACGTGAGTTTCCCGGCCATTTCCTTCTGCCTCTGTTGCCCCATCACTGCGGAGCGGACGGTGATGTTGGGGCTTCAGGAAGCTGAGTCCATGGGTTTCTGGAGGTTACCTGTTGATATGATCGCCTTTTTCTTGTAACTTACTAGACAGCTGTAAACTGATGGAGACTCAGGATGGCGACCTGTATCGGTACCCAGTGTTGGCTTTTTCCTATTTTAGCTTTAGGGCGGCCAGGAGTGCGTGAGGAATGTCACAGGTGCCACCTGGTGGGGGGGGGGGAAGGGGGTGGTTTGCAGGCATCAGCTCCCTCACGCTCCCCCTCCCTGCGTTAGGTGCGGGAGACCCAAACCACTTGCAGCCCCGTCCTGCCCCAAGGAGCCCCGCGCCCACCAGATAAAGCAGACAAGTAAACCAATGGCTGTCAGCTCTGGTGCCCGAAACGGCCCAAACCCCGGCACCCGGTTACTTAAGTCACTTTTTCTTCTCAGTGCGGCAGGCTTCCACGCTGAGCCTTCAGTCCCGTCCAAGTGCCCGCCGGCCCGCTCACGACCACTCGGGCCTCGCACACCCTGTGTCTGACTCAGCAACTCCCGCCCACGGGCGATCACGTCGGGGTGAGGCGTGGAGGGCATCCCAGGTGCCGCCCGTCTGCAGGTATCTCTGCGGATACGGGCAGAGGTGGCCTCTGCTGTCTTTCCCGTAATAGCGGTGCCTTCCTCGTTGCTTTCCTTCTGGGAGCTGACCTTGATTCTCCCTGAATGCAAACAGGTCTTCCCTCTAACGTAGGCAGCTACACTTGGGGATTTTTCTTCCCATTTCTGCAGGTAGGTTCTTTACTAACACAAACAGGCCACCAACTCACGACTTTATGTCATGGCTCTGAATGCACGTCCCTTTGTCGGAGCACGGAGACGATTTTCCCAGGCCTTTCCCAGAGCGAGCCGTGTCCTGGCCTTCGCAAAGCTGTCTTGTATCCACCAAGCTCCGTGCGGACTCCAGTTGTGAAGGTCTTCAGGCAGGTAAGTCCCTTTTCTCACTTGTTGGGACAAATTGCCTATTTGTGGCCTGTTTCCTTCAGAGATGAGGCCACCCCGGGTTTGGAGAGTTTCATGTAAGTTGCTGCGTGACTGGCCTGCACTGCCCCTCTCCCTGGCACGGCCCCCTTCACATCATTGCACCTATCAGCCCTCTGAAGACCCCATGACACGATAACTACTGCCTCCGACAGAAAAACAGAAGAATTTCATAAAATTCGTCTGTGTTGCCCTCACCTGTAGCATTCGTTTCGAGGAGAAATCACTCCTTCCTTTCCACATTCATATAGGTGTCTCTGATCCTAACTAGTCCAGCTTAACAAGACTGCCTGATTTAACTACAAATAAAAACTTACAACGATTATATGCTTTGATGAATTTTTTAAAGTTCTAGAAGCAAAACACAAATCGCTGTTAGGTAAATCAGAGTACATTAAAAAACGCTTCTAAATGGACAGATCTAAGAAAAGGTAATATTTGAGAGAGATCTTATAATGCCACATAAATGATTCCTTCAACATACTCCTGAAATACAGCATCACTGGGTCCAAGAGCTGCCAGGCAGCTTCTTTTCTGGTGAATGGCTCAAAATAACCCCCGGGTATAAAAAACGAGGAAATCTCTCTGTTTGCCCAAGGATTTGGTCATATCCAAAGGGTAACTCCATGCTGTAATGGAGCAAAATAATCATCTTTATCAGCAAAGCTACTCATGTTATCTTGTTTAAGCTGGGAGGCTAAGGAACATTCTGTACCGTCAGCTCC
Organism: Proteles cristata cristata; assembly: GCA_017311185.1. Lineage (NCBI taxonomy): Eukaryota > Metazoa > Chordata > Mammalia > Carnivora > Hyaenidae > Proteles > Proteles cristata. The sequence goes on from JAESUZ010005114.1 coordinate 286,523, forward strand.
TCCTACACACTCCTTGTAACATTGCAGTGTGTGAGCAGGAAGCTAATTAGTGCCAAGTTCTCCTAAAACTTCACATGTGTAAGCAAACGAGTCTCTCCTTCATTCTGGGAGGTACGTTAGGCCTGATCCGCACAGTTAAGAGGCCAGACTTCAGGCGGTCTTCACTTTCTGGGGGTCGTGAGGGTCTGGGCCTGGTCCCCTACCAGAAGGGACACTGGACATTCTTGGGGCCAATGGCTACTTCTCATTTTCCTTCATAGGCAGCCAACCTGTCAACCTACAGAGAGAATACGCATGAAGAGCATTTCCTGAGCTCATCGTTACAACCTGATCGCTGGTCGTGGAAGAGCACGATCAAACCTACAAACCTGTAACTGAAACACAGGAGGGTTTTTGGTAGAAATAATGGAAGAATCCCCAGCCCACGTTGGGCTGAGGCAAAGCCCGCAATGGCTCGCACAAGTCTCCTTGGGTGCCCATGACGCCCATTCCCCTGGACAGCAAACTGGAGTCTGAAAACCCCACAGACCCAGGGTCGTGGGAAGGCTCAGCATCAGGGTCAGGGCATCTGAGGCAAAAAGGAGCCAAGGCCAAAACGAGAAGGAAAAGCTTTTAAACATGCTTCCTTAGAGTGCAGTGCCGCACACTCATCATTCACATTGTATAAAATGAGGGGTTTTTTTCATAAGAAAAATTTTATTTCAGAATGTTTTCATCCCATTATCATAATGTCCGCTTGTCCTTGTTAGTGCGCTTCTCCACGAAAACGACTGTATTTCCCCACAGCTGGGGTGCAGGTCCGCGTGGGCCAGGGTGACACCTGCCCCGTTCCCTGGGTGTCCAGCGTTAGAGTTCTGGAAGAGGGAGCATGGACACGATGACCCCCAGGGGGGCTGCATCTTCATCTCGAACATTCAAGTATGTAGCATCCCCAGATGAAAGACAGTGATGAGTTTGTGCTGAACAGAATGTCACCCCTGGCTGTGTTAATATTTATTTAAAAAGCTGATCTCTATTTAATATTACATGGAATTGTATCATGAAAAAGGACTTCATTGCATGCTTTTACAAAAAGGAAATAAGCTGGTAAAATTACTTAAAATCGTCATCTAGGCTCACCAACGTGTAGCATTCCCCCTGTGATATTGCACATTGTCTAGATTTTGTGTAGCCTCATTCCCTTCAACTTCCAATTAACAAAGCACCAACATTTCTCAGCTCTGCCCCCTGAACTCATCACAATCTTGGGCGATTGCGTGGTGTCCCCGCTGCACATGTCCTCCTTGGAAATGTCCATCAGTGCTGACTGCCCACCTCCCTCAGTTTATCCACACATTTGATTTAAGTCATCTATTCTGATCCATCGATCTACTTTTGTTTTAACTCCTGTAACTTTGTAGTGAAGTTTAGTATTCTCTAGAATCTTACTCTCATATCATTTCTTTTACTTTTGGAATTTTCTCAGCCATTCTGGATCATTTATTGTTACAAACGAACCTTACTAGAATCACCACGTCAAATTTTTTTAAAAAACGTTTTTAAAAATGTTTGCAAAAATGACATCCATGTTGCAAGAGACTGTTCCTGTCCTGGGAAGAAGCCAGGGTCAGGGTTTGGCGTCCGGCCCAGAGAAGCATCCGGATGCCCCACCTGCTGGCAGAAGGGGAAACAGAGGCTTGAAGTCGCCCCTGGGTGGACTGGAGAAGAGCAGGCGCTATTCCCCGAGGACACCCTCCGCCAGCCCCTTTCTCCTGGTGCCTGGCTAGGTGTGTGCTGCCATGTTGCTTCACTCTATCTCTGCCTTCCCCCTGGGAGGTCACTACCCATCTGCCCCCAAGGTCATGAGTGCTTCCCTGAGCCGCAGTGAGACTGCGGAAGGCCGGCTCCATTCCTGGTCATCATGTTCTGCTCAGTTAGAGCCCAAGGTCCATTTTCACCCCCAGACCTCTGACTCCAAGGTCTCTGCTCCCCTGCGTCCAATCCTTCCCGACTGCTCGCCCTTGCCTCTGGCTCGCCCTGTACTACTTGCGAGAGCAGGGAGTGCCGCCCTGGGGACCGGAACCTGGGAAACGGGCTTCCGTGTGTGGTTTGTGTCAGCCTGTCTGGAGCCGGGCGCCCGGTGCCAGGGACCTCAGACCTCAGGGACACCTCCCCTACCTCCCATCCTGCCCCTGGGCTTCCCGAGGCCGACCCTTCCTCTGCACCCCTGCTGTGGCCCTGCAGGTGTGATGGGGGCAGCGGGGGGCATTTCTCACAATCTCTTCATCACATCCCAGCCCCTCGGTGGCCAGAGGCCGATCCTCCCCCACCTCCCAGCCCTTTTCCTGAAGGCCACACACCTTGCTGACAGCCACGTCCTCCTTCACGTGGACAGGAGGGCTAGACGGAGCTGCCCCGGGTGGACCCCCTTCCCTGCCAGGAGAAAGTTTCAGGGGACACCGACTCCCGCATCCCTCGGTCTGAAGTGGTCGTCTGCCCTAGAGCTGAACCACAGGGCTCCTCCGGAGCCACAGGCCCTGTTGACTTGTGTGAGCCCGTCTCTCATCCTTAACCCTGCACAGGCACGCTGGGAGGGGTGCCACGGCCAGAGACCAGCTCACCAGCAAGTTCCTCGACAGACAGGGTTCTGTGCCTTCACGCGTATTCCATTCGGTGAATACAAGAGTTTCTCACTCTGATCATCCACTCAGTTGACCAAGCTCAGCTCTTCTCTTTTTGTTCAGTGCAATGGAAATTACTAGAAGACTACAAAAGCAAAGAACACATTTTGATGAATCCTTTATTGGGGAAATATTACAATGTTTAAGGCTAAATGAATGGTAGCTGACATAGCAAATGTTGACCCAACATATAGTGCAAGTCTTTAAAATTTGAGGGATTTGAGGAGGCTAATTTGTTCATTTACTACTAAATTACCCTTAAAAATAAGAATTTTAGGGGAAAATATTTAAAAAGCCCTTAAAGGAACTTTAAAAAAAATCACCTAAGAAAGTAAAATATTGACAGAAAGGTATTATGGACTGAGGGGTATATGGACCAAGGAGTATTTGGACCGAGGGGTATATGGACTGAGAGGCAGAATGGACAGAAGGGTGTTATGGACATGATGCCCATTGTCACTCCTGGCACCACTCATGAGCCGACCTTATTTATAATGCAGCTATGTAAGGCGGTAATTGAAACGCTGATTGGATTCATCACTTTGTCCTCAGGTAATAGTATTGTCTCAGAGCTTAGGGAATGCTGAAATAGGATCGCCCTTTCTCCTTTGCTTTGGGTATTAATGGGATCTTGGCTATCTGTTGAGGTATTTCTTCTGAAACTTTGTGTGGATGGGGCGTACAGACAGGGAGATAAAGTTTAAAGGATGTCTCTGTGTACGCCCAATTATTGTGTCTGATAAGATAGATTGATAATCACGAGGCACATCATTCTTACTTAAACAAGAAGCCATTACAATTTTCTTTAGAACGGGATACTGTGTGGGCATATTCATTTGTCATGAAAACAACCAAATAAACATGAATTGAGATGACTTTTTGTTTACTTTCAGAAGAAGTGATGTGCTGAATCCTTTCCTTCAGTGCTTATTTATTGCGCACACTGCACTGTTTGTAATTAGAAAGTGCATTGTGTCTAGTCGTCCAGAATGGCCGCTATAATTTACTTGTGAGGCAATTTGGAATTTTATCCCTTCGGCACATATGGGATATTTTTTCAGGGTATTTGATTTTGACTGTTCTAGTCTGAATGCCATATTTGAAGTAGCTTTTGTAGATGATGTCATATGTAGCAGTAATTTGAGGGGAAAAAATTCACTCACTACCTATTATGAGCCAGATACTTCCAGATATTTCTTGTGCTTTCTACTTTGAGTTTTGAAAGATGTCAACCACTCGGTATCATCATCTTACAAGTGAAGAAGACTGGTGTCAGAGACACAAAGTTGTTTGACATGTGTGTTCAGCCGGTAGACACTGAAGGCCATTGTTCTTAGCCACGGGCCTTTCTCTACCTGTAGAGCCACATAGCCAGTAGGGGAGCTGGCACAGCATCTGCTCGCTGGCTCGGGACATGAGGAAAGAAGAAGAGGGAGCACTTGCCTGATTCTTTGAGGGGCTGAACAGAGACCACCCACGCTTTCCTCAACCCTCAGTGAGACTTATTTACTGGCGTGGCCACCCCAGGTCTCAGGACTCCGGGAGAGGTGACCTCAGCCATGGAGGTCGCTGCCGCTGGAGTCAAGGTCTTTTCTGCAAATAATAATAAAAATACGCTGAAGGGTATTCATTCCTGCAACACCTATAGATACGTCAATAAAACTGATACTAGACTTGGAAGTCATCTGACTTTCCTTCATGGTGCAGAAAAACATCTCTCTTGTTTCAGAGAAAGGGGGGGGCTGTAGATGAATTAAAGGGGGAAAATATTGACAGTCATAAAGCGGTACGTGTACGGGTGTTGTTACACCCTTCTCTCTGCTGTTATTCAGACATCGCACAATAAAACTGTAAAAAAATCAAACGTTCTGGTCAGTGCACTGCCTCCCTCTCCTACCTTAAAGGGACCCTGACTTTGAAGCTTTTCATCTTCACAGGGCAGCAGCCCTGCCCACCCAGACGGCGGAGACCAGGAGCACAGACACGGGAGGGGCAGCTGGGGGGTGGGGGGGGGGTCGGGGGGCAGGCCGACCGGGGATGCTGGAGTCGTGGACACAACAGAAGAACAGGAGGCAGAAGCTATCATAGACCAGGGCGCCTGGGTGGCTCAGTGGGTTAAGCGCCCGACTTCAGCTTAAGTCATGACCTCACAGTGCGTGGGTTCGAGCCCCGCGTCGGGCTCTGTGCTGACAGCTCAGAGCCTGGAGCCTGTTTCAGATTCTGTATCTCCCTCTCTCTGACCCTCCCCTGCTCATACCGTCTGTCTCTCTCAGAAATAAATAAAACATTAAAAAAAAAAAAAGAAGCTATCATAGACCTTCTTCCCTGCACTGCGGCAAGTAAAGGCAGAGCCGGTAGAGGGGGCTTCTCCTCCCCTACCTCACGGGGCCAGAGGCTCAGCCCTAGTCCCCACGGTGTCCCTGAACACGGAAGAAGAGGACTGGGTGTTTCTGTGCACTGCTTTTGTCACCGGCCGGGAGGCTGTCCCCACTGCCTGGCCTGCCTGGGCGCCGTGCCCAGAGACCCAGCACGGCCGCGCAGAGCATCAGGGACCCGGTGTACCGCGTGACTTACCTTCACAGCTCTTCTGTCTTCGGATAAAGTTTAAGGGGCTTCAAATAGGGGCAGCTGGGTGGCTCGGTCAGTTAAGCCTCTGACTCTTGATTTTGGCTCAGGTCAGGATCTTAGGGTTCTTGGGGTTAAACCCTGTGCCAGGCTCTGTGCTGACAATGTGGAGCCTGCTTGTGATTCTCTCTCTGCCCCCCCGCCCCACCCCTGCTTGCTCTCTCCCTCTCTCTCAAAATAAATAAATATTTTTTTTAAAAAAGGAGGCTTGAAATAATTTAACCATATATTTGAATATGTTTATTTCTCTAGCTGTTCATAATTTCAGTGAATTATAAGAGTCATTTAAAATAGAACCATGTTGGGGCGCCCGGGTGGCTTAGTCGGTTGAGCGTCCGACTTTCGCTCAGGTCATGATCTCGCGGTTCGTGGGTTCGAGCCCCGCGTCGGGCTCTGTGCTGACTGCCAGCTCAGAGCCTGGAAGCCTGTTTCAGTCTGTGACTCCCTCTCTCTCTGACCCTCCCCTGCTCATGCTGTCTCTCTCTCTCTCCTAGAAATAAATAAAACATTAAAAAAGTTTAAAAAAATAGAACCATGTTGGGGCACCTGGGTGGCTCATCAGGTTAAGCATCTGACTTGGGCTCAGGTCATGATCTCATGGTTCGTGGGTTCAAACCCACGTTGGGCTCTGTGCTGACAGCTCAGAGCCTGGAACCTGTTTCAGATTCTATGTCTCCCTCTCTCTCTGACCCTCCCCTGCTCATGCTGTCTCTCTCTCTCTCTCTCTCTCTCTCTTAGAAATAAATAAAACATTTAAAAAAATAGGACCATGTAAGTAGATCTTAATTAAATGTTATTAAATAATCAAAATCATTATCCTATAATTTAAACCATGAATTAAAATGTTTTTCCAAAGAAATCAGAAAAATGGAAGCAACAATGAACTAGTTTTTAGAATTAAGATGAGTCGTTCAGGTCCAATTTTGAAACATAGAGTATTCCTTTTTTCTTAATTTTTTTAAAAGTTTATTTATTTTGAGAACGAGAGAGAGAGAGCAAAGCAGAGGAGGAGCAGTGAACGAGGGAAACAGAATCTCAAACAGGCTGTGCTGTCAGCACAGAGCCTGATGTGGGGCTCAAACTCACGAAAGTGTAAGATTATGACCTGAGCCAAAATTAAGAGTCTGTTGCTTAACCAACTGAGCCACCTAGGAGCCCCTAGAGCATTCTTGATAGAGAGATGATTACTATCTTAATTAAATCATAATTTAGCAAGAAAACCTGTGTAGCCCAATCCAAAGGGATTTTCTCTGGCTTCTCAGAGGAAAGCAATAAATCTGTTTTGATCACAATATGTACCTCAGAATTCATCCAGGAATGACTATTGCTCATGACCATTTCAGACAAACATATGGAAGATTCAAGAGAAGAAAAGGAGAGGAAGTGCGAGTGACTTTGTAATAAATGGCCTGTGGGCCAAGGTAGCCCATGGGTTGACGCCGGGTTTTGTGGTCCGGGCTGACCTCCAGGGTGACAGCCCTTCCGTGCGAACTGAATGTCAGCTCGTTAGTAGCTGTGGTTGGGGAATTTGCAGCTTCAACGTCCCCTCTCCTGGTGTCCATGCTCTCTGGCATGTGACTTTGTATTTCTTCCCACTGATGAAGAGGAATTTTCCCTCATTCCTTACCTGGGCTCAGCCAGTGCTTTGCCTGGTCCAAGACAGCTCTGTGGGAGAGGCGAGACTTGAGGCTGGAAAGCGCTTGTGCGACTGGGTCTATTGCGTGTGCCTTGGCTCCTCTCTGGACGAGAACATGTCCCATAGCCTGCTGGGACTGGGGGAGCCCCCCTCTGCCCCCAGGGCCTGAGCCTGAGCAGACCCCAAGAATTCGGACCAGATCAGCCATTGGGCGACCCAGAGGCCCGTAGAGTGATGTCCCATTAACCCACCGAGCATCTGGAGGAGTTTGTTTTGTGACATTGGCCATGATAGATGGTGGATGCAGTGTCTAGGAATCAGAATATCCTTTCTGGAGATGAAGACAAAGCCAGCCAAGAAATGTCGTCTAGAATCATGCACTGTGTATCTCTGCCGATTTAACTATAGAAACTGGTAATTCTTGTCATTCAGGATTGTAAATTTGAGCTCCCAAAGGCTTCAAGTAAAAGACGTTAGGAATTTATGTAAGTTCTGTTGGGTGAGGGTATTTATTTCAAAGCTCATCAGTATTTGTAAAACAGAAAACGTTCAACACGTGTAACTGGCTAATAGTAAAATATAAACACAGGGCAGATCTCGTGGGGGGAGTAGTGGTGACAGTGAACCTGGGGGTCTGCTATGTTTTCCATCCCACCGACTTGCCTGTCGTGGGACAACAGGGACATTATTTCATGTGACTGCCACCGCAGGTCCCAGGAAAGCTAACAAGTGCTTGCTTTCCTATCGTAGGAGCTAGATCGTTAACCTGAGCTCCCCACGGGCATCGCGGGTGGACTTGAGGTCCAAGCTATTTTTTGAGTGGGTTGAATTCAGTTCTCCAAGGTAGGAATCCATACATTTTCCCTGTAATGAGCCAGGTAGCAAACATACTTGGCTTTGAAGGTGCCATATGTGCTCAGGCGACCGTAATGATGGCCAATTCCTGCGAATATAACCATTTGCCTCAGATCCGGACGTCTCTGAAGGGCCATCACTGAGCCCCTGCTGTGTTACGTCTCCTTTCTTCTCCTGCTTCATCCCAGACGTGTTTGCTGGGGAACCCGAGTTAAGACAGGTGTTCGAGAACAGTCCATATCCTGACTATGGCTCTGTAGAAACATCCACCACACAGGGCTACCGAGAGCCACCTGCTGAGTTAATTCCCCTTTGAGCAACACACCTTGACAATTCCTCGGAATCTGCTCTAATTGTGTTATGGGTTTCATACTTGGAAAGATTATCAGAAGGAGGGTGTCCTGACATCAAGGGCCATCACAGAAAGTTGGGGCAGCCGAAACAGTCCATGACGTTAGTCACCTCCAGGGAGCATGCCCCCACTGGGTGAGCTGACCCAGTATCTGTTCCCTGGCAGGGTGCTCCCCCAGCCTCCCCGGTGCTGCCTCACTCAGCGCCATGCTCCTTCCTGGACGGACCACATAGTAGGGGTCCTCACCGGCCTCTGGACTGCTGCCCTCCCCACACCAGTGCCAGCACAGGCAGGGACACATGTCATGAGGCTCATCGTTCCCTGCGTTTTTCTCCCCCGTGTCCAGCCATTCTGCCCGCTGACCAGGCACAGCGCTGGAAACGTGCGTCCGGAGGGCCTGAGGCCATCTCGAGGTGCCTTTGATGTGATGCTTGGGCTTCCCTGAGCCTTCGTTGGCCGCAGGGGTGAGGGAAGGACCCGGCATCTGACCGCTGCCCCTCCAGGTCATCTCTTCTGCCGCATCCGCGGGACCACAGGCGCTTTGCATTGCTCTCTCTTCTCGGCCTAATCCTGATTTCCTTCTAGGACATTCTCTCCTCCTTATAAAATAGCATCTCCTTTTCCTTCCAGAAACCAGTCCTGTGGCTTACTGTTAATGATATAAGAAGGGAGAATCTTACAGATAAAGGAGCAAAACTCTATAGTTATTTCAAAATTAACATATCCATCCATCCTCATTCAAAGTGCAGAAGACAAAAAATAAAGCAAATTAAATGTGACCTCCTCCCATCCCCTGTCCTGGGTGTATTCCCCTCCCCGGCCCCCAGATGAAACATGAATGTCTTCTATCTCAGGCGATCCAAACTACGAAAGGGAGGGCAGGGAAAGGGGGACCGAGAAGGGTGCACAGAGAACACAAGGGAGGCCCCTCCCAGGAGGATTGCTTCCTCTGTCGCACGGGTGCTCAGCACAGGCACTAGGAGTGTTGTTCACAGGGCCCCGCCCACCTCTGTTGAGCAGACCCAGAACGAACAGCCTCCACAATGGGAGATCAGCAGGGATGCAGAGCAGAGCGTGTCACCCAGACCCTGTCCTGACCTCCGTTCCCAGGACCGCGACAAGAAGGTCACGTGGGGGGTCACAGACAGCCGCATGGGTTGAGTGCACACAGGTGGACCAGCACCCGCCTCTGGGGCCAGAGTTAAGGGTTCATGGTCTCACTGCGTATTTGAGTTCCTCCTTCATGTACAGCAGCTGATGGACATGAAGGGGAGACGGCCAGGCTCCGTTCTGGAGGATTCCCACATTTGGGCCGGCTCCGCGGGCCCCACTCCCTCTCAGAGGCTATGGAAGGTGACTGGAGACACAGATTGTCCCCACAAACGCATCTATTTAGATGGCATGCACCCACAGAAAGTATGGGTCCGTGCAGACAGACAGCTCTGAATTTGTACCTTGAGAAATACCTGTTCCTTGGAACCCCTCTCACAGGTGGCTTGTGCGCTGCCAAAGTAAGTGAGACCAGACCCACAAAGTTACAAAACTGGGGAGTCCCAGAGCAAAGAGGGCCTCAAGAGCAATGGGCGTCTCGCTCCCCCGCCCTGGATGCTAACTCTTTAGGCTGAAGGAAGGTGACCTGTGGCTGGCGCTCCGGCCCCATGACGGTCAGGGCAGCTGCGATCACCGCATCTCTTACTGGCTCTTCTCAGGGTTGTGTTCTACACAGAACCCCAGTCTGGGAATCTATGGACCAGGCATACTGAAATACCCGGACTGTAACAGAAGGGAAGCCGGGCTTTACTAGAAGGAAGCGGTCCCATAGTGACGCTGTAGAAATTGCACCTCAACAGACTTCCTGTCCCTAGCTGTTAGTCACTGAACGGTCAGGAGAACATTCATTTTATATTAGGAAAAACTGATGAAATTTTGAAATGTGTGTCTGCATAATTCCATGATCGGATTCACTTTGCTCCATCTTCCATCATGATTTTATTTTACTTTGTTGGAACCTTACGATCTAGATCTGATTCTGTATTTTTGTTTCACTTAAAACACGCCCATAGCATTTTCCACATGAGAAAATAATCTTTTAATGGCTGCTGAAGGCTTCTCCGACGATCTGTTGAATGGAGGTCAATGTTATTATCTCCAGTTTATGGTGAGGAGTTGCTAAGGGGTCACTGGGCTGGTCAAAGGCCCCCTTGTCAGAGCAAGGTCGGGATCCTCCAGCCTCTTGCCAGCACTCCGTCTCTGCCCCCAGGCCCTCCGCAGATTACGGTCCTTACTTCTCTTATAATAACCCTGTGCTGTGATATTTTGGTCTCGGCATCCTCCGTACGCATTCCTGTCATTACCATTTCAGAGGAAAAAGGTCATGAGCTATTTATTCCTGGAAAACTAGCAATTCCTAGATTATAGCGCTTTCTTAATATCCAACCAGAACCCAGCAATTACTCTTAGGAAGGATGGGGTTAAGTGAAGAGGTTTATTCATTGTTTCAATAACAGGAATGTGCTGTTACTTGAGCAGGTATGACGCCCCTCATAGCTCAGCACTTACGTATGTACCCGATTCTCCCGGGCACGTGGTGCGGCGGGTGGCCCCGTCCAGCTGCTGGGGACATTCCGGAACCACCAGCACTGTTCCGTAGCCTCTACAGGCGGAACCTGAAACCTGCGCTAGTTTGTTGTTATTGCTACATTTAGACTAGCCTTGACCTTACTCTGCATTTTCCAGACCACACTGAGGGCTTTCTGCGACGATGGCCTTCGGGTCCTCATCCTTCCCTGCAGCCAGACCCTCGCGGCGCCCCCAGCCCCGGCCGCTTAGGCGGCAGGAAGCCCACCCATGCGCAGCCGTGCAGCTGGGGCCCCGGGGAGGGCTGCCGGTCTCCCCAGCTGCACCCTTGGGAACGGCCCCCGCCCCCTGCCCAGGCCACCTGTCCTGACCAAGGGACGGCACACGTAAGCCCACAGCTGGACGCAGGGATGATGGAGAGAAGCCCACGCCACCAGGGACGGTTCCCTGCCGGCTGCCTACACGCCGGACCTCACCGAACCCTCACACGCACCCTCCAAGGTGCGTGTCCCTGTTACACGTAAGGAAACAAGGCTAAGAGACCTTGTGTGTCTCCTGTAGAGCCTCAGGGACCAAACCGGACGGGCGTGTCTGCCCCGCCCCCCCAACGGCATCTTACTGCCTCTTGCAACCAAGTCCCGTGCAGCCTTCTTATCAAGAAGAAAAAGAGGTCAAACACCAGCCGAAGTCATTTTCAGTATTCCTGAATAAAGAGTTAAAACAAAACAAAAAACTCAAATCCCCCTGGACCCACAGCTGTCTCACCAGGAAAGGCCTCCCCCTGCTTCCTGAGGGAGCGAAAAGGCTCCGGCGGTGGAGACAAGGGGCGCTGTCCCGGAGAGAACAGCAGGGGGCAGAGCCGGCCAGGACGACAGGCTGAGCGCTTCCCGACCAGGCGGCCTCCGCCTCCCGTTCAGAAAGTGCGAGATCTCCACGCAAATAACCGTACAGTACACTGGTTAGTTTGGGGGAAGAGAAAGTTCCCCTTTCTTTTTACACATGAAAACCTAGAGAATTGACACGTATACAAACTCAAAATGCACATACGTGCATACAGATTGCTATCTTTCAATGCATATAGATACCGGTTAAAGGTGGATGGGAAGACAGAACTCTAACGGTGGGCTTGGCATCAAATTATGGGAGTCTTTTAAGACTTGCTGGAGAGCTGGGGAATTAAATGAACATTCTAAACCAGAAGAGAAACTTCTGAGCTGTGTCACATGGTTCATTCTTATTATCGTTTCCTAGTTTCTCAAGGAAATTCTGTGAAAATGCAGAAGAGAATGTAAGATGATAGATCCTACTAGAAAGGGCAATGTGTGCTCATGACTGTCCAGGCCACTGAGACGGTCCGGCCACCAAAGCACACCGAACGCCCTGAGCGGAGCGCCAGGGCAGACACGTGTGAGGGTCCCGCTCCCAGGCCTGCCCCCTCCCTGACGGGGGACATCCCGGCGCCTCCCCCGTCACTGTTTCTCCCAGTTCACCCGAGATTTCCCGTCAAAACCCTGAAGCAGGTGTGCCAGCTCGAACAGAGCGAGTAGGAGTCTCACACTGCACGGCAAGGTGGCCGGGGAAGGCTGTCACCCAAAAAACGATGGCCCTGCCTGAAGGGGCACAAGTCTCTGCCTTTAAACCCAAATGTGAGGTTGTGCTTTGAAAACCAAATACGTGGCATCTGGGAAGAACGGAACCGCCTGTGGGTGACAGTGACAGTGGACCACATCTCAGCACTCAAAATCAGTTAACAGAGGGGCGCCTGGGTGGCCCAGTCGGTTAAGCATCCGACTTCAGCTCAAGTCATGATCTCACAGTTTGTGGGTTCGAGCCCCACGTTGGGCTCTGTGCTGACAGCTCAGAGCCTGGAGCTACTTCGGATTCTGTGTCTCCCTCTCTCTGCTCCTACCCCGGTCCTGCTCTCTCTCTCTCTCAAAAATAAATAACATTGAAAACATTAAAAAATCAGTTAACAGAGGTGTAGTAACAGTGCATAAAGAGAGTTGTAGCAGAAATAAGAAAAACAGTCAGAGTAGAGCTGAATAAGGCATATTTCTGTATTCTACAAAAAACTTAATTCAATCTAATTCAGTAAAATTCGGGTTAACAGAAATTTCCTGAGGAACTCCCATGTGCCGGGCACTACTTGGGACCAAATCAAGAGGTTATGGAAGGTCAAGTTCCAGCCCGGACGGACCTTGTCTCCACTGGAGGGAGCTCCCCGTCTCTGCCTCCCTCCCCTCTCCGTCTGCATCTCTGTGTCTGTCTCCCTGTGTCCTTCTCTGTCTCTGTCTGCCTGTCCATCTGGTCTGGCCACAGGACAGCTTCGTGGCGGCCAGCCTCGTTGGGTGGCCGAGGAAGGCGCTGCAGCGAGTATTTCAAAGCTGGCCAGCGTGTGGAGGGGACCCGTCGGGAGCCGCACGGGTCTGTCTAACCAGTCTCGGTGACACCACAGGGCCATCCGGGCTGGAGACCAGCCGTTGGGAGGAGGGCGTCTGAGCTGGGACTGCCTTTGAACCAGCACCATGGAGCTCTGCGGGCAGAGGGCTGAGGGCTGGAGGGCTTTGCTGTTTTAGAGCTGCCTTCCACCCCCCCGCCAGCAGTGTATCTGGACCCCTAACCCCCACACAGGATCTGATTTCCAGGGAGGATGCTTGTGACCCAGGGAGCACACGGCTGAGCACTCACAGGGCCAGGCTGGGTGCTGGTATGAGCACCAGGCTGGTGCTCCAGTGGCCAGGTGGGGAGGAGGGGTGTGAAGGAAGGGTGTGGAAGGAGGCTGGGGAACAGGGGTGGGGAGGAGTCGTGGGGAGGGGCAGTGGGGAGGGGCAGGGAGGAGGGGCAGAGAGGAGAGGCGGGTCCAGGGGCTCACACACACAGGTGGACAGGTGGGGTCACTCTCTTTCGTGGTCTGGGAAGCAGTTATTTCTTTCCAAGAAAAAAAAGTCAAGTGTATACTCTTCCATCAAAGGTTCCCACCATCAAATTCCCCAAAGCCAGTCTGAATCCTGCAAAAAGCACCATCAGTACATTCAGAAGACAAAAGTTCTCATAGACCTGAAGCTGTCAGACTTCACACTCACACAGTGACCGTGTCCTGGTGCTGTGGGGACCAGGCTCTTGATGACAATAAAAAGAAATACTCATGTTTTGGCTATTGTGGAGAGTGCTGCTATGAACACTGGGGTACATGTGCCCCTAGGCATCAGCACTCCTGTGTCCCTTGGGTAAATTCCTAGCAGTGCTATCGCTGGGTCCTAGGGGAGTTCTACTGTTAGTTTTCTGAGGAACCTCCACACTCTTTTCCAGAGGGGCTGCACCAGTTTACATTCCCACCAACAGTGCAGGAGGGTGCCCGTTTCTCCACATCCTCACCAGCATCTAGAGTTCTCTGATTTGTTCACTATAGCCTCTCTGACCGGCGTGAGGTGGTATCTCAGTGTGGTTTTGATTTGTATTTCCCTGATGAGGAGGGATGCTGAGCATCGTTTCATGTGTCTGTTGGCATCTGGATGTCCTCTTTGGAGAAGTGTCTGTTCATATCTTCTGCCCATTTCCTCACTGGTTGTTTGTTTTTCGGGTGTGGAGTTTGGTGAGTTCCTTATAGATTTTGGATACTAGCCCTTTATCTGATATGGAACAAGAAGATGTGGTTTATCTATACGATGGAATACTCCATGGCAATGAGAAAGGATGAAATCTGGCCTGTGTAGCAACATGGATGGACCTTGAGGGTGTTATGCTGAGCGAAATAAGTCAAGCAGAGAAGGACACATACCATGTGTTTGCATGTGTAGGAGGATGAGGAGGAAGTTAATGGAGGACCATTGGGGAGAAGAAGGGGAAAAATAGTGGGGGAGAGGGATGGCGGCAAACCGTGAGAACAAACTGAGGACTGAAGGGTATGGGGGGAGGGGAAGGGGGGGATGGGCATGGAGGAGGGCACTTGTGGGGATGAACACTGGGTGTTATATGGAAACCAACTTGACAATAAACTATTAAAAAAAAAAAAAAGAAATCCTCAGCGTGGTGCCCATGCCTTTGCCTTCATTCCTTGCTGCCTGTCATCAGACCAAGCTTAGAAATGCCAGAGCTTCTGAAGATTTCTCTTTGTAAACTGACCCGAGTGTCCTCTAGGGACTGTGGACAGTTTTTAATTGAGCCCCCTCATTATTGCTGTCATTTTGCTGAAATTAGTTGGAAACTTTAAGCTAGAGTTGCAAGAAATGGTATGCCAGAAATTTTCTCCATGGCAAGTGGAAGGCAGTGACATGTATCCCAGCAAAGCGGGGAAAATCAGGGAAGGTGGGGTGATGAGCACTCCGATTCCCCACCCGGATTAGTTCTGAAGTCCTGTGACTGTGCTTTGAAACACACCAACACAGGAAGAATCTGCTACTAGATCTCCCTTTTTTTAATTTTTAAAATTATTTATTTTTTTAAATTTATTTTTGAGAGAGAGAGAGCATGGTTGGGGCAGAGAGTGTGTGTGTGAGAGAGAGAGAAGGAATCCCAAGCAGGCTCTGCACTGTCAGTGCAGAAACCAACGTGGGACTCGAAATGAGATTGTGAACTGATATTTAACTGACTGAGCCACCCAGGCACCCCTAGATCTACCATTTTTAATAGTGTTTCTTGTTACCCAAGGATAATTAGCATACAGTGTTATATTAGTTCTGGTGAACTACATAGCAACATATTGGCTTGACAACTCTGTCCATTACTTGGTGCTCACAGGATCGCTGTGACGAAACGGACAACACAGGGAACAGAGTCCCATTTTCAACCAGAAAAATGAAATCTGGCCTATGTTTGTTCTGTAATAAGTGGGATAAAGTTGAGAAGCTTTATGATTTCTCCATGCCTGCAGTGAATGACTCATTAAACAGCCATAACTAGAGACAAGTAATTTGAAACATTCTCCCTTATAAAAATCAGTAGCAAAAAGGTACTTTTAATGGGAGCAAAATATTAGGTCACCAAATAGTTCAGCTAAAACATTTACATATTTCAACATGAAAAAAACGTATAGAATTGAGAAAGTCCTGCTTGGCGCGTCTGCTCCTCCATGGGCTTGGTGTCTCAGCACCCACAGCATGAGCAAGAGTCAATTGAAAATGTTGAACACGTTCAAACCTAGAGCCATAATATATAACTTTGAAAAGGAATGAGGTATTTTATGAAAAAAAAAGTATAAGATGAAATTACAAAAGGTATATATATATTTTAGAAAATATGAGCAATGCAGTATAAGTACAGACACAGCCAGGAACTTTTAAAACTAAGTGAATACATAATAAGGAACATAATTCTGCCTAAGTGGTTTTTACTTCTCAGACAATAATGAAATGAAGCAATTTTGATTGTGCTTTAATGTACACGGATACCTGATATTTTTCTTTTCCAAACAAATACTTCGAATTATATAACTTTTATTCAGCCCCTAACTTCGCTCTCGGCTTGGTTATCCAGGTTGGGATGGTAAGCTGTAGTTACACGGGTGAGATGGAGCCCTTCTGGGTCTGGAGTCTGCCTCCTATGCACATTCCTGGTCCTTCAGCCAAAATCCTCGTAGGAATTGCAATTTGTGTGGGAGAGAGATACAGTGTGAGAAAGTAATCAGAAAAGAAATGAGGGGGATTTCCCTTCTGGGAACATGGCACAGACATACTTTCCCCTATTTCCTCCCCTAAGTACAACTAAGAGCCCTGAACATCATGTAAAATACGAGCCTAAGAAACCTCAGGAGAAGGGGAACTGTCTGGGGACCTAAGGACCCAGGGGAGACACACGGTGGGTCCCTGTGTCTTCCAGACTGAGAGCAGGAGAGACCAGTAAGCAGAGGTGTTAGCCAGAAAGCCCCAGCAGAGGCTGCATCGGGAGGTGAAGGGCCAGGAAAGGGGCATCTGCCAAGAGAACACGCTTAGACAGTGATGCTCGCCATCCGTACCGCACAGACGATTGTCCCTGTCAACAGAGGCTGAGTCGGGGGAGACGTGCTTTACCCACCTACCGGCTTCAAGGCAGCAAACCCTCCACGGCCATGTGAGGGTCAAGGAAGCCGCAAGAGCAGGTTTAAACAGATAGACAAGACTGGCGATCTTGTACCTCAGTACCGAAAATGTCCCGCTTTCAGTCAAGAATCACTCACCACCCCCAGGGAGCAGGAAGATTTCGACATAAAGGAATAGACACAGCCCGTCAGTGCCAATGCCAGGAACAGAGGTGCAGGCCTTCCGAGGAGTCTAAGAGCCACCGGGGACACGGTGGAACGGAATGCAGAAATAGAACTTTCGGCCAAGAAAGTAAAATCTTCAGGGAAGAAACAGGAGATACATGGAACCAAATGAAAATGCTAGAACCAGAAAGATGGAAGAAGAAAGCAAGCGCGAGTGGCTGGGTGGACAGTAAGGGTCACGAGCGCCGAGGTCTAACCAGCGCTGAGCTACGAAGGCCCGGAAGAAGGAAACATCAGCCCACTAACCTTTGGTTTCCAGAAAGGTAAACTTCCAGGGAAGTATGTTTTAAACCTGCACACGAGAGGATTTTCTCAGATTCTCCTGCCAATCAGACGAGCGTGATGTGGGATTGCAGAGACCGCCAGCCCCCGTTCCTGCGCGTTCCATTCTGGGCACGTGCGGGGCTGGGGAACGTGTCCTCAGAGCCCTTCCAAGATGCATCCACACTTTCCCAGTCCTAATATTTCACCCCCAGAACTTCATTTCCGCATCCTTGATTTTTGCAATAACACATTTCGCACTTGCAAGTGTACATTATCGGGTTTCTTAATCCTTTCTGCTTGTCCAAACTAGAGCCTCTCATCCTCCTGACTTCCCCTCCTTGAAAATTCCTGCTGTTTCAGCTCCTGTGTGAGAACACTGCAAGTACCCTGGTGCTTTTGAGCCTGTAAGGCGTCTTTCACAAGAACGTCCTCACTGCCACAGACTCTCCAGGAGCAGGGAGAGGGAGCTGAGCACCAGAAGATACACAGTCAGTTGAAGATCTCAAGGTGAAAATTTCATGTCTGCCACCGATTAGCCACCTGTTCGGATAATGTGAGACCCAGCCCAGAAAATCCTCGTTTTCCACAAGGTGCCTTTTACAGATTCCACACTTTCTTCCAGTATCGTAGACAAGCAAGTCCACTTTCTGCCCCTGACTTGGTCTGCTGGCCACGTGCCATGACCCCAAGGGGGGCTTCCTGCCCCATACATGCCTTTCAACCTTTCTCACATCCACTCATGTACACACGTTCTCTCCTACCTCAGATGCTTTTATGTCTTCTCTCTGTGCTCTTAAATCTCTCTCTCAAAAATCTGGTTCAAATCCTACATTCTTCCCAAGGCCTTCTAGAGACCCTCCATCTGATTTGTTGAAGCAAATAATGTTGAAGGAATTAATTTGGCAGTGAGTTTAAAAAAGAGATGTTGAAGGGCGCCTGGGTGGCTCAGTCAGTTGAGCATCCGATTCTAGATTTCGACTCAGGTCGCGATGCCAGGGTCATGAGTTGGAGGCCCAAGTTGGGCTCTGCCCTAGGTATGGAGATGGCTTGGGATTTTCTCTCTCTCAAATTAAAAAATATATATATTAAAAAAGGGATTTTGGGGTATTTGTTTATTTTTCTCGTCATATATTTATATCTTCTTTCTTAGAACCCATCCTAAACTTTTTCTCAGTGAGAATGTTTTTGAATTTTCTTTGATTTTTTACTATGACTGCAATATATAATGTATCATGTATCATAAAGGAACATAGAAGGTGTTCAGTAAATCTTTGTTGATTTTATTTAACATGGAAATCTATTTCTTCACTGGAAATACAATTTCCTAATTAGGATGCTAACGTGCCTTGATTTTAAAAATATGTTTCCTCTAAAGCTTTCTGAGACCAGGTAATAACTTGATGCTATTATCTAAAAAAGATAAAAAATTATATCTTTTCAAAAGTGTCATACTTAAAATGTAGGCATGAGCTAACCTTTGTGCCAGATCAGAAACTGAGCCACAGGTAATCTCACACACAGTTACTATAGGTTGGAAGTTTCTAGCAGATGGTTCTCAGCAAATCGAGAAACAAGACAAAATGGAGGTTTATGGGCCAAAGTCTTGACTTTCCCACAGAGAAAGCTCCTTGGGAGGACGGAGCTCAGCCCGAGGCAGACGGGAGTCGGGCCAGCGCTGAAGGCCCGGGGCCGGGGGCTCCCTGCCGCTCCTTACCATTGCTGAAAACCGGCAGCCAACGAGCTTTGCAAACAACACGGGTATCACACTCAATTTCAACGACAGGAAATAGAATGTGAGGAACAGAAAATCTGTTTCGGTTTTCCACCCTCCTTTGTTTCTGTGAACATCACGTCTACACAGGAGAACTGCTTCTAAGAGCTTTGAAGCTGCTTGTGCTTGCAAACAGGCCAGCAGCTGGCCTGCAACGGCCAGAAAGTCAGGGGCTTTGCCTGTGCTGGGTCAGGTGGGGTCCAGGTCAGGTGGGGCCAGGCCCTGGGATCAGGAGGGGACCAAGCACTGGGGTCCAGGTGGGGCTAGGTCCTGGGGTCAGGAGGGGACCAAGCACTGGGGTCCAGGTGGGGCTAGGTCCTGGGGTCAGGAGGGGACCAAGCACTGGGGTCCAGGTGGGGCCAGGCCCTGGGGTCAGGAGGGGACCAAGCACTGGGGTCCAGGTGGGGCTAGGTCCTGGGGTCAGGAGGGAATCAGGCCCTGGTGTCAGGCGATGTCTCAGGGGCTGCTGCGGAGGGTCCAGGACAGACATGGCCACCACATGGGGGGCTGAGAGGCTCCCACACCGTATGCACTGCACACGCATCGCACATTCCTCTAGGGGAAGGAAACTCCTCTGGGGACCCCAAGCACGGGATGTTCACGTTCAGACATAGTCATGTTTATTTCCTCTGGAAAAGTATGCAAAGCCGCTGCACAGACACCTGCCTTGCTGTGCCCGCCACACCATGAACACAGCCACAAGCATGGTCAGGGGTCTAGGAAGCCGCTCACGATGGTCGACGGCAGGACTGTGTCTGTGCGAGCGGGGCGGGCGCTGGCCAGGGTGCTCGGGACGCACCAAAGCTACTGTGCGGGGACCAAGGGGAGGCTGGCTCGTGGCCAGAGGGGCCAGGAGAAGCCGTTCCCATCTGGACTCTTCCTAAAGAACTTCTAGTTCATTCCTTCCAGAACGTGGGACTTGCACGCCGATGGCTCACCCGTAAAGAGGACAGGCGCGGCGGAGAGAAGGGGAAGAAACATAAAAGCATTTTCAATTTAAAGGGGAATTTGATTAGCAAGAGGTCTGACCCTGGTAAATAAATTAATATGATAATCCCTAAACCCTGCGCATTGTTAAGTTTGACCCTTTGGTATATTTTCTTTCCTTTTTTTTTAGAGTACATAATTTATTTATTTAAATTCGAGTGAGTTAACATCCGGTGTAGTGTTGGTTTCAGGAGTAGGACCCAGTGATTCAGCACCTTCATGTAACGGCCAGAGCTCGTCCCAACGGTGTCCCTTTGCTGCCTGTCACCCATCTAGCCTGGTGCTATTTCCATGTTGTTAATACACGGGTGTCGTCTTTTCATTCGGGAGGGCAGCTCGTTTTCATAATCTCAAATTATTTCAGTTGCACACAGGAAAAAAGGGAAAGTCTGAGATGGGGGCAGGGAAACCGGAATGTCATCCCAAGCCCGGTGAGGGCACGGCACAGACCTGAGGGACACTCACGTGCCACAGCCTCTGCCCGGCCTCCCTGGAGAACTCTGGCATCTTCCCTCCTCTGTCAATCCTGGCATTTGTTCAAAAATATTTCTCTTTTTAAACTGTTTATTTTTTGAGAGAGAAAGAGACAGTGCATGAGTGGGGGAGGGCCAGAGAGAGAGGGAGACGCAGAATCCAAAGCAGGCTCCCAGCTCTGAGCTGTCAGCACGGAGCCCGACGCGGGGCTCGAACCCACGAACCTTGAGATCATGACCTGAGCTGAAGTCAGGTGCTAAATCGATTGAGCCTCCCAGGTGCCCCGAAAATATTTCTCTTTATAAGAAACAGACACCGGAATTTCAGTGAATAATTAGGATCATCTTCCAAATAATCAAAAAGAAAGAGGTGGGGGGAAGGGAGAAATGCATTCTGGGCAGGGAAAGGGTCCAGCTCTGCACCATAGACTCAGCCATCGGAGCGCAGTGGTCGTGAGGGCCTGCCTGCTCCTTGTGCACATGCCCAGCTCCCTGGAGTGGAAAGGGCCACCCTGTGGGCACACAGGGTGTGCGGCTGCCAGGGCAACACTGGGGCACCAGGACTGGTGAGAACAGGCTCCAGGGATGGCTCTGGACCCAGGAGGGCACACCTTCACCTTCCTGGACCCGGACAAGTGCACCTTCACCTTCCTGGAATTGGATTTGGCGACCGGCCCTCCGGTAGGACAACCTGAACTCTTGCCAAGGCCGCCTGTCCCCTCGATAAGACGGATTCACGTCCTGTAGGCTGGCTTGTAATGGACCCACATGGATTAAGGAGGACCACCCCACAAGTGCGTGAGGCTAAGCAGCCTGAGCTGAGTCTGGACTCACCACTGCCGGCCGGATCCTGGGCGAGCGGTTGGCTTCTCTGTGCCTCACTGCATGGATAGAGAGGAGGCAACGAAAATATCTGCCTTATAAGGCTATTGTGAGGGTTAAGAGTTATTATTTACGAGGCTTGGAATACAGTAAGTGCTCTATGTCATAGTTAGAATAAGTAGCACACTGTCTAAAAATGGACACTATTACATCATCATGATACTTTGGGTTATATTAAAAAAAAATGCCCATGATTTCTGTGTCACAGGGACCCATTACATAACGGTGACCCCGAGGTACCACGTATGTTGGGTCCGGAATGGGAGCAGGCACTTTGTGCAGGACGCACCGAGTGGGTGTCCTGGGCTGAAGGCTGGAAGTGCCCGCGGAACGCTGCGGGCTGGGCCTCAGGCTCGCCATGGGTCCCAAGGGGCTGCAGACACCTCAGCTCTGCGTTCGTCAGCCTCACCCGGCCGGGCGGGTCAGCCCTCCCCGCGCCCTGCCCCTTCCCAGCCTCCCTGCTGTGCGCCCCAGCACACTCAGGTAGCAGGCGTGGGGCCTAGGGGGCCCGGGGAGTCTACAGGTGCAATGAGTGTCCTTCCCGAAGTCAAGTCAGCACCCATCATTCTGGCAACTGGAAACTTTGCCCAGACGGGCCTGTCCTCGAACTGCCTGGCCCTGCCGCCCTGTAACCCGCCCAGGCAGTAGACCCCCATCTGGACTAACCCACTTGCCGTATGTCCTGGCAGGACAGAACACCCGCACAAGCTCGGGGCCGCCGCTAACTCGGGTGCCCGGACCCGGCTTCCCCGCAGGCGGCGCCTGCCCCGTCCGCTCGCACACTCCCTGTGGGCGTTGGAACGGTGGGTTCAGGACTTTGTCGCCCCCCGTGTCCTCCAACCTGCTCCCTGACCTTCACACTAGTGAAACCCCAACCTCTTAATTCCCAAATACAGATGGAACGTCCGGTCCTGCCCAAAGTACAGCCACTCCTCCCAGGTTCCCCTTTCACAATAAAAGCCCAGATAGGACACAACCAACAGGCACCCCTCCTGAGATGCGGAAAGAAGACGGGCGGCCCAGGGTCACCGGAGCAGCAGGAAGTGTGCGCCAGCAGGACCCCTTTTCTGGCAAGAGCCATCGGGCCCAGTAATGCCCCGGGGACAGACCTTGGGCTCCAGCGGCCCGGACAGCAGGTGAGCAGGGGTGGCAGCGGGCAGGCTGGAGTGGGGAGCTGGCCTCCACACCCCTCCCTCCGGGGAGCAGGAGGAGCCCGACGGGAGACTCCAGTCACCCCTTCCCAGCGCCCAGGCTCGCTCCTCCCCTTCGGTGCAAGCATCCTGCCTTCTCGGCCTGGCCACTTTCTGGAGCCCCTGGATGCGTTTCCTTTTCCGTCCCCGTGTGGCTTCCACTGTCAGCCACGTCCGTGGCCGGGGCGCCGCAGGCCCGGGTTAGCCGCCCCACGTCCGCGTTCTCCTCGCCATCCACGGCGCTGTCACATCAAGAGCGCGGCTCCGACTGCCCCTCCTGGGCCACGTCCCTTTGGCGCTGCCCACTGCCCTTGTCAGCGTCCGGGGCCTTCAGAGCCCGCCTTTGCTTGCCTCTCCTGACGCAGGGCTCACCTCCGCAGCACCTGCACCTTCCTGGCCCCGGTGGCAGGAGCACCCTCCTCCCCTGGTGCTGGCTCCAGGCGGCCTTCCCACCTGCACTGTCGGGGGCAGCCAGGGACCCCCAAGGTCACCGGCCCATTCGGCACTTCCCACTAAAGGACTCGATGTCCAATATTCCTAACTTTTCTATATTGATGTGTCTGTTCCATCAACCTAAGGTCACCAGGGAAGTGACCGCCTTATCTACAGCCCCGTGCATCCAAGAAGTGCCTCATGGAAGCGACAGGGAAACGTAAGATGTCTCTCACATTTGTCAGGACTAAAACCTCAGTCCCACTCACTCTTACTAATGTCATTACCGTATCATGAAATTTTCTCTTTGTAAAATCCCCATTTCTTAATTTCTCAAACCTCTTTACTATTTCTTTTCCCTTCACCTCCTCTCTTGCTTACCTCTACTTTTCCACTGAAACATTCTAGTGAGGAGCCCTCTGACCCTTAAGTTGCTCAATTACCTGGTCTTCCATGTCTTCTACGGATGTGACGGCTTTCCCGGCCCTAATGAAACGCCCATCCCTGGGGTCTTTCTTGTTGCTTTCTGGCCAAAGACCCCAACAGATGTCTGCATAGGACAAAAGAACTGATGAGTCTTATCCTCTCTCGAACTGGTAGGTAGCTTAGGAGGACTTTTTCTATAATTAGGATGCCCTCCTTTACGTGACCCCCTTGATTTTTAGTTTCCCTGTCAAGGAATTCTCTCTTCATTTTAACAAGGAAAACTCATGAATTTCATTAAAAAAATCATCATGGAATGATCCTAATCATTTTGCCCCAAGGTGGCATAAATATTCCTTGGTACCATCTTG
Source organism: Proteles cristata cristata (assembly GCA_017311185.1). Lineage (NCBI taxonomy): Eukaryota > Metazoa > Chordata > Mammalia > Carnivora > Hyaenidae > Proteles > Proteles cristata. The sequence continues at coordinate 310,259 of JAESUZ010005114.1, forward strand.
TAGAAAACGGCTTCTTAATTTTCATTCAGTATACAAGCTTTCTTAAGAGTATCTTTTTTCACAGTAGCTACTTGAAATCAGTCATAATGTTGAATACTAGAGGGGCACCTGGGTGGTTCAGTTGGTTAAGCGTCCGACTTCGGCTCAGGTCATGATCTCATGGTCCGTGGGTTCGAGCCCTGTGTCAGGCTCTGTGCTGACAGCCAGCTCAGAGCCTGGAGCCTGTTTCAGATTCTGTGTCTCCCTCTCTCTCCAACCCTCCCCTACTCACACTGCCTCTCTCTCTCAGAAATAAATAAAACAATAAAACAAATAAAAAATAAAAGTTGAATACTAGAATAGTTAAAATTATGGGGTGCCTAAGTGGCTCAGTCAATTATCTGACTTCAGCTCAGGTCATGATCAGGATTCGAAGGTTTTAAGCCCCATGTCAGGCTCTGTGCTGACAGCTCAGAGCCTGAAGCCTGCTGTGGATTCTGTGTCTCCCTCTCTCTCTGCCCTCTCCCCTGCTCACACTCTGTCTCTTTCTCTCAAAAATAAACATTTTTTTAAAAAAATTTAAATTAAAAAGAATGGTTAAAATTAATTTCATTACTGGAATTACCGGAAACACACAGAAAGCACTGTGTTAACGTGAGGGCTTGCTAAGGTCTAGTTCGGAAGGTAAGATCAGATGCTTGCTACTATTGCAATTATACAAAAAAGCATTAAATATGAAAAAGACTGTTCGCAATCCCAGATGCCATACACTAAACACATTCTTTCGCTGGTGCAAGTGTCACTCACTAGCGTGGGACCTCCAGCTCCACGCTCATGCCCCTTCTGCAAACGTTTCATGGAGGCAAAGAAACAGGTCTATCAACCTGCGTTCATTGGCTTTCTTCTGTCTGATGTCTGTTTGCTGCTATGCGCGCTCACGAGACTCGATTACCTCCAAACCTCATGAAGTTCCCGAGGCACTGGGATTGCAGCAGAGCACTGTCTGTTCATGTGAGGAGGCCTGCCCTTGCTCTCATAGCCACACCAGAGGGTGCAGACATGTGTGGTGTCAATGGTGGGTAGGGGTGAGACGCTGAGAGCACCCCGGAGCACCCGCAGACTCACGTGACAAAGCTGGGCTTTGAAGGATGGTCCCCCTTGGAGGTCTGCTGAGACCTATGCACGCTTTGAAGGAATAACATGTTTAAATATATAAAACAAAACAACAGGGTTACGAGGGAAAGCAATTACAGTGAAACTCAGTGATCGCTATATAAAGAAACATATTTCGTGGTCACAGATGTGCTTTCGGATCAGCACGTTACAGAGTAAGCTCCAGCAACAAGTCTCGCATCTACCATGCCCGCCATGAAATGTGTCTGTGATTTCCATTGGGAACAAAAGAATAGATGCTGCTTGGATTCCTGTGGTTTGTTTTCTGTGCTAATACTAGAAGGAAATGCTAAATTTCAGGTTGAAATTGGGAAAAATGAGGTATGATTTTTTCCATCCAAGTTTACAGAAGCCTCCACAGACTCCGGGCGGGGTGCTCAGTGGACCTCAGGATGAGACTCCCCACCAGAAAATTTCGTATGTGTCCTCTCCTTAAGTTCCCTCATGATGGACCAAGGAGCAGGCTTGCCTTTGCTTCCAAATCTGATGAAGACATATTTTGAGCAGAAACCCTCGATGTGGGTCCTGGCTGTTCCTAGGACACAGGTGTAAGTCCTTCCCCTGGGCCCCTGCGACCCCGTTCCTGGACCAAGCCGTGCACCTGACGTTCGCGGGGCGTAGACGTCTGAGGAGGGCCCCTGGCTGTCAGATCTGTAGCCCGTCTGTCCCTTGGGTCCTGCACACATACCCAGATGGGTCATTCCCAGGAGCAGAGAGCGAGCGCAAGCTGGAAGCCTGGCTGCAAACGTTTAAACAACAAAGGAAAAATGGATGAACCCTTTGTGACGCAGGAAAGAGAGGTATCAGCCGTGGGAAACTAATTCCCCAGGGATCTACTGCGGGAGGTGAGAAGCGTAACTAACCAGATGCCAGAAACATGCTTCGGGCCTGAATATCTATCACTGTAACCACACAGCACATTCCTCAGGGGTAGTCCGGGGTGGGTGGCGCTTTATTCTAACAAATTATCTCCACCACACAGAAAATTACAGATTCAAAAAGGTGCAGATTTTAACAGCTTTCCAAAATCTGACCTATATGCGCCTCATTGTAAAACCAAATAATAAATCCAAGCAAAAGGTACAACTTTTCAAGAATTCAAAGAACATCTCCACTTTCTTTTTTCCCTGCTCACATTATTTCTAAAGCAACCCCAATAAACAAGGCAACTTTACATTCGCTATTGCTTGGGCTTGAACTCACCAGCTGACAAATATCAGTGCAGCACACAATTAGAATCATCAGTCAAGCAGAAATATTTACAGAATAAAATCAATATATGTCATTATAAATTGCTTTTTATCCACAAGAAGTGGTCTAAGATATCTTTCTATTCATAATGCATTTCATTAAAAAATGTCCAATAACATCGCATCATGTTTTCCAATCAATCAGCATGACTGGGGACTTTGGATTAATATTTCAAGGTGTCAGATGCATCTCCACAATAACACACTCAATTTTTTTACTGTGTTACATTAAATGCAGCACCACGATGAATTATACTCAGAAACTGCTTTGTTTATGAAGCTCGGTCATTAAGAAGAGATGATTGTGTGCTCTCTAGTCATTTATCATTGCAAACAGCTTGATATTGACTAGTTCATCTACTTCTATGATATATAATCATCTCATACCTACATGGTATGCCAATAATTTGTTTTCCTGAGAAATATACCAAAGGCTACTAATTTTTCACTGTTAAAATAGCACAATGCATCTGAAACCATTTAGGGGATATAATCACATTTAAAAAAATCTTTCCTTATATAAAGAATAATTTGGGGCGCCTGGGTGGTTTAGTCGGTTAAGCGTCCGACTTTCGCTTAGGTCATGATCTCGCCGTTCGTGGGTTCCAGCCCCGCGTCGGGCTCTGTGCTGACTGCCAGCCCAGAGCCTGGAGCCTCTTTCAGTCTGTGACTCCCTCTCTCTCTGACCCTCTCCTGCTCACGCTGTTTCTCTCTCTCTCTCCTAGAAATAAAATAAAACATTAAAAAAAAAAGAATAATTTATAGTTTTGGGGTTTTTTTTTTTTTTTTTGGTCAAAACTGAACCTCTGCTGGCAATGATTGGAGTAACTACAAACCTACATGCAAGAGTGACGGCCTTTTAGTGACAGGCCTAGGTGAGCCACGTGTCGCTGGGGAAAGAGCGGAGCACACTTAGACCATGTATCTCTCTGGTTTGTACTTAAACAAGTTTACTCAAATTGCAGCAAAAATCATAGTTGTGTGATTCTTCCAACTGCCCTAGGCCAATATCCAGTGTCTAACTGAGTTTATGCAAGTGGCCTAGAGAAGACGTGAAAGAATACAAACATGAGTCATTTGGGAAGTAGACCCAAAATGACCCCCTCCCTCATTATCCCAGACTCGGCTGATAACAAGTGATACTGCTAGGGTGGTTTGTTAAAAAGCTAAAATTCTTCATGAAAATGAAGTGATCTCTCCCAAATCTTGATTGCAGAATGATGGTGAGCCCCCCTGCACTGGATCCATTGTACCCTAGCATTTTTTAAAATTTTTTAATGTTTTTTAAAATTTATTTCTGAGAGACAGAGAGACAGCATGAACAAGGGAGGGTCAGAGAGAGAGGGAGACACAGAATCCGAAACAGGTTTCAGGTTCTGAGCTAGCTGTCAGCACAGAGCCCGACGTGGGGCTCGAACCCACAAACCATGAGATCATGACCTGAGCCAAGTCAGATGCTTAACCGACTAGCCACCCAGGCACCCCCATTGTACCCTAACTTCTTACTGATACATTCTTCCTGGAGAAAAGTCTTTCAACCTCGTCAAACAAGAATTTGATGTTCTGGGGCCGCCTGGGTGGCTTAGTCGGTTAAGCATCTGACTTTCGCTTAGGTCATGATCTCACAGTTCGTGGGTTCGAGCCCTGCGTCGGGCTCTGTACTGACTGCCAGCTCAGAGCCTGGAGCCTGTTTCAGAGCCTGTGTCTCCCTCTCTCTCTGACCCTCCCCTGCTCACGCTGTCTCTCTCTCTCCTAGAAATACATAAAAACATATTAAAAAAAAAAAAGAATTTGATATTCTGTCACTAGCGGCATCAAACAATTACCATGTCATGCCATTGAAAGTAGATCTGTAGAGCATGGGAGCAGAGAGAACACTTGGTTGCCACCTCAGAGGAGAAGGCAGAGCCCAAAGGAAGCTAGTAAAATCCCCTTAGAATATGTGATCAAATGCATCTCTTAGGTGACCCTGGAAACCATGGGTATATAACGTTTTTGTAAATTCTAGCAAAAATAGTTTTCCATCTTGTAGAAGACATATTAAGTTTCTGACAAATACTTTCATTTGGTCAAGGGAAAAGACAAATGCACAGTCACAGTCATCATATGACTTAGAAGCTACTCAACTCAGGGATGTGCTGTTACATTTTATAGGAAATAATGAAAATGCCTTGGGGGCCTGGGTGGCTCAGTCAGTTGAGTGTCTGACTTTGGCTCAGGTCATGATCTTATGGTTTGTGAGTTTGAGCCACATCAGGCTGTGTGTTGACAGCTCAGAGCCTGGAACCTACATTGGATTTTGTGTCTCTTTCTCTGCCCCTCCCAAACTTGCACTCTTGTGCCTCTCTCTCTCTCAAAAATAACATTAAAAACATTTAAAAAATAAATAAAAATAAATTAAAAAACAGAAAACAGGGGCACCTGGGGGGCTCAGTCGGTTAAGTGTCTAATTCTAAGTTTCAGCTCCATAAATGACTTCACAGTTCATTAAGTTGAAGCCCCATATCAAGCTCTGCACTGAAATCCCAGAACCTGCTTGAGATTCTCTCTCTCCCTCTCTCTCTGCCTCCACCCCCCTCGCTCTGTTTCTCACAGTAACTAAATAAACCTTAAAAAAAAGTAAGAACATTTTGTCACTTGAAACACAGCAAAAGGAGAGGAAACATGAAGAGAGCAAATAGAAGTCAAAGAAAAGTAAATAACAACTTAATGTGATGGGAAAGTGTAAAATTGAATTTTAAAATACTTTAATCACATACAGATATAAAGCTTATTGGAGGAACACCGGAAAAAAGGGAGCTTTTGAAAAATGAATTCTGAGATGGTAGCTTACTGGGTATATAATCTTTTCAAGAAATAAACCCCAAAATGCATACATCCAAGCAGTCACTTCTTCCACAATAAAATGATGAAGCAACTGTGTCAGGAAGCAGGACAGAAGGATCAAATATCAAGACCCTTATGAGCATGTATGTGATGCATGTGCACATGGAATATGTGTTATAAAACTAAATTGTTTTATCTCATATGTTCACTTTGATGACATATGAACTCTCTGATGTTCTAAATGACTGCGTACCTGTCCTTTCTTGGGTTAGTTTAGTGTGCAGCTGCTTAGGAGAATAAATAGCAAGATTTACTAGTTTGATATCAAAATAATATTTGAATTGTATAGCATCATTCCTAAGAATTTTAAAACTTGTGTCTTCTTTGTTAGTAAAATTTCCATGAAACCAGAACCCAGCAATTAATAGACTTTGAGATCCACTGGAATTTTCTTAGTAATGTCTGACGGTCAAATCTTTTTCTGTCTGAATTCCAGCTACTTACATACCCTCACCCAAAACACTATGTATCTGTTACAGAAGCATTTCTTTTATTTTAATTTTTTAATGTTTTTTTTTATTTTTGAGAGAGACAGAGCACAAGCGAGGGAGGAGCAGAGGCAGAGAGGGAGTCACAGAACCTGAAACAGACTCCAGGCTCTGAGCTGTCATCACAGAGCCTGATGCTGGGCTCGAATTCGGAAATGGAGAGATCATGACCTGAGCTGACGTTGGATGCTTAACTGACTGAGCCCCTCGGGCACTCCTGTTACAGAAGCATTTCTAAATCACCTTTGTTATCCTACAGGGAATAGAGGAAATATCTAAGGCAGGAGCTGGGGGGGAGAGCTCTAGGTAAGGGGGACACAGGAGGACTCGGGATGAAAAATTGTCTCAGACAAACGTGGAAATCAAAGGAACAAAAAGAAAAGGAAAAAGTAGTAGACTTGTCCTGTCCTTTTGCACAGTACAGGGATTGTAGCATGTTTTGACTCCACAGCTCAGTGGAGCCGACAGAGGCCATGTAAGGGTGGCGTTTCGGGTCACGTGGCCGCGTGGTGGCTGTGGTCCTGTGCTTTCCCGCTAGTGGGCCCTGTAGGAGCCACGCGGTTCCTCCACGGCTGTGTCCTTCTCTTCTGCGGGTGGCGTGGCCTTCCTTCCAGGCCCGGGGCTGCGACTGTCCCCTCTGTGTTCTCTGTGAACTCTTCCCACAACGGACACCTGAATGCATGGTGTCACCTGGGTCATAGGGCCAGAGCAGGTGACAGGGCCCTGCTCCCACGTAAGCTGGTGGCCTTGTTTCTCTCCTGGTTGTACGTGGAAGCAGTGTTGCTCAACAGGGACTATTGCGCCTCCAGAATCAAGACATCCACGGTTTATTCTTCTTCGCACTCTCAGCTACAAGATGGCATGAGGTGTCTATCACGTTGAAGGGGTGTCCCACCGTCTGACCAGTGGCCTCCTCGTCCCTGCACTGGTGTGGTGGACCCCGGGTTTCTGTGAGCCTTAGCTCACATCTCACAGGCACTCCCTGTGCACCAGCCACTCCATGCCCATCTGGTCCAAATAGCAGGATGCCCTCAATGCCCCTGGTTGATGTCCAGCTGGTCCAGGTACCTGTGGGCTGAGGTGGAGGCCACAGTGAACCCAAGCTGCCCCTGACCCTCTTTCTGACAGAGATGGAAAAGAGCATGTAGACGTCAGGCCAGGGACCGTATGCCACATGTCTCTGAGGCCACGAGATCCCACGCCAGCGAATATTCCACACCTGGAGCATCACATGGGGGCCTGGGGGCCACATGAGTCCTCAGACTGTCTTCGGCCTGTGCCAGGGGCAGCCGGGGAGCTAAATGGAGCAGAAGACCAGCGTCTTGAACTCGGAGATATTTTAGGCGTCGGGCACAGTGCTGTCTCTGGTCCTCTCTCTCGGTTAGCACGGGGACAGCTTATCTGTTTTCACTTAACCTTCTAAACAGGAATCAGTGATGGGGTTGGGTTAATTATCAAGCAAACATTTGGGACCAGGGAAAGACTACCTGGTGGCCCCACGGGGTTGCAAAACCGCTGTAGGTACTGCCTGGGCAGGGCTCCATTTGCCTACGTGTTCCCATTCCAAAGGGGTGAGGTCTCACAGCTTCAGTGTCCCATGGGCCATGTGTCCACGTGTCCTGGAAACTGTGAGAGGCCCTTCTCTACCTGTGTGCACGTGTTCAGTCGCTCTGGGCTCAGAGGTCACAGGACGAACACCGGCCTCCCCTAGGTCAAGAACAGGCTAAAGGCTCAAGGATCCTGATGACATCAGTTTAATCCTTACTTAGTCACTGCGATTAGAAGACACAAGCAGGAGGTATCTAAAGTCATTTACCAAGAGCTCTGGTCTCTGCCTCTGAAGGGGTACAGGACGGGGAGTGATCTCTAAACTCAGAAACCAGGCTTGAGACAAGCTGTGGGCGGGACCTCTGCTGATCTCAAGCAGAGGACCAAACTCTGCTTGTACGGCGGGAGCTGCCTGGGATCGTGTCCCAAGTAAAATAAATTGTGCCCCCCCCCACCCCCGGCACGAGCCTCCATGCAGGGCTGACCACTCCCTCAAGTGTCAAGGAAGCGTTCCGGTAGGAGGCTGCTTATCCCACTGCGTGTATTTTCGTGTTTTTGTGAATATAACAAATGGCATGCATGCACCAACATCCGATTTTGTCCTGTACTTGCCTGGGATCAGGATGCAGAAATTTCCTTCTTCCTCAAAAAGAAAACCCACTCTACAAGGCATTACTGAAAAGTAATTATTCTGCTAGTAATTCTATAGGGGAAGCTGGGAAGGGAGCCAATTATATGGTCGGATGCATCTCTTCTCCCCAAATTACCATGTAGCACAGATAGCCTTAAAGCAGGGAGATCATCTCCTCACCAGGGTCCTCACAAGCAGAGAGATGTCCCCAGAAGAAGTGCTATTTAAGGACAAGGGGGTCCAGGTTCAGGTGCTGCTCGAGTGAGGGAGTCTGGAGGCTGGTGTTGTGGAGAGTGGCCTGGCTAGCACCCATCAAAGGGTGGGATGTCCTGCCTCAGCCCAAGGGGTGGGACATCATGCCTCAGCCACAGGACACTCCGTTCTGCCAGCTTCCAAAGGAGCTGAGTGCACGTCCACCCTCAGGATGTTCAGACATGAGGTGGCCTGTCCTGCCCGACCCTCTGATGCTGGCCTTGAGACCCCAAGAGGAGGACCATGGAGCCCACTCCTTCTGACCTGCAGAGCTGTGTGCAATAAATGGGCTGCTTGAACTGCTGGGTCTGTGGCCGCATGTGTGACTCTCTTCCAAGCAGTCACTCTGGGATCCAGAATCTTCCTGGCATGGAGCTGCACCCTTAGGGAAGCCGGTTTCCAAAGACAAGGCAGAAGAGGACCTGGAGGGACATTCTTAAAGGAAAGCCTTCAAGTTTATTAGGTTGAGTTCATTCATATTACTGAGAACGGGGTCTTCTTGTCCCCTGGGAAAGAGCTGATGTGACAAATCCACGGAAATGGAGACACTGTTAAGTGTGTATCTTCTCAAGTTTAATGTCCTCAGACATTTGCATTCCTTATTGCTGCTCAACAGCTTTTGCAAATGGAGTGACGTACAAAACCTCGGGTTTCCCTGGGCCAGGAGTCTGGATGCGAGATGCCAGGCACCCCTCGAGGTCTGACCAGGCTGAAATCCATGTGGGGCACATTGTCCATGTCATCTAGGCACAGGGTCCTCTCATGGACATGGCAGAGTTCACGTCCATGAGGCTGAGCTTCCTGTGTCCCTGCTAGCAGTCAGTTGTCATCGCCCTCAGGGCGTGAAGGCCATGTGCGAGTGCCTGCCTCGTGGGCCCTCCACAGCAGGTCACTCCTCCAGCAGGGCCTGCTCTGTCCCTTGCATTACCCAGGGGCCCTTCACGTTGGACGATACGTTATTCTTATAATTTGAGCAATACTAACATTAAGTTTGAAATTAATTTTATTTGTGCTTTTACTGTATTTATTTGTGCTTTTACACCACTATTCCATTGAATTGGGCTGTCCCACCATTGAGTGATATTCATGACCTCAAATACAAACAGAGCTACAAATTTCAAATAGCACACTTGTAAAATTACTAAAATTCCATGCGGGAAACAGCTCAACCTTACTCACTAATGTTTAATCTAAAGGAGAAATGTGACTCTTCTAACACAGGTTCAAAGGTTTGTTCAGCCCTCAGAGAATCCTTAAATGAAAAGAAAAGGAGATGGTTAAGTCTTCCTGGCCCTGAAGTTGCATCTAAGTGCTAACAGAGACTTAGGAATGTCATGAAAAAATGTTTTCAATTGCTCTTCTTCACCAAATCACCAAACTGTGTGCCAATGTTCCACGCAATTCAATTCTACGGAGCACTTCTTTAAGAATAAGTACTACCTCTGGTACTACCTCCTACTAGATTTCTAGATATGATATCAATTTCACTGTGATGCTCTTAAAAGCACAGAAATATAAAGCTGCAAACATAGTACTTTCAAAGGAGCCCAGTAATGCATCTACTAACGCATTGTACGTTAGAGCTGTTCTGTACACAAAACGTAAGATAATCAGTGATCCATGATACATAAGTGTGAATTACCACAAGTGTCTTTTTTGCTACAGTATGAAGGGTGATTATTCTACCCCTGTCCAGGGGCCTTCAGATTACATTTAAAGAATATACGTTCCTCCTGGCCCCTTCCTTCCTCTTCCCTTTATTCTTCCTTCCTTCCTTCCTTCCTTCCTTCCTTCCTTCCTTCCTTCCTTCCTTCCTTCCTTCCTCCTCTTTCCCTTTATTCATCTCTTTTGGTGTATGTAAGTTGTGTGTGCATTTTCTCCTCTGTTAGGTTGTTAATTTAGAGAGGAAGTCAATAGTGCCTTAGTAACCAGGGTGTAAAGAGCAGAGTGCCCTTCACATAATAGACATTTAATTACTACCTTCGAATAGAGGAAGAAGATCATAGGTGGGTGAAATATCTCTTGTGATATAAAAGCCAAATACCTGTTGGCAAGAAGAGTTGACAGTGTCCTCCTCACTGTAAGTGGATCCATTTGAGAAGCAAAAATGTCACCTGATCGGCAAGTGACTGGTTACTTTAATGGCATAATTCTTACGATGAGAGAGTTGGTGTGATCTAGGCTCAGCCCTGGGGCAACAGGCCCAGTGGTTTTGGGGCACATCTCTCTGTGTTTTGAGACTTTTGTGGATGGCAAGTCTCCTCAGGTTTGTACTCTTGAACTCACATTCCTGGTTCCTGGGTGGAACTGTGCTTGCAGTTCAGGAAGAGAGAACGTCAGAGCCCACGTGCCTCCCAGGGTTAGACCCGACACCTAAACACACATAAATGAGGTAGCCCTTCTGTCCTATACTTCTGTGTAATCTCTGAACGTTCTGAGTTTCCTTCTTGCTCATTTGATATAAGCAAATGGACTCCATGTCTCTCCCTCATGTATAGATTCCACCCAGACTGTGATCTTCTGGACATACCGTTAATGTTTGCTGTTATAGTGACAAGCTGCAGAACGTGACACAAGTTTCACACCTACTGCCGGTCTAGGGCCGTGGCTGTCATGCAGCTTCATGCTCTGGTTCTGTTACTTCTTCCCTATTACTCTGTGAAGCCAGCAAGGCAAAGCCTGGCCCCCACTGTCCCATGTGCTGAGGGCCTGGTGTCAGATGCACTAACCCAGGAGAGGACGCAGTGCTGCCTTCGACACAATCGTCTCCCCCAGTCCACACGTCGAAGCCATAACTCCCGCGTGACTGTATCTAGGATGCGGTCAGAAGAGTGGGCTTTAAAGCAATAGGACTGGAGCTTTCTGATAAGAGGCAGGTGTCTCTCCTTCCCTGCCCCCCATTTCCACCCCCCTCTCTCTCCTCCTCCACACAAGGGCCTGAGGGAAGAACAAAACTCCAACAACAAAGCTCAGAAACCACCTCTCGACAAGAGGAGACTGATCCTTTCTTGGGACCTTTCAAAAAGATGCCTTGCGTTTCTGATTTGTACCACTCTTTTTCCTAATTTAAAATATGTTGTGAAGGTGGGTGAGACTCTTGATTTCAGCTCAGATCATGATCTCACAGCTTCATGAGATCGAGCCCCGCATCAGGCTGTGTGTGACAGCGGGGCACCTGCTTGAGGTTCTCTCCCTCTCTCTCTCTCTCTGCCTCTTCCTACTCTCTCGCTCTCTCTCAAAATAAAAAGAATTGAATATGATACATAATACAAGAGATATTTGCATTGTAGTTGCCAAATCCGAGTCTCTCCAGCGAACTGGGAACCACGCGGGGACTTGTGAGGGGCGTGGCATCCGTCTCAGCCCTGGGCCCCTCTGCTCACCCGCTGGCAGAGGAAAGTGCCTCCAGGATGGACACACCCAGGCTGTGAAGTGTGTGTGTTACTTCCAAAGGAAGGGATAGGGAGCCATTTGTAACTAACAGATTTCTAAATTATTTGTGTTTCAACACATTAAATTAAAAAAAAATCATATGCAAAGTTTCCGTCAACTTTGAGTACATAACATTGCATTAGCACAACATTCTTAATTATTTTATATTTTTATACAATATTGAATTCATTAGATCTGGTCGGGTAGGGAGTAAGAAGAATGGTAACAAAGGGAAAGTTCCTTTCCAGCTCAGATAGTTGATATGGATTTCAAGCATATGTATGGACAGTAAAACAACAAATTCCTCAGGACTCATGAATCCAGTGAATTAACTCCACAGAGTCATGTTTCCCTTCAGATTGTACACATGTGAAGACACTTTTGGGAATAAAACCTGCATCCTCTTCCCCTTGAGCTCCCTCAACTGCAAAGCAACATTTGCTCATTTTCTATGTGCTCTTCATAGGATTTTGCTATTCTAATTATCAAACTAGGGCATCCCGAAATTAAATGCCTGATTTCAATCTAATGAGAAGTTTCTTTTTAATTTTCTTTCTGACAGATGAGTGTTCCACATTTAAAAATAAACAGAGCGCACAATAAGTCATCCCACAAGGGGAAATGATTCAGCGCTAGGCCCTAAAACCCACATCGCCCCCCTCTTTCTATTTGCTCTTTTTTTTATTTCTTTTTTTATTTTTTTTAATGTTTTATTTATTTCTGAGAGAGAGAGAGAGAGAGAGAGTGAGCAGGGGAGGGTCAGATAGAGAGGAAGACACAGAATCTGAAACAGGCTCCAGACTCTGAGCTGTCAACACAGAGCTCGATGTGGGACTCGAACCCACGAACCATGAGGTCATGACCTGAGCTGAAGTCGGACGCAGAACACACTGAGACCCCAGGCGCCCCTCTGTTTGTGGACTTAAACAGGAAGCAGATATTTGCCCCATTCAAATATCCATGTCACAGGCCATGTAGACTCTGCCTGTGAGGAGATATTACCAAGTATTCTGAAGAGTATTTATGTGTGTGGACAACAAACAGTATCTACAAAAAGGTATAAGAATACTCAGATTTCAAACCAAGATTTCTTAGGAAAGGAATTAATAATTTATCTTTTATTCCTTCTTTACAAGTATCATCACCACCAAGGTGACTGATGTCACCTCTCTAACTCTCCTCCTTGACTTTCTTTTTATTCCTATAATAAAACCCATAGTCTACCCTGGCTGCAGGGCCCTGAAAGACGTGGCCCTCCCAGACTCAGTCTTCATTTTCTGTCTGCATCTCTGTGATGTCCTTCTCATTCTTTCCAGGTGCTGGTTGATCCCCTCGCTCTGTTTTAGCATCATACGCACCCGTTACCTGTGCGGCTGCCCACCCTGACCCCAGGCTCTTCACTCAAATCAATGCTGCTTAGACTATGACTCGCATCTGCACCACCAGGTTGCCAGGACACAGGACCCTGGCCCCCAGCCTGAATTGCAGATTTGTAAGTTAAGGGTGAGTCTGCACATCTGACGTGTTCCACGTGAGGCTGCCACTGCTGGTCCATGGACCGCACTGAGAAACGCTGCCCAGAGCTCACTGCCTGAAAGCTGGATCTTGGCTCACCTCTCACATCCTCAAGGAAGACTTACTTTATTCCAGAGAAGCTCAAGTCCCCGGTAGTATGCTCTTCATGTCCTGTATTTTTTTTCCTCACGGCACAATAATTCACCAACACACATTGGGGGAATATTTTATTAATGTCCACCCCTCCCCTAACCTGTAAGCTGATGTGTCCCTTCTCTGAGCATCACATCAGGGGTGCCTGTCAGCAGGGGATTCCCTCTGACAAAGTCAACATGGTATGTTGACTTTATTCCAAGTTTCTTCATGGTCAGGTCACTCTTTTTCCTCCTTCCCATATGTTCTCTTGAGAAGAAGCACATCACTCTGCAAGGGCACATTTCAGAAGTAGGGGGTTATGCTCAGGCCTCCCTGCATGGAGTATTCACATGAATAATTTTGAATTCTTCTGCCCAGGGATTTGCAGAATCTCTGTTTTAGTTTCTCATTCCGTCATTTGCTCATATCAATGTGGACTCACAGATGTTCAGTTCATACACTGGATTATAATCTGATCCCAGTTGTTTTCCAGCTCAAACTCTTCCACACTTGGTCATTCAGAGCTCTTCACTGGCCCATGGGTCTCTGACAAATGGTGTGATTGTGTGTGTGTGTGTGTGTGTGTGTGTGTGTGTGTGTACACATGTGTATGCATGTGTGTGTTGAGCACTTCCTTGCCTTCTGGAACTAGTGTGCTCCAACATCATTTTGAATGCTTCCTGCCCCAGTTCTAGAATCATCCATTCCTCCAAGATCCACAGTTTCTCTCACTAGGAGACGGTGTCAGAAACCAAGATCTGGGTGTTAGGAGTACTTGTTTCCCCTGGGCTATCTCAGCCTCTCCTCTGATGGAGCCCAGGAACGCATGTGTGCACGAGCCCATGCAGATACACGTGCCAACACACTCAGATGACTCCACAGGCAGCTAGAAAGTGTAAACGTGTGACACACTTGAAATGTTAGGATACAGGGCCTTGATGTGCGTGGTCAACCATGGCCCGTTCAGCCCACAAGTGCAGTGTGAACCGTGTAGCCATGTGGTTTTACCCTCTCCAGGACGCAATTCTGAACTGGCAACTTATTCCCCTCTTCTATTCTACTTTGCTGAGTTTGTCCGAAGAGCAATGCAAGATTATTTTCCTAACAAAATGGCCGATGTTGTCACCAAAACCAGAGACAGGGACCTGAAAACTCGAGTATTAGTATGAATACCAGTAGCTGCATGGGCCTTTTCTTAACTCACCAACACCCCCATCCCATTTCCTACATTTCTCAAGATCCAATTTCATGGTTTTGGAGTCAAAAACAACTTTCAGTGCGAGACATACCTATAAGCTAAACTTGAGTCTTAACTGGTTTTCTTGAGAAGTTCTCTATGGCCTGAGAAATGAAGATCTGCTCAACACATTTACCTACAATGTGTCATGGAATAGTCAAAGAAAGTAATAAGACAGAGACTAGACTGTTCATTTCTCCACAGTCATGAGACACTTTCACATCGCCATTGCCCCCACAATCTACCACATGTAGTCAACATTGCTAACCCTTCGCTGAACAAACCCTAAAAGCTACAGCTGAATGAATTATTCACTGGGTGTTTCTAACAAGTTATGGAAGCTCAGCGGAAGCTCATTACATTAATGACTGAACAAATAAGAGCGGTGGAGTATTGGAGAGACAAGGAAAACTTGCAGGGAATCCAGAAGGGATGGACTTGTTTGGCTGCATTAAAAATGCATTACATTGTTCCCATATGAATTTTTTTTTTTTTTTTTGTAAAATTCTGTTTGCACATAGGTGGCCTTCAAGATTTGGATGAAAAAGGTGGACAAGATACCAGCCTACTGATGGAAATTTTCTTAGTATGTTACTCTTCCTTATTTTTCCCCCTTCATCTTAGAGAATAAAAGCAGAGTTATATTAATGTTTAGCTTCAAATAATAAGTATGCTTTGGCTCCAAGATGTATCATAAATCAAGGATAACTGTACTTACCAACATGACTCAGTCCAAAGAATGTACTGATTTATTCAATTTTTGTCCCTAAATAAGTTAGAGTAGTTCATTCAGGGGTAATTAGATTCTCACATTTTTTATTGGATCTTAGGAGGACATAAAATCATGTGAGATAAGCATTCTCCTCCTTCGATAGCCTTCTGTGGGGGAGGGGAAGCCGGGGGTGGGGGAGGGGAGCACACACTGTGTGTTGGGTCCCGGCTGCAGAGAGGAGCCGCCAGTGCACCTTTTACTTAACCAGGAAGACTGAGCCACCCAGTCGAGCATGTACCCAGCCGTGGACTAGTCCCCGTACGGGAGGAGCTACTGGTGTTAAAGTTGTCTTTCCCACATTTCTGTCTTACCTTGGAGTGGGAGAAGGGGTGTCAGGGAGCTGGTTTCACTTCAAGCCACGCTTTCCCCTTTAAATCTGTGCCTCTCCAATCAGATACAGTCTGTCATCAGGTGTCTGGATTCTCCCCCATCTGTGGGTCTTCACAGCCTGTGGCCTCCTCTGTCACCTGCACTGTTGTGTCAACACCCCTGGGCTCCCTTCCCGCCTCGCTCGGGGGAACCTGTTACATGTTACTGCAAACCTCCTGATGTCTCTTCTCTGCTTTGCATACCTCACTGGGGTCCTGTCACACCGAGGAGGAGGGTACAAACCATCCGTCTGCCCAGTCTGCTTCTTCCCACCTCCTGGACACAGAACCCCTTCCTCCACATCCAGCCACCGCCACCCAGGTCTTCCACCATCCTCCCCAATCCATACATTACTAATGCCTGCCTGCCTGCCTGCCTGCCTTCTTCCCTCCCTCCCTCCCTCTCTCCTTCCTTCCTTTCTTTCTTTCTTTCTTTCTTTCTTTCTTTCTTTCTTTCTTTCTTTCTTTCTTTCTTAACATCTTTATTTGAGAAGTCAAAGCTATAGATGGGGTAACATTTTGCATTCAAGTGATGATATATTTCAAGCTTCCTGTACAAAAACCAAAACTGCACCAGCCAGCCTCCCCACATACCCCTCTAACCACGTCCAAAATGTCCAGTCTGTCCTTTAGCCACTTTCTAACTAGAAAGCCTTCATCTCTAGCTCACCAGTCTTCTTGAGTTCTTTTTCCAGGACAGGAATTTCAGCCCCCAGCTGGAGATGAGGTGGATAAAAGACCACGTCACTCAAGGCCCGGCTTAAAGGCTCTAATCAACTCAAGTGAAAGTCCGTCAAATAACATGAGCACCAAAGAGCAAGGTCTTCACCAGAGCTGGTCTTCACAGCCCCCATCCAGGCAGAGCGCCACTGAAGTTTTGTAAGACAGCTGAGCTCAGTGTTTAAAACAGAGAAAACAGCAGATTGGAAGACTAAGAGCTTCCAGACACAGCTGATTGATCACCTCACATGAGACAGACAGGAAGTAGGATGAGAGCTTCCAACACAGACCCAGAAGAAAGGGGAGGGTGTGCCTTGGCCACTGTGTAAAACGCAGAGGGCTCCAAGGCACCGATTCAGCCAGCATTTAAGTAAAAAATCATCAAAGCTTCAACCTGTGCTTACAATCTTTATTGAAGTCATACATAAAGAATCCCCCAAAGTGGAACCCACATTCTGAAAGAAACCGTCTCACCATCTTGTAGTGTGCAGGGGGCCTTCACCTATAGCTGCGGCCTCCGCTGGCCTCCTGGGAGCGAGCTCTCAGCCTGATTCTGGCCCCTGCTCCTCCACGTTTCCAGAGGCCACGTTTCCAGAGACCACGGTTCCAGGGCAGACCAGAGCCCCACGCCTCCATTCACCTGCAGTCCTCGTTTGACTTCGTTTGCATCATCTTCTTGGAGACTCTCTTCCTCTGCTCTCCTCTTGTTCCCGCTGAAGGACGGCTCCCTGCCCTCGCTCGGGAGGACACTCAGTGCTCTGGTCTTGCCCAGCCGTGTGCTTCTCCTCCAAGGCCTGTTCCACAGCTTATTTGCATGGCGTCTGTCGAATGCCCATCCCCTTGTTAGGAGGACTGTCACCATGAACCACAGAGCCCACCGTTATCTCCCAGCACCCAGCATGCCCAGCTCCTGGGTTGAAGTGTTCTTTTCCACCAAATGTTGTGACATGAATTATGCAAACCACCTGAAATGTCACCTGGTCAGAGAGCCTTAGTGTGGCAAACATCGGCTGTGACCTGAACCCACTCACGGACAGCATGTGCCTTCCTGCCCCAAAAATGCAACATTTTCTTTCAAATTTTAGGGTCAAATGATGCATGATTCCTAAAACTTCCAACTTTACATTTGATAAAGTCTTCTACTTGTGAAGCACCAAAAATTTAGTACTATTAGGAAACAAACGATATTTACAATTTATATTTGAATGGCCACTTTACCAGAATTTTCCAAAACGTCTTGTTAAATCCTGTCCTAGGAAATCGGGCAGCTCTTCAGTCATTGTAAATACTGTGAACCAACCCCCCCCCCACCCCACGGATACATAGTCGGTATCCCCAAGCTTTGCAAGGATGCTTTACAAAAATCAGCTTACTACCACTGCTGTCTTAGCTTGGCAAGGGATTTCAGGTGCTGATAGTCTTGGTCTTTAAATGGAAATGAATTGTGTCTTTTATCACACCACCTCACTCTCCTTTCTTTTTTTAAAAATATTTTTATTTATTTCTAGGAGAGAGAGAGAGAGAGCATGAGCAGGGGAGGGTCAGAGAGAGGGAGACACAGACTCTGAAATAGGCTCCAGGCTCTGAGCTGGCAGTCAGCATGGAGCCCGATGTGGGGCTCAAACCCACGAACCGCGAGATCATGACCCAAACGAAAGTCGGACACTAACTGACTAAGCCACCCAGGCGCCCCTCACTTTCCTTTCTTGAGTGGTGTTCGGTTAGCTGAGCTGCTCGAGAGGCAATATATCAGTGTATCAGCAGGACTTTGACTCGTAAAACAATCATACACATAGTTGTGGAGTTCATATGAAGCCACCCATTCTCCAACTGCTAAAAGTATTGCCTACGTCATCCAAACTTGCCTTTCTCTTTACTTATAAAGTGAGGACCCTATCAGTGCTAATTTATTTCCACTTCAGAAGAAGCCGCTGGGCTGAGCCATCCACTGCATTTCCTCTCCTGCCTTTAATGTGAGTTTTCTAAGGAAATAGGTTGGAAAACACAGCCCCTCCATGTCTCCTAGAGCTCCTAGGATTATTTAATGTGTGGTTCAAAGTCATTATTAAGTCCGCAAAATGGATAAAATAATCAAGCACGGATGATGCCTTCAGAATTCATAGGGGGTTTGTGCTTATGTTTTGCTCTGCTGTGTAAAAGGATGTGGAGAATGAGGCTTTGCAAAGAGATGGTGAGAAAGTGAAGCGAAGTCAAGATGAGGCACCTGAAGTAGCAGGAATGTTTGTGCTGTTGTCTGTGGGTAGAGGGGTATCGCACATTTTGGAGTGAGCTGCACAGCAGCATCTCAGGAAGGAAGACTTGTGTGTGTCTGCACTGGAATGGGAATGGAACCTGAAGCCAACTGGAGGCAAAATTCTAGAATGTTCCCTAGACACATCAACAAAAAGAGTGAAAAGCCACAGTTATTGCTGGCAGCTTTTAAAAAACAATTGTTCAGCAACTCCTAGCCATGTCTGATGAAAGAAAATACACACAAGCATTTCAAAACTCAAGCACTGCAGGTACCACTGGAGGGTCAGAGAGCCAACATGGTCCTGGACCCCGAGACAACTATCCCATACTGGGGGGGTCCGGCTACAATGGCTCTGGAGAAGAAATTCCCGCTTCTTTTCCGTGTTAGGATTTGCTGGCTATGCAAGGCAGCCACAACTGGAAAGCTTCAGAAGAATCAGATGGAAGCATCTTGCTATGTAGTGAACATCAGTAGAGTTGACATCAATTTCAAAGTGTTTATACAATATGGCTCTCGATTCCTTTCATTTCAAAGTGATTCCTTGCATAAAAATATCAAGAAATAGCATTCTTGTGCGCAGCTGCTCTCTAAGGAACACAGGTCAAGCCACTGAAACAAGTTTCTTCAGATAAAGGAAATAATCACAACAGAAAGAGTGGCATCAGAAACCCAAGATGCCACGTGAAGCGAACAAAACACCAGAGCAGCTTGAACCTTGGCACCGAGCTTCCATCGAGTTGTCCAAGCAGGGCTGGTGGCCAGAGAGAAGCGGGGACACTCAGGACCACAGCCTGCGGTCAGGAACGAGACGGGAAACTGGCAGAAGCCACCCTAGAGACTGGCACATGGAAGTCGAGGACACTGGATCTGTCTTTTCCACTCCAGGCAGGGACAAGGTGGTCAGCAGCTCAGATTATTGTTTTTCTTCACGCAACAGCATTCATGCCGACATTTAACTGCCCCACATTGGCCGAACCCTTCCATGCCTGAACTGACTCGGTGCCAGCACCAGCCCAGACCCCTGGGAGCCACCCCCCCACTGGTGCTATTATGTCCTGTGTGGTCAGAGCCCACCTGACGGTCAGCAGCTCACTGCCCACGCTTGGGGATGAGGACATGGACTTCAGAGAGAGATTGTAAGCGGCATCGCAAATAGCCTCTGAGGGGGATGAGGCAGTGTCTGGGGGGAGCCCTCATCACCCACTCAATACTGGCCCCTGGACCTCATCTCCACCGCCTCTGGCAGCCGGTGTTGGTCTTTGGCCCCAGTGCGATCATCATGGCCCAGCTATCACCTGCTGGGGCTCGCTGCCCAGTCAAGGTCACACCTGCGTGACATTCTGCTCTTTTCCTTTCTTGTCTTTCTAAGAGGCTCTCCTCTGCACCAACCCCAGGGGGATCCTTCTAAAACGCACCTGTGCTCGTGACAGTCCCACCTGGAAAGGTCAGAATGTCTTCATCACCCATGCTGAAGCCAAACACCGAAACAGGATTTATTTATTCTTATAGGACTCGGCCCACACTTGCAGATTTATTGCTATTAAAACAATCACTGTGAAAATATCATAAAACAAAGTTTTAGAAATTTAGAAAATATAGAAAAATAGAAAGAGGGAAACAAAAACCACACGAACCCATTAACCATAGATAATCATTGTTAGTATTTTCACGTATTTCAGTGTCTTCTGAGCAATGAACTCTTCTTTCAATTTGGATCACATATTGTATGAATTGTTTTGTAACTAGTTTGTTTTGTTTGTGCGTGTGTGTGTTTTTCCTAAACAATGGATAATGTCAGAAAGTCTTCTTCAAACATGCCTGCTTTGGACAATGAGTAAATACATTTTGCCCACGTTGAAATTGCTTGGTTCCCCCTAGCTTTCCTAGCCGTCTATACACACACGCATAACACGCACATATATACACTCAAATCGCATATATATACTTGGATATGTGTGTGTACTCACACATATGCATGTATATTTGTGTGCACAAACGTGTTATGGTTCAGAGGAAGAATTAGGTTTAAACATTTTTTATTGTGACTATCAAGGCCACACACAGAGCACATAAGAATACAGAAGAAAAATAGAACTTGACTTCCGTTTTAAATCGTAACTCCCAGTGCCTAAAGCATCCCAGGTGGGCAGCATCTGGGGCTGGTTTTCCTCTTTCTTTACACAAGACTCCAGCTTGTCCATGATGTAAAGTCTTGCAGCTGAGGCTTTCCTGGCCTCCACACGTGCACACCCTTTCCAGTCCTTTGGAACTTCCTCTCCGCCTGAAGTGTCCCTTTCCACATTCCTTACATAGCTGTCTTGCCTGAAGAGCGCCGGCTCCCACCGGGCACTGTGTTAACTTAAGGTCATGCATGCAAGGCCCTGGGAGGCAGGAGAGGGGGCCAGCTACACCCTGCTTCCTGATTGCTTGGCAAAAGCCAACAGAGTAAGACTCCCCAGCCTTCGTGTGCATCAAAGGGCTCAGACGCCTGAGGACCTCTGGAGGAGCAGGTCCATAGGAGGCTCCCTACAGCCTTGTGGATGGCTCTGGAACACGTGATCTAACAGAGAAAACCTGCCACAGGGTGGGGGGGAGGGTGCCTCCAGCACTCTACGTGTAATTTATGCACCATAGAAAGAGATCTTATTTGATTGTAGCTCATACGGCCATATCAGTGCACGTGAGCACAGCACGCACAGAGATGTACGGAGCCACTGCGGGAAGCCCACGTTAGCTATCCTGTAGCTCCCACGGAAACCTCACTCCCCAATAATCAAGCCTCTTGTCTCATTATTTGGTCTCTAGTAAAATACGTTTAAAATACTCAGTGGTCTATATTTCTGGAAAAAAATGTGATTCTTTTTCTCCTAACCTCAACAACCAGACTGATGAATCTCTCTCTCTCTCTCTCTCTCTCTCTAGTAATATTAAACATTTTCTCAAGGGTCTGTGAATAACTCTTTGACTCTTTATAATCTTTAAATGTGTATAAAATGGAGGACACATTTATGAATTACAATCAGCTCTATTTTGCTGTGTCTTCAGCGAACAGGCCTGTGTTCAGATCATTTCATCAAAAGAAGTAACAGGTAGTTACAAAGAAATGGTCTCTTTAATCAACCTCAACTATGTCGTTACTATTATTGTCACTATTTTTAGTTTGAGAATCTGAGTGCCTTGAGGGAAGGCAAAGGGGAAAAGAAGGAAAGAAATTAAGTTGTATCTTTCTCTTTTTCTCCTTGAATCTTTATAACAACTCCAGGATACTGATATTATTACTGTTTTGAACTCACGAACCATGAGATTATGACCTGAGCTGAAGTCGGATGCTTCACCAACTGAGCCACCCAGGAACCCCCTCTTTAGTTCATTTTTAATCTTTCACCCATCCAGAGGCAGGAAGGTAGCCCTTAGAAGTCACACGCTATCAGGGCGCCTGGGTGGCTTAGTCGGTTAAGCGTCCGACTTTCGCTTGGGTCATGATCTCGAGGTTCGTGGGTTCGAGCCCCGCGTTGGGCTCTGTGCTGACTGCCAGCTCAGAGCCTGGAGCCTGTTTCAGCCTGTGACTCCCTCTCTCTGACCCTCCCCTGCTCACGCTGTCTCTCTCTCTCTCTCTCTCCTGGAAATAAATAAAAAACATTAAAAAAAATTTAAAAAAAAAAAAAAAGAAGTCACACGCTATCAAATACACGAATCACTAGCTATCTACGTGGCAGCAAAACCAGCTTGAACGTTGAAAGGGGTCCTTTCCTTAAAGACATCGGGGGAGATGGTTTGGATTTGGCCCAAGTGAAAACTTCCCATGTGCGATACAGTCTGTCCTTCAGCCATTTGGACAACAGTGCATTAAACTATTTAAAAGCATAAATGCACTTGATGGTTCACGCACAAGTGGACACAGGGTGATGCGTTCGCATATTTCGCTTACACGTGCATTGGCCTGAAGCCCATCCTGGAAAAGAGCATAAGTCCTCCCGGACCATGAGATTAGCACATGGCACACACAGGTTTAGTCTTTATACTTTTAGCAATATGATAAACTGAGTAATACATTTTTATGCAATCCTAAGCAATTTTATGTCAAAGTTACATATTCATAGAATTATAACATTTTTAGTAGCCTTGTGGAGTAACTAACACTATATAAAATCAATGATCTTATAAATTTAGCAGTTCTTCCAAAAGAGAGATCTTCAGAAAACTAGGGTTTACCCGAAAAAATCTTAAGGGTGCTTATAAGGATACAAAAGTTGCTTAAATTAGTTTGTCTTTAAAAGAACTTATAATCAATTACTTGAAATGAGGTTATACACCAAGTGTTTGAATGTAATCTTTAGTGCCTCAAGGATACTTATAGGAGCACATGCTACAGAAAGAAATTTCAGAGTCTGTACAAACGCTTTCTAGCAATCTGCCCTCAAAGGATGTCAAAGTACTTGTTCCTCTGTGACTGTGTCTTGGAATTGGCTTGGACATGTGGGCTCTCACAGATGGTAAGTGGGAGCTTAACATGTCAAATATTTTTTTTTCCAATGGGAATTCCAATCCAATGGGAGTATTTCTCTCTGCCTGACAGCGGTCTTTCTTCCTTTTATTTCTGGAGATCGGCAGTAATCTCCACAGCCTCAGACCTGAGCTTTTATCAACAATAGGAATGTTTCGGGGAGCCTGGGTGGCTCAGTGGGTTGACCGTTCAATTTTGGCTCTGATCATGATCTCACACTTTGTGAGTCTGAGCCCCATATCGGGCTCTGTGTTGACAGCTCAGAGCCTGGAGCTGCTTCCCATTCTGGGTCTTCCTCTCTCTCTGCTCCTCCCTAACTCGTGCTCTGTCTCTCAAAAATGAATAAACATTAAAAAATTTTAAATAAAGAATAACAACGTTTCAAGCTGCAAGTGTTTTGGTGAAATAAAAAAAAATTGACATGGCGTGGGGGAGAGGAAAAATAAAGGCCAAGTATGTCCCTCCAAAATATCTTGTCCTTATAAAAAGTTGTCAGTTGAGACATGATATTTCAGAGCTTTGGGTGGTAGTACAATTTTCTGTTTAGTATCAGAAAAGGAGAACTGTTATACCTGAGACGAGTTTTGAATAAACTGCAGCATAAATTCATCTTTTAAAAATTAAGATCCTGCAAATGTGTTGTGTTAAATGAAGGAAGCCGACAAGTTCGAACAACTCACTGGCCTAGAAAACCAGATGCAGGAAGCCCATTGGGAAGATGTGTGTGTTGTTAGGTAATGAGGGGAAATCTCAGTGGTGTGTTGCAGAGATTATAAATGAATCATTTAGTATGCAAAATATTGTAGAAACTTTCAGAAAGCTGCAGGAAAATCTGATTTACTGACTACCTAATAAATTTTTTAATTTTTTTTATTTTTTTTAAATTTATTTCTGAGAGAGAGAGAGAGAGACAGCATGAACAGGGGAGGGTCAGAGAGAGAGGGAGGCACAGATCTGAAATAGGCTCCAGGCTCTGTGCTGTCAGCATAGAGCCCAACGCAGAGCTCGAACCCACAAACCGTGAGATCATGACCTGAGCCGAAGTCAGACGCTTAATCGACTGAGCCAACCAGGCGCCCCTACCTAATAAAATTTTTAAAGAACTCTTTTCAGGCTTGCTTTCACAACATCACCGAGACTGTTGAGAGCACCATATTTATAAAAATCAAGTGGGAGTTTCTATTTTATCCCAAGACATGTTTTTTGTTGTTGTTGTTGTTGTTGTTGTTTTGCAACTTAGGGCATTTTAATTTTCTTTCTTTTTTTTTTTTTTACAAATAGTTTATTGTCAAATTAGTTTCCACATAACACCGATGCTCATCCCCACAAGTGCCCTCCTCCATGCCCATCCCTCCCTCCCCCCGACATCCATCAGTCCTCAGTTTTTGTCAGCATTCAAGAGTCTCTCATGGTTTGCCTCTCTCCCTTTCCCCCACCATTTCCCCCTTCTTCTCCCCCTTGTTCCTCTGTCAAGTTCCTCCTAATCCTCCTATACGTGCAAGACATGTTTTTAAGATTTTTCCAAGATGCTTTACCTGTACCCAGCAGCCTTATCCTCAGAGGGCAAAGAGCAAAGCTTGAACATACACCTTTTTAAAACAGCGTCATTGAGGTACAGTGTATACACTGTAAAGTCCGTCCAATTAAAGCGTTCAGTTCTATGGGTGTTAGTATATTTAAGAGAAGTTACACTTAGGGAATGTTATCAGAATTGCAAGACATTCCATCATTGCCAAATTGAGTGAGGTTGATATCAAGTAAAGGAAGAATCTATTCAGAAAAAGACTTACTATTTTGGCTTTGTTGAAGCACCTTTCAATTACAATCAACAGCCTGTCGTCTTTGGCCATTAAATGGCCCTAATGAGCTATTGTGGAGCCTTAGTCATGAGGTTTTGGGTCTCAGTTGGGGCCACACAGGACTATGAGAGCTTGAGGATGGAGGGTGTCTGAGAGCTTTCCTCCTTGCCTAAAGGACCTGACAACATTCTGAAATACTAAATGCTGTAGCTCATGTCTACACATATTTTTTAAGGATTACTCTTTCTTCTGTTTTCTAACCTGTTCGTTCTTATTTCATGATGTTCTCTGCTTATTTTGTTGGGTCTTTTCTCATCCTAAACTCTTCAAGCATGGAACACACGCTGTCTCTAGGCAGTGTTCAGACTGCCCATTTATCTCTACTTCCCCTAGTTTCCTTCTTGCTTTGAATGTTTTCGTGCATCCTTCAATTTTTGTCAACGAACTCACTTTTAGGGTTTTTCCATGAGCCGAAAGACAGTTTTCCTTTCGAAGGGATTTCATAGAGTATGCCGGACTAAAGACATGGTTATATTGATCTATTGGCTTTGGGTTTGCCAGTAGACCTGCCTTGCAAGAAATGTTAAAAGAAAGAAAAGAGAAAGAAAATAAAAAGACCAGAAACTTAGATTTACATAAAGACAAGTATCGAAGAAGGACTAAGTAAAGGCAAAATAGAGATTTTCATTTTCCGTACCTTTTATTGCTCTAAAAAATATTAGTCTGTTCACAAAAAGAAAACTGACAGTGTAACTGATTATGGATGTTTATGCATATATCTCTATATCTTATGGGTATGCGAATACTCACATATAAACAAAGTAAATGACAGCAATGATACAAGAGATGGAGGAAAGAATTAGGATTATTTTGTTGTTATAATGCACTGACATTACCCTTGGAATGGTATAGGGTTATCCTAAAATGATTGGATAAGCTATAAATGCATATTGCAAACTCTAAAACATGTTTTTAATTTTTATTTTTTAAAGTTTATTCATTTATTTTGAGAGAGACAGAGACAATGCAGAAAGAGGAGACATGGAATCCTAAGCAGGTTCTGTGCTGTCACAACAGAGCCCGACACAGGGCTCAAACTCATGAACCGGGAGATCATGGCCTGAGCCAAAACCAAGAGTCAGACACTTAAATGACACAGCCAACAGGTGCCCCTCTAAAACATTTTGTAAAGTAAATATAACCAATATGCTAAGAAAGAAAGAAAACTGAATCATAAAAAATATTCCATTAAAACTACAAAAAGGGTCAGGAATACAAAAAAGTTTGAAGATAAAAATAGGAACAAAAAACATGGGATGCTAACAAATACGGCTTTTTTAAAATCCAACTAGAAATGCCTGAGTGACTCAGCTGGTTAAGAGTTCGACTCTTGATTTCAGCTCAGGTCACGATCCCCACGTCAGGCTCTGTAATGACAGTGCGGAACCTGCTTGGGATCCTCTCTCTCCCTCTCCTTCTCTCTCTGTCTCCCTCTCTCTCTCTTTCAAAATAAATAAATAAACTTAAAAAAATAAAAGCCAACTGTATCAGTAATCACTTTGAAAGTTAGTGTTCTAAATGCACCAATTAAAAGACAGATTGTCAGTGTGGGTCAAAATAAAGGACCTAAAAATAAATGGAGAAAAATATATCATGTTAACCCTAATCAAGAAGGCAGAGGTGGCTGTGTTAATTTCAGACTAAGAAGACTTCAAAGCAACAAGAGCTATAAACATATAGGGGCCAATTCTCCAGGAAGACACAATACGTGTACGCATCTAACAACAGCACATCAAACTACTTGGGGTAAAAACTAGAGGAGCTGCAGGGAAAAGCAGATGAATCCACTATTACGGATGGAGGTTCCAGCTCTCTCCATCCGAAAGGGTCAGATCGAGCAGACAGAAGATCAGGAAGGACACAGCTGAAGCCAACAATATCATCCGTCCACTGGACACTAGTAAGTGACATCGACACTGCTTTTCCAACCACAGCAGAGCACGTCCTTCTCACGCTCACATGGAGCGGTAAGCAGGAAAGAACACATTCTAGGCCATAAAACACGAATTCTCATATTTCAATGATAGACATCCTACCATGTCTACTTTAAGACGTCACTGGAATTAACCTAGAAATCAGAGAGATGACAGGAAAATCCCCAAATGTGTGATTAAACAAACACTTCTAACGAACACACGAGTCAGAGAAGAAATCTTAGGAGAAATTAGAATATATTTTGGGCTAAATGAAAATAAAAAGCCTTGAAACTTGTACAGGGCATTGAAAGTGGTGTTTAGGGGAACACATATAACATTGAGTACATGGATCAGCAAAGAAGAAAAATCCAAAACAAAACATTTAAGTTTCCAGCCGAGGGAACTAGAATGAGAGGGTGAATTAAATCAGAAGTAAGCAGAAGAGAAACAAGAGTCAGAGTAGAGCAGAAATCAGTGAAATTGAAAACAGGAAATCAATAGAGAAAATCAATGAAACCAAAAGCTGGTTCTCGGAAAAAATCAGTAAAATCCACAAGCCTCTAGTGAGACGGGGAGAGAGAGAGACAGAGAGAGAGAGAGAAGAGCCCCAGAGGAGCTGGGTGCTGAGACCGGCAGATGCTGCTCTCAGGACATGGTGATTGTCCAGATTCTGATCTCTGATGGCAGACCTACATCCATTCGTTCATCCATTCATTCATTGAGCAAAGCTGTGATATTATAACAGGTGTCGTCTCTGCTTAAATCTTTGCTCTCCTTGGTCTTCTCAATGCAATAATCGTTTTCCTCCCCCGACGTGGGGATTAGCACAGCAAAGCGAATGGCGGAACCGACTGCATCCGGTTCGTTATATTTGTAGAGAGTAGAAAAGGCACAGGATTCATTTCCACATATCCTGAGCTTTAGTTATCAATTTCACTCCTGCTGTAGCATCAAAGCCATTTACTGAGACCCACATGTAAAACACAGAGCTGACAGTAGCACAGGAGATTTCAATCAATACAGCCTCAGAATCCTAGAAATTTCTCATGTTCTCTAGAAGGAAAGCATATTACAGTTTGTAAGAAGGAAAGAAATGTTGTCTTTTGTTTGGATTTCTGTTGTATTCTAAACGAGATATTTAAAAATCCAACATATTGGTCCAGATAGTAAAAAAGAGAGAAAATATTATAATGATATGAGTAGCTGTGCTTTATAAATATATTTCACATACTTACAATATATAGAACATCATTCTAGGAGCTAGCTACAAAAGAGATGAGATGAGAACATATGCAAGGGGTGTGTGTGTGTGTGTTAAATGAGTTGAATAAGTGGCTTTCACTCAAACATCTGATTGAGGAGTTCAAAGAAGAATGTTATCACCAAGGCAACTTTTTACATGAGAAAAATAATACATGATGAGATTGAAGAAGACAAAGTTAATCTCCCCCACAAAAAAAAAAAAAAAAAACCAGCAACAGAGTCACAGAGCAGCCCAGGACGGCCTCAGGCGAGCAGGTCCGGGAGCAGAGAAGACGGACCTCTCTCAAATCCCGTTCTTTCTTGTTCTGGTCCCAGTGAACATTTTTAAAGTTTTTTTAAATTTATTTTGTGAGAGAGAGAGAGAGAGAGTGAGAAGCCAGGTAGGAGCAGAGAGAGAGAATCTCAAGCAGCCTCCCTACCAGGGCAGAGCCTGAAGCAGGGCTCAAACCCACAAACTGTGAGATCATGACCTGAGCCAAAACCAGGAGTCAGACGCCCAACTGTCAGAGCCGCAGGTGCCCCAAGTCCCAACACACACTTAAATAGAAGCAAAAAATAAAGAACACCGTTCCCTTGAAAGTACAAAAAAAAAAAAAAAAAGAAAGAAAAAAGAAATATTTTCTACAGCAGCTTTCATCAGGGATGATATGAGAAAAGCTAAATCAAAAATGATAATAAGTTTTCTACAAACATTCAGATGATTAAACATTAAATTATTTTCAAAAGTATCTGAACTCTGAGGCTCGTGAAATTTTACTAAGTGTTTTGTTTACATCTTATTTCACATCAGTTTATTAGGGAAAGTTTCCACCAGGGGCAGCAATGACTATTGAGCGACATCCACTCTGCAATCACTGAGACGCTAACAGACCCTTCCAGCACATTTGCTTCACGGGCCCAGGGCAGGTGAGAAGCACAGACTGCTCGTAGTGAGTCACCCGAGCTGACTGCATGCGTATGATGACTCATCTCAACCCTGTTCTAACAGACTTCGGTGATCTGTGCTCCTGGTTTTGGCTTAGTGCGTTATTCCTGCCACACAAGGACCCCAGTCGGGGTCAACGTCCCATGCTGCTTTGCTCATGGGTGTTTGTTTGTTTTGACAGAGACAACAGAGAAATGGTAAAGCGTTTCTTAGCACTCTCGAAGTGGAGAGAATATTACAGATTTAAATAACTCATCTTTCCTTGACCCGGAAATCTTGTGGGAAGGAGCAAATCAGGATCTGATTGAGCACTTGGTATGCTCCCTGGTGACTCTGGGAATCACCACTGCCCCTTGCTATCTGGGGTTGGGGTGTGGGAGCCAGGAAGACTTCTCTTTTCCCTTCCTGAGGGAATGCATTGATACCGCCTCTCATCACAGGCTCAAAATAACAAAAAATCAGAGAAGTTCAAGTGGGCTCATGGAAGACTGGCCTAGAGAGAGAGGTCAGAGCCCAAGGCAAGGAGAAGGGTGGTCCCAAGGATGAGTATCTGGAAGCAGTGAGTCAGGACCCATGGGGATAAGGGAGGTGCTCAAGTGGGGCAATGGATGACTGGTCACAGATGAGGGATTGAGCATATTAATAAATATTACACAGTATATACCATATTACTAATATTGTGTAGATATATCCAAGTAAAGGGGAACCAGTTTTCTCAGTGTTAGAGAAGACCAGAATGAACACTGTAGTATTGGATTAAAATCCATGTTATTGGTGTGATTTCACAGATTTCAAATAGATAGGAGGGTAGATAAAAAGATGGATAAATGTTGCAGCTGTGTAATGATATATATACACATGTGCTTGCACATTATGTTCATACATACAATCCCCAGTTCCGTCCATCGAAAGGGCCAATAGCAGTGAGAAACCAAAAGCCTTGAGACCCAAGAGATCATCATTATCACATGAGCTTCTCCACTGAAGTGGTTCCCTGGAGGAAGAGCTGATTCTAAGCCAGCACAGAAAGTTCTAGATGAGCCTGGGACATCTGGGGCCAGGAAGCAAGAAAGTGCTCCAAGAGTAGTGGAACATTCCAGGAGGACCCAGAAGCCAGCTCAGAGGGGCTCCCACTGGCTAATTATATGACAAGGTAAGCATCAATGAGAAACTTTAACCTATTAAGTAAAATAGGCAAGTAGGGGTCCATATTTATTTAATAAATGAATAATTGAAAATTTGATAAGGAATGGGCTCTTTCAATAGTTGACAAGCAATGACCCACAAACATCTTTAATTACAAAAGTAATAAAAGCCATTTTAGCATAGAAACTGAAAGGCACCATGTTGACTGAGTGATCAAAGTGAACATTGGCAGTAACGGGAGGAAGAGAAATCACGGGCCCCCTGGCAGAGTAGAAGAACAGAACGTTGCCTCTGAGGCTCTCCTGGCAAAGGCGGAAATACAGGAGAAGCCCAAGTTGAGGGATTCTCTACAAAACCCTTGTTCTCTAATGCCCCACTGCACCCAGGTCACAATGGTCCAGGGAAGGCTAAAGAGTGGCTCCAGACAGAAGGACACGGAGGACTCGTGATATCTGCCTCCATCGGTCCCCGCTGCTGTCACAGAGCAGGCTGGCGGCCTTAGACAACAGACACGTGGTTCTCAAGGCCTGGAGGCTGCAGGCACATCATCTTGGCTCCGACGGATTCCGAGTCTGAGAGCCCTCCGCCCGGCTGCGGACACCTCTCTCCCTGTGCCCTCACATGGCAGTCAGGGCGAGGGAGTGCTCCCATGTCTTGTGTATGGGCACCTGCTGACCATCCATGGGGCTCCACCCTCACCACTCACCTCCCAAATGTTCCCCTTCCCAGCACATCACCTCGGGGTAGGGATTTCAGTGTGAAATTTGGGGAGACACAATCCAGCTCATAACAGCAACTAAATGCAATGTGTGACCCTGTCCATGGCCGCAGATGACATTAGTGACAGGAAGGGCAGAACCTGAAAGTGGTCTGACGGCCTGGAGGTGTTCACGCTACTTTCCTGGTGTCGTGGTTACACGGTGGTTAGGCGAACACTGTCCTTGCCTTCGGCAAATGCACGCTGGCGAATCTGGGGAGGCTCCGGCACCCTGTCCTGTACTCGCTCTCGAATGATGTGGGAAATAAAAGGTTTGGGGGCTATATGTGTATCTTTCCAGTATGGTTAAAACAGGTTAAAAATGTAAAAGCAATTTATATTACTGACAAAAAGAATGAGAACAGGATGATGTCTTCCAATAATAAAACTCTAAGTTTATTACTAGGACCTCACAGAAAGAACTTCTAAAAGATGTTCTTGGAGAAACATGGAAAGCCACTCTTTGGGGAGGCTCCGAGCTGCAGAAAGGATGGTAAGAAAATTGGTCGGTGAGCATGTGAGTAAATCTAATCTCACACTGACTGTACAAAAAATATTTAATTTGGAGGAAAAACAAGCAAATTAGAATTAAAATCCAGATAAACTTAACAGTTAAGAAAAGTGTGACTGGATTAAAGCAATATGAAGTCCTGTTGATCCTCAAGAGGAAGTTTAAGACGCTATATTTAAATTTTGTGAAGTACATCTTTTAAGAGTAACTAATGAAAAAAATATTGCTGATGGATCCTTCACATTAAACTGGCATTTAGGAAACTGAGGCTCCAGGGTGGAATCCAGGAGTCATGAATACTCAAGTTATATGACTGAAATACATGTGCGATTACATTGGCAATTTCGTGGAGAAATGGTGTCCAATAACTCTTCAAATATCCATGGAGTCTGTGACCATTGGATGAGACCACGTTCTACAAGAGAAAGGTCAATGTCAATGTTGTTCTCCCTTCTACGCTGCCATCTGTTTTTGAACTCCTAAATAAAGAAAAAGATTCAGGATATTGTTCATCTGTGGTAATTATTGCGTCTTACCAGGTAAAATGGATAGCCTATCTTGGGAAGACAGGGAGTGACACAAGAGATTTCACACAGATAGAGAATGTCCTGTCACATGGCCCCACGTGAGCCCAGGATTAAGGTCGGCCAGCCTGGCAGCGATACATTCACCTCTTTGGAACCTCCACCCACCACCCACAACTTGTGTGACCACCTTGAGTGCCCCTTGCCTTTGGCTCTTTCCCATTGCTGTACCATCTTATCTGGATATTTGGTTTTACTTTATCCTTGTTTCTTTTTACTCCCTGTTTTCTTACTCGGGTTTCCAGCAAGCTGACCTTGTCTTCATGACTCGGCCACCACCTTCCCTGGACCACCGGATTCTATTCCACTCTCCAAGCTACAAACCTTCCCCATAACACCCACGGAAGCGGTCACGAGGGCAGCTCACATCTCTAAAATGGTTGCCAGTTTCCCCACATCATCCCCATTAACTTTCTTATACAAGATATGACACAAATTAAGATTTTTTTGTAACTAATAAACTTCAAATGAAGATCCTCTTAAATCGAGCTCAAGGAGAAAACAAACACTTTGGTGCACATCATGATTCATGATGTGAACTTACTATTCAAAAAGTATATTCAAGGATCAGAGGCAACCTGTCCTTGACGTGCTGATAACTGAGTAAGGGAACGAAGATTTGACATGTCAGTCACTCTTCGCTCCTTCAGGATGAACAATGAAATCATCATAAAGTGCATTTCTTTGCCTAATTTCATTTTTTAATATGTCACTTCTACTTTCTTTGAAGTATACCTCTGTCTTCCTCTTAAGGCTCAATAGTCTAGAAAAAATGAATGCCAAACAATAGTAGTTGATCTGCAGTGAATACTTAAATCATAATTATTATTTCATTTGGCATTATTGTTGTTGGTATCATGAATTTTTCACATCTTTGTGTACCTTTCTCATTTTCTAATTATTTGCTATTTCTGCTTGGGTTTTTTTAGTCATCGTTTCAAAAATTACAGAAAACAAAACACATCAGGCTGCATTGTTCACGCTCACACTAAAATTTCTGTGCTGTGTTCACTTGCTATTCATAACAGTGTCTGACACAAAAATTACATTTTTATGCCTATGTTGTTCACATAATTTTCCATACTCGTAAGGAAACCTGACTCACCAGAATTTTTAATAACGTCAATCTCCTTTAGTTATTCCCTCTCACTTGCAGTTTTTCTCTATCCCCCAATTTACTGTAACCTGAAATCAAACAAACACAGTTGCTAAGTAAGACATTTTTGTCAGTGTCTTGAAAGCTTCCTTTCTCCCAAGTTCATTACTGTGGTAATTATAGACCCTTCATCCTAGATAAACTCATGCAATAATTTTTAAAAAGCTAATTCAAATAGTGTGTTTGGTTTTAGAAACTCTCACTGCTTTTCCACCTGAGGCATTTGCGTAAATCGCAGCAGACTGTGCTGAGCATTTGGTGCCTGTGCAGGGGCGCTCTCAGGGGGAAGGGACTCAGCAGGGGCCCCAGGTGCTGAGCACCCACAGCAGCTGGGGTGCTCCACTCGAGCTTGTGGCCACGACGCCACCAGACAAGGAAGGGCAGCGCGGACGGAGCCCATGGCCACGAGGGACAGCGTCTGTGCCGCGTCCTGAAACACAGACACACTGAAGCCAGAGAAGACAGTGTCCACCCAAAAATGAAACGTTAGCCATTTACAAGGGCTGGTCCCATCAAGACTGTTCTCTCCCCCAATAAGCGCATTTCAGTCAATGTGTTGAAGGAGTCCTCCTTTCACCCCTCACATTGTGTGGAAACCAGTCTGAGGTTGTGTGTTTATGCGCACAGGAAATAAGTACACAGGAAAATAGAGATTCAGTGCGAGGCCGCTCCGTGACACTACATGCCTCTTGCACAGAGCGTTAATCAGTGTGATGTGTCTTTATAGCAGCTTAGAGCTGGTGAGAAATGCCCGTGGAAATCACTATCCAGTCATTTTAATTTCTTACCAATGTGCGACAGAAAATATCAAGAAATGGGTGATTTTTAAGGTAAACTGATTTTTCAGCTTTGCCCCTGGTGTGTATGCTTTCTAGAGGTGGAAGTGCGGCAGGTGGACTTTTCACCAGTCCACCCAGCCCCAGTGTCCCTAGAGTCTGTGTTTTGCAAGAGTGCCATGGTCACTCGGTCATTGCCTGACGAGTCTGACTTTCTAAGTCAAGCCTAAACCATGGAATTTCCAATCTTTGAAAAAATATATATTTACTAACATTTGATTTTTAAATAAACATCTACACATGTTTAAGCCGAGGCATGGGAATATTTAGTGACATGGCCAATGATAGACAGAAGTCTCTTTCTGACACAGAAGCTGTGTGATTTCTGGCTGTGACATTGGGAATTGGATCACTAACTGCTAGAATAGCATCACAGCAAGACAATAATAGAGAAACATCCCCATTAAAAAATTTTTTTTTAACATTTGTTTTTGAGAGACAGAGACAGAGCATGAGCGGGAGAAGGGCAGAGAGAGAGGGAGACACAGAATCCAAAGCAGGCTCCAGGCTCTGAGCTGTCAGCAGAGTCTGACGCAAGGCTTGAACTCATGAACTGTGAGATCATGACCTGAGCTGAAGTCAGAGCCTTAACCGACTGAGCCACACAGGTGCCCCGAAACAACCCCATTTTTAACAGCACACCATATAATCTTCAAAACTGATTTTTACCACTAACTGGCAATAGGGAAATATTTTTAATTCAGCAATTAACAAATGTGTTCTGTGTCCAGGTTGTACTGAGTCATTGGAACCCCAGTAAATTACTCTTCTCCACTTTACTTAGTAATCCAGGTTGAGATGTCCAGGAAATGGATTCAGCATTTTAAAGGTATTAATTTGGGCTGCTTTTCTCTCAGGCAGAATCACCTATTTGGGCGTAACAAATAGATGAAATTCTACTGTTAAAACGTGAAGGATTCCATTCCATTCAAACCATATCTGGAACTTTACGTATCTCACCAAAGACCTTAATGACCAGGTTATTCTAAAACACACTTAGTGCCAAAAATAGCCTTTGGTGCCAGCATCAGACGAATCAATGTGTCAGGAGAGCCCGTTTAATCATGTGACTGAACTGCCCTCCTGGACAATAGGAATGAGACTCTGGAACTCAGCAAGAGGGCAGCACATGAAACGTGGACCGGAGTCCAGGCGTGGGCTGCCAAAGCCCGTCTGGTCCAAACCTCCTTGTGCTCCTGGGTAGGATAATTAATAGATACATTCTGGAGAAAACCTATTTTCTCTGCTTTGCCCTTTATGCACTATTACATGCACCTTCACATTCCTATGGGGGCACAGGCTCCATGAACACTCAGAGTGTGTCTCGTGCACTTGACAGCCTGATGCCTCAACCAAGGCAACGGCTTGGGAAACACCTAGCGGATGCAACGTGGTGTGGGTCCATATTGTAAGTTTCTTAATAAGCTTATCCACTGAGGGATATAGGTTAGTGTATTACAACTGCTCTAGACCTCAAAAATAGACATCCAGGGAAGAGACGAATAAAGGTTTTATGAACTGTGTAAACTGGGCATTTAAATGTGCATATAGACATGCTCGTCAGTTCTACTGATTGTTGAAGTGGCTACAGGTGGTTTTAACTGTTACCTACAAAGTTATTATCACAAAGAAATGTGTTCTTGAGGACCAATCATTAGTTTGCATGAGAATGTGGTCTGTTGGCAATGCATTACACATCTTTTTAAATGCATTACACATGAGTTTTTAAAATACTTCTTTTTTTAACTTTTTCTAATGTTTATTTTTGAGAGACAGAGAGAGAGATACCATGAGCAGGGGAGGGGCAGAGAAAGGGAGACACAGAATCCAAAGCAGGCTCCAGGCTCTGAGCTGTCAGCACAGAGCCTGATGTGGGGCTTGAGCCCATGAGCCAGGAGATCATGACTTGGGCCAAAGTCAAACACTTAACTGACTGAGCCACCCAGGCGCCCCTAATTACTCATGATTTTAGCAGCTCACTTTCTACATTCTCATTTTTTTCTTTGAACTCATCTCCAGGAATATGTATTACCCTGCTACACATGCTACTTTTTCAAATGAGAAATACAGCTGTTTCTTGGCTTATTCTGGTATTACTGTGATACCAAATGGTAGATACACATAGGCAAATGACAGGTAGAATCCTTATCCTAAATCTACAGTAATCTATTAACAATTTGCTTTAAATTTAAAATGACTTAAGGAGGGGGCACCTGGGGGCTCAGTCGGTTGAGCATCTGACTTCGGCTCAGGTCATGATCTTGCAGTTCGTGAGTCCAAGCCCAGGGTCAGGCTCTGTGCTGACAGCTCAGAGCCTGGAGCCTGCTTCGAATTCTGTGTCTCCCTCTTTCTCCACCCTTACTCTGCTCACACTCTGTCCTTTTCTCTCTCAAAAATAAAAATAATAAAAACATTGAAAAAGATTTTAAAAATAACTTTAGGAGACCAGAGTTCTAGTCTCAGTGTCCCAAACCTTCCTGGAAGTCATTTTAGCTCTCACAGGTGAGCACGAAGCTCCTGTTAGTTTACAAGGATAGACATGATAGTTATTTCCGTATCTTTCTATCTGTAACGTAATCATAGAACTAGAGAAGACAGTGGAATCAGATCATATCATGTGTACATGAAAACGCTTGCTAGCTGTTGAATTTGTTCAGACACTAAGCAAAACAACTTTTTAATTTACATCTGTCTCCCTTAGACTCTCCTAGAAAGAGTTCATTTTAAATTTCAAACTTGTGTTCAATAGGCAAGCAGATAGCAAGTGAGCCCACACTGGCGATCCCAGGTACAGCCTTCAAGTTAGCAGCCCAGGGCTTCTAGTG